>JACYFF010031958.1:32686415-32775842 GCA_017589665.1 Selenicereus undatus | reverse complement strand
TGATGTGTGTGTGTGTGTATATATATATATATATATATATATATATATATATATATATATATATATGTATATGTGTATGTATGTATATATATGTATGTATATATACATATATGTATATGTGTGTGTGTGTATGTATAGACACACACACATAGGGTCATGTAATGATAACAAGTAGCAACTAATACTTTAGCCCAAGGAAAAGGAGAAAAAAATCTATGCAAGGCACAGAAAGTTTTTTCAATTTTTTGTGTTAATATCTATTTGAATGTCTATTTTTTATAATATTATTTTAAGATACCCAGTTCTTGTGATAATATTTTAAGTCATAAAATGGGCTTCGAAGTTTTAAAACTAATTCCACTATGTCTAAACAAAATTCATTAGAACATTGTAATTTCTATGTGATCACTAATAAATGAAATAACATCACCATGTTTTATTTGGGCTTTAGACCCTTTTAAAGACAAGTGGACTAAGGCAATGGAAATAAAATGGAGTAAATGCAGCTGAACATTTGGTTGATCTTTTAGGATACAATGTTATTTTAGAATATATCGGTTCTTAAATTGCAAGACTAATGACATAGTGGGCATTAGGCTCAACTTGTTGCAAAAGGGTACACACAATAGGATAATATCAACTACGAAGAAATTTTCCCTTTGATTGTGTATTTTATCCTAATTTTTTCTTTCTCTAACTATTATCGCTAGTTTGGACCTAAAGTCACATCATATAGCTGTGCAAATACCAATCTCAAAGGGATCTAAGTGAAAATCCACTGAAAAGGATCACAAACATGAGGTTTGTAGACATATGAGGTCAATTGTGACCTTAAAGACTCTTCAATGGATTGGTATACTTGTGGTTAACTTGAATGGCTGCACTGTGATTGATACCAAAAGGTCCAAACACAATTTTGTAGTCAAGTCATTATATGTGGATGACTTACTAATAGCTAAGAAATGGTGTAGAGTTACTAAGTAAGGCAAAAGGCCTTGTTATCATCTAACTTCGAGATTATTAATACGGGTAAAGCAGTATATGCTCTTAAAATAAAGTTTTTGAGAGAATATTCAAAGAGGTTATTCTTTTTCCTAAAGAGAATGACATTAAAAGATCTTTGAATAATATAATATGCACACATATGATCCCATTATTACTCACATCAACAAAGGTGAGACCTTTCAATAAAATGTGTCATACTATACTAGAAAAGGACTAATAAGCAGAACTTACTTTGTTAGGTGTGGTTAAAAGTCTAATGCATGATGTAGACTTGGTATCTTTAAATAGATATAGACTGGAACTGAGACTAGCATAGTGGCAGACAATTAAATCATGAAGTACCAACACGTAGCCTCCGGTTATGCATTTTTGGTACATAGGTAATAACTTGCATCAAAAGGGATGCAATGGTCTTGACTGTGACATGTTTAGATGAGAAATGAACCTCCAAATATGTCTTCTAACTTAGCAATAGTGTTAAAGTGGCAAGAATCAGTCATATGCTGCCTTGCTATAAGAAGAGTTTATGACTCTATCCTTAAAAGCGCAAAAATCTGTTTGGTTGAAGATGTACTCAGATTATTTGGTTGGTGGACCAAACATAGACCTGACAAAACTGACCCGATATCCGAAACCCAAACCGAACGGCCCGGACCCATATCTAACCCGGCATCCAAAATATGCTCACCCGAAAGTAGACCCGAAACCCGAATTGACCCGAACTGAACCATACTCGAACCGAAGTTTTCTACAAAGTTGCTTGTTTTGGCATGACGAACATATTTGATCAGAAATTGGTTGACCCAAAATCGACTCGAACCGAACCATAGCCGACCCAAACCGAGGCGACCCAAAATGTCACTCGACCCAAACATGACTCGACCCAAACATGACCCGACCTATACCAGAACCGAATGACCCATTTGCTAGGTCTAAGCAAACATTATTATCTAGTAATGCTTTAATGGGACAAGTTGTGATCACATGTACCAAGAATTTTAAGTATTGTCATAAGACCATATAGATTGGATATAAGGTTCAATTTTGTAAATGGCATGGTGACACACAAAGATATTGAACATAAAGTATTTTCCTACGCAGGAAATGGCTGTAGAGCCATTGACCTAGCCTAGGTAAGGGAGTGTGCTTGTTGAGCACATAAAGACTTAATAGTCTTCGTAGATGACAATTTTGCCCGGATATGTTATTCACTAATTGTTTTTCCAACATTCACAAGTGATGTCTAATATCGCGAAATTTAAATAATTTGCATACACTTATTATTAGAATGCTTGAATATGCATTCTTATTCATGGATGCTTATGTGCATTCTTGAATGTGAAAAGTATGTTGGGTAGACTTGAGGTTAGCCATCTTGCACGGGCAGCCACCTCCATTGATCCGAGTATCAATGAGAGATGAGATAAGATTTTAAGTAGAATTATCAGAAGGATACTTTTAAGAACTTATCAACTTAAAATCATGAATGTTGCCTTGATAATGATAAAAGGTCATTACAATATATTAGTAAAAATGATTTTACCTAGTCTGCTTCGAATAGGCCAGGTGTGAGTATAAGTTAATGATAAGATTTGGGAACTCAGTTTGGACAATATAGTGTCCAAATATCATTCATGCAACAATTTGGTTAAATAACCAAAAGACATATGCTCCATGGGGATGAGAGAATGTTGTAGCACATGTTTCGTACCATATATGCAAGAGATGACCAATCGAATTAATATAGGTTAGATCTCTACTTATATTTGTGTAAGACCACATAAGGTTATGGCCTTATATGTGTACTCTCATGACTTTAATTAATGGGTTGAGACTCGATTCAATGTTCGTTATCTTAGTGTATTGCCAAAGGATCATGATTGATTAATCCAGGTGGGACATGTCTAGAAAAACGAGTTGGATTTTGTCGAGAGTCTCCTGAGAACAGGAAGATCATTCATAGAATCTCATTAATTTCTACTCACCGATGCACCAGTTATAACATATGGGTCATAATTGTGAATATGAAACATGATAGTTTGATAAGATCAAAATGAGACAACTTAATAAGATTGAAATGATCTAGGGTATTTGCAATACTTCCGACTACTGATGTGCGGTTTCCGATGAGAGGTTATATATTCCTAACAGATTTAGAGCATAGTTTTCCCACAAGTACACTGGTCGCACGACCTATTTGCCCAATATGAAGATTGTGCAGAAGTAAAAAGAAAAATAAGTTTTTATTAAGGTGGAAGTAACACTCCCTTATGTGTGAGTGGGAGATGTTGGACTTAAGGCATGGTACACCCAAAGGGTGTGAGCCTAATAGGCCTAATATGTCAACAACTTAAGTCACCTCAGAAACCCTAACTCCTCGACTGTACTTCTAATATAAAAGGGGGGTCATTCTGAGGAAGAACATTAGAGAAACATCGAGGGTTCTCTAGAGTGAGTTTTATGCACAAAACCTTAGGGCTATTAGTCTGTGGGATTGTGAGAGTTCTCTATATTGTGAGTTCCTTCTATGACCAGTGAGTCAAGCCAAGGTTTGGTTGTCTTCCGCTGCAGGATTAAGATAAATTCGTTTACACTTAATTAGTCGTATTAATTCCTTTATCCTCAAATTCACAAAACCCATGGTTGATTTTTGAGAGAGGCTAATAAAGATAGAGCTATCTTGTACTTTGTGTATGATAAATGAGACTTGATGATTGAGAAAGTAAGGGAAATGATTTTTGATCGGGAGGACCAATACTTGTTGACAGGGCAATCCAAATTTTTTGTTGCGGTCCAAAAAGTCCTTGAGGATAGATGGAATAAAATCAATATGCCAGTTCACTATATCGCTCACTCATTGGTACCCAAGTACTATAGTGTTGATTGACTTCAAGGTGGAAGTGGCGACTTCAAAAGGAAAGCCCCAAATGAGGATGAAGAAGTTACTTTGCATAGAGATAAGTGCTCCAAAAAGTTGTTCACTGATGGTGATGTTCGGGTACTTCAATCAGTCACATGTAATTTCAGCCAAAGGTTATGAAGATCCCCTATCCTAGTGGAAAAACTATTGTTTATGGACTCCCTTGCTTCGAGGCTGTGCTTTTAGACTTCTTTCACAACCTGCATCTTCAACATATTGTGAAAGAAATTGGAGTACCTACTCCTTGATGCAAACTATCAAAAGGAATAGGCTATTATCTTCTCGGCTCGAAGATTTAGTGTATGTGAATACTAATCTTCATTTGCTTTCTCAAGAGAGGGAGGAGTATAAAATTAGGCCAAGTTCCTTTTGTGATATAGGTATGTACATATTTTAAGCATCACTTATATGAATATTTTATGAATTAGTCTATTTTTTACTGTTTACTAAGTATTCTTTTTTAAACAATTTCATAGGTAGAGATAACATTGCTGAAGACTCGCTAGAAGTAGCTAAGCTTTCATTGAATGATCTCGAAATAGAAGTGATGACTTTCACCTTTGGAGATAAAGAGAGGCATCTCAATGACATTGCTGATATTGCACAAGCTAAGCGTTGAAGTTATGGATTTTAAGTTGTTATGGATTAGATATTTGGATAATTAGTTTGCAAATGATAACTTCTTTTATGGATTGGATAATTAGTTTTTTTTATAATGCATTTGAATCTTTTAGATGTTGACAATTTTTGGTTGTTACCACATGTATATGTTTATGTGGTCAAATATGAGTTTCGCTTTTAGTTGCTATTATTATTAATTTTGAGATGTCGTGTCCAAGTGTCATGTCCAACTTTGAGAAGGTATCCCTCCAATCATGTACAAAATTTGGACAGTGTCACTATGTTTGAGATTTTAGTGCATCCCATGTCAGACCCTTGGATCCATATCAGTGTCCAACACCCGTATCCCCAATCCATATAACATAGGTTTAGGCTGGCACAAACCTTCTTTTATATAAGCTCTTCGAATTTCAATGTGTAGTTCAATTGGATATTCCTAAATTTGCTTCCTTTTTCCAGGATCATGCTCAAAGTTTTTATTCATCTTCTCAATAATTATAGTGCTTGGTATATCAAAAGGAGACATTGGAGGAATTAAAGTATCACTAGGTTCCACGAGGTTAGGCTCAACTATTGGTATAGACTGATTGTCCATTGTAGAGTCATTGGCTATGTCACCTTCTGAAGTTTCACCTTTTTCTACTTGAAAATATAATCTATTTTACTCTATTTTTGCTTTCCTATATGATTGATGATATCTAAGAAATATGTAAACATGAGTGCAATATATTTATATCATTTTCATCATTGAAACTTTACATAATTAAAATATATTATAATTTGAACTAATAAATTAGATTAGAAATATATAAGCATCAATAAAATATATTAATACAGTTTTGATGATTTAAACTCCAAATAATTAAAATATGTTATAACTCGCATTAACAAATTAGATTATATTAGCAAAAAAGTAACAAAGTACAATGTAAATACTACATTAGTCAAATTAGGTTTGATTCACATTAAAACCACATCATGCCAATTTTTATTTACTAATGTTACGCTAACAGTTACTAATATAATTAAGAACTTACTAATTGTTGTTGAAATTAAAAGAAAATAATTACTACTATGAAGCAAAATTATGTGGGAATTTGAACCCTAAAAATACAAGACATGGCACATGCATACTTAACTACTATGTACTTGCATATTTGCCCTAAATGGAAGAAAACAAAGCATGAGTGACATGCTTTAGCCATTAGTAATAAATAAAAGAAGAAAACACAATCAATTTCATGTTCCAAGAATCCAAGTGGCAGATAATTTACTAACCAGTAGACCTTGTCAATTAAACCTGTCAGTTCGGGCGAGCGGGTTAAATACGGGTCGGGTGTATTCGGGTTCGGGTAAAATAGGAATTTGGGTAAAATACGGATTGGGTGTATTTCGATTTTACGGGTTTCATATCAACCCAACGGGTTCAGAGCGCCTTTTCCGTGAGTTATTTTTCTTTTTTTAAAATCAAAAATTCTGCATATTTATTACTCAAAATTGTCATTATTTAATGAAAATGCATAATAATTGTAATTTCTCAAAAGAATACTAAAATATTCAAACATTTTATTATAATATATGAACATCTTGTATGGACGGGTAAAGAATTAAGCCCTATTTGATTTTGGGTAGATCGATCCGTACATTGAAAGAAGACTAATAGTGGGTCGAACATTTATTGGGCAGTCCGTCTAGAGCATTTTAATAGGTTGTAACAGTTTCACCGCTAATAATCTATTTAATAATTTGATATTTTTATTAACTAACCTACCAATGTCCAATCAGGTAAAACTTTATTAATGGACTGATCCCAATACGAATACGGCTAGTAGTTTTTTTACCGTTAGTATCATAGTTCAAGATTAATCAGAACAAAAACCAAATTAAATTAAATAAAAGAAGTACAAGATATTATCTTGCAATTATAACATCAACCATTTTAATTATTAAAAATTAATTAATTTTAAAAAAATTAGACATATTTGTTTAACTAACTATATAATGGTATGACTTTCGCATCTTTAATACTTGTGTTCTTTTAAATTAACTTTTTAAAAAAGATTAGATAGTTATTCCATGCAATTTATACCTATTTTAAACATTTTTTTAATTTAAAACTTGTGTACGGTTTTATTTTCAGAGAATGGAGAAGAAAAAAATAAGGTTATTGTTGTTTAATTTGTAAATAGATGCAATAGTTATATAATATCTTTTCAAAAATACTCAATAAAAATGACTAACCATTATTGTTAAAAGAGATAAACTAGAGAAAAAAAAATAAGGATATAATGTTCGTGTCAAGCGAGCGGGTTCGAGTTCGGGTTCGGGTCGGGTTTGATCCGCTAATTTGCGGATTTTTCGAGTTCGGTTTATTTCAGGTTCGGATCGAGAAAATCGTGTTCAAAATCCAAAAATTTCGGACAGGTTTAGGTTGAATTTTCAGATCGGATCAATTTTTAATGGGTCTATTATCGATGAATCTATATTAATGAACTTTCTTCCCTTTGAACTTTACAATTAAAATAATAAAACAATTTGAGAGACAGAGGGAGATAAAGACTGATGGAGGGTGTGGGCAAATAGGACAAAAGCTAACCTAGACACTAAACCCTAGGCATGAACGGTACAAATAATGGAACATGCTACTTTCCAATATGATTTTTATCCTACATGGCTTTTGCTGTGCATTTGACAGAGCTATGTTTCACAAGTCTTTTATTCAACGAATTTTTTTACGTGGGTCTTTTCCTCCAAATTTTGGTTGGGGGGGGGGGGGGGAAGGAGGCCTCTTGTGGCCTCCCATTGGCCTTGTCCCTATGTAATTAACCAAGTTGCATATGGAAACTGAGTCAAACCAAATCTTTGGGGATTGTTAAGTCTGCATATAACACTTCTAAATGATTTGAAGGGTGTGTTTTGAGAAAACGTCGTTTTGTGACAATTTTTTGAGTCAAGTGCTAGTTTCCCCTTGTAGTCAATGCTTATCATTCCAAGGTTTGTTTTAATAAATATGATCTATTCTTACGTGCTCAAAAATAAATTTTCTTTTTGAGACGTTTTATGGGTTAAGAGATTAGTACTAAGAAAGGACTCAGTCTTGGGAGTAGACATTAGGATCTCGAATAAAGCGGAAATTCTAGTTGCCAACACCGAACTAAGGTAGGAGTCTATTGACTTTGGGAGGCTCTGGGAATGCAAAAGGTTGTGGGTTGTAATCACCCACTCAAAGAGAATGCTAAATATTGAATCCAATACCCAAAAAAAGTGATTTACCTATTATGAGTTTGGAATCTGTTTATTTCTCAATTACTTCATTGTATCATTTGAAAAAGTGCAAAAAACTTTTCGAAACGCTTTCATCTGAATCAAAAACCACTTTATTTGTGTGAAATAACTAAATAATGGTGTGATTGGCTTAGATTAAAGTTTTAAAGACATTCTGCTATTTGTTGCCACTTTTAAGCCTCCAACGCTTACTAAATAAGCAATCCTAGTTGAACCTCATGCATCTTGTTTCAACCTATTGTGTGACAAGTGCTGTTGCCATGTCATTTCGAGCTATGGTTTTGAGGCCACCTTTCTATTAACTACCCAAATTGGACTTAGGAATGGGCACCTAAGTATCTCCAGCTAAATCTTAGGCGGTTGGGTGCCGCATTAGAGATTCACGTGATTCCCTTTGCTTTACCCCTTAGTTGTTGCTAGTGAAAGGCTAGGTATTGGTTGATATCATTTCATGCCTAATATGTTATAATTACTTAAAGTTCCATGTAATTGCTACTTATCGTATTGTTTGCAAACATTTTGATTTTCGGGTTGCACATTACCCATTGAATGTAGGGTAGCTCATTCTCTCTCTGTGTTCTCTTGTTTCTCTTTTCCCCTATGTCCAACTCTTCTTGAAAGATATGGAAGTTATCAATTCATGTGAAAGAAGTTGGTTTCTGTTAGATGCTTTGTTGGTGGTTTATAAAGGAGTTATTTGTATGTATACCGTAGTTCACGAGTTAAATGATTATTGTGGTTAATTTGTCAGCTCTTTGAGCATATGTAAGTTTGACTTTTGAGTTCATGTTTTACATATAGTCTAGTTATTCGTCTAAATGGTGATGTGAGCCAACCATTTGAATAATTACTCGTCTCCTGCTACGTGGAGTAAAATGTTTGGAGATGTAAACCCCTTGTGCTTCGAATGTGTGACATGTCGAGATGTATAATGATTAATTTAGTTATATTTAAATTCATAGCGTTTGCACTCTGGGGCGTGTGACCTGTAGAGTTGTTTTTCTCCAGTGTTTTGCCGTCAAGGTTGTTTAAAAATACCCTTTTGCGTTTTTAATTGCACAGGTGCTACTTTGGGGCTATAAGCCTAGGTCTTGGCCAATTTTTAGGTGAAACTCTGCTAGTTTCGCTTCAAAAAAAAGTCGGCAAAACTATTAACCTCAGGGACTGAACGGTACTATAGGGTATTGTTTCGCTATTTGGATTAGTGGTTTTAGTTAAGAAATCACCGTATTTACTAAATTAGGCATTCAAATTATTGTAATAATTACGATACTTGTTGGAACATTTTTCTTATTGCTTGATGCTTTGTTTAGCAAGAATGTTTGATGTTGAAGTTTATGCCAAAAATAAAACTTGGTAGAAAATCTCATCTCCTATAAGGGGGTTTAAGTGTTGGGTTCGGCTCAATAACCCGATGGTACCCACCGGGTCAGGTACGATCGTCGGTTTGCATGAGGGCCAGGTGGGGTTAGGATTGGGAAAAAACTGCCTAGTAACTCTCTTGAGTTGAGCCTTGATTTGATTATATCTAACTTAAATGATTTGCGTAAGTAAAGATAGAGCAATCTGTGGGTGTTGTAAAGTTTACCGTGCTTATACGTAACTTGATACTGATCAATTTCAATCATTACAATATTTTTGCTTTATTTATTCCATTCTTTGAAGTGGGACTTATGTATATCTTTGTTTTACATTTTAAAGATTCACACAGTCCATGTTAAGTATATATTTTGGTTTTTCGAAGCGCATCATGTTAAGAGCTCGATATGAAATTCAACTAGTTGGTCGAAATTCAACTAGTTGGTGTTATTTACAATTATAATAATTACACATACTTTACTGATAATTAGGCTTGAACCACATAACATAAACTAAAACCATCAACTTAATTTTAGTAGTTGAATATCAAATAAAAAGGCCAGTGACATCTAAAGTTAAAGATAGGAACTAATATGTGACTCAAACTGTTATATGGTTTAGCCACTATCTTAAGGACATTTTCGATATCATTGGGATCGAAATTCATCCGGGTGTGTTGTTCCCCAGTATTGAACTATTGATATAATATTAACTAATCTCATGCTCTTGAAAATTAGTTGATTGGAGTACATAAATCCAAGGATTCCACCCCCAAAGCTGTCTATGTTAGTAGGGCATTATGGTATACATGTGAGTAAATTTGGAGGTTAACTTTTATGTCTAGGACAATATGGTTGAGAGAAAATGGGTTAATTCTCTAGTTGTTGTGTGGTAGAGAGAGTAAAAAGGGTAGAGAATTTTTCAATGTTTTGGTGTACTAAGGATATAAGGTAGTTTTTTTTTTAAAAATTTAAAATTAAGGCTTGCAGTCAATTCCCTAGTCGTGCGGTCGCCCCTTCTAAGAAATGGGAGGATCGATCGTCAAAGAATCAAGGGAGGAAATGGCAAGGGATTTTATTATTTTAAGAGACAATAGGGGTCCAAGTCTTAACATGGGAATACGCTTGGAACAAAAATTACAACCCCTTGCTGAAAAATTTGACAAAACCTTTGATATTTTGCACCCAAGAATGACGATAATGCTCCCAGATGGCAATAACATAATACAGCCAAATAAAATAATATACCCAAATAAAAGTCGAACTTTGGTATTTATCTACAGCATCCTCATTAGAGGGTACGCTATTGTTGATCTTAGGAGATAAAAAGTGGAAAACGCAGAGAGAGGGCATAATGGAGGATGGTCTTTGTCATGTAAACAAGTTCGACTAACTTTTGTAATTTTCTAACAAACTATATGAAACTTTAACAATCCCCTGGCCATTATTTTTGCTGAATTTAAAATTATGATTGATCAATGGTAATTTGACACTTGATTAAACCACTAGCCTCTAAAATAACTACCATTCAAACATACTCGAAAGCCACGTGAGCCGCTAGATGGTATCAATTAAGTTTCATCAACTAGTGAAATCTTAGGCTAGTAGTTGAAATTGAAATCTTAAGTACACTAGATTTTAGGTTTGATCCCTCCCTCCTCCTTTTATCACATTTCCTTTTATGACTTATCTTTATCCCTGGAAAAAAAAGTACTAATTTAAGTTCCATGGACATTTTCCCATCATAGAATTAGGATCCTTCACTTGTACAACTAGGGGTGGGCAATGAACCGGGTCGGGTAGGGTTAAGGCCAACCCGTTTACAAAGTGGACCGGGTTGGCCATGGTCGACCCGTTAATTATTTGGACCGGGCTCTGCCTTTCGCGCAAAAAAATCAGTTTAAAAATAGAACAAATTTGCACCAAAAAACTATATATAATAATTATTATTATGTATAAAGTGTTTGTGATAATCTTAACTAATTGGAACATGTAAACTAGTACGTCAAGTAGGATTAAAAAAATAATGGGTCACTAATCAGACTGTTAATGGGCTGACCCAACCCACCCAACCCATTAATATGTCTTAATGGGTTGGTCCACTAGTGATTCGGTCCATTATTGACCCGATCCTTTGTTGATCCTATTTTAAATGGGCCTACCCACTTGACCTAATAGGTACTCGATCCGTTGTCCATCCTATATACATCACTTTGGATGCATTTCAAAATTTATCGGACCCCGCCTCCAATTCTCCAAAGAAGATCTCAATCTCACTCACTCAATTCTCAAAGCTTGTAATTGGAACACTCTAGAGAGAGATTAGGTTAGAGAGAGAGAGTCTCATGTTTCCTTAGCCGCACTGCCCTTTCCTTCCCCTTCCCCCTTCATGAAGCCTCCAGATCCACTGTTCATGCTATGGCCTCCACCTACCTTCTGCTACTATCAGTCTTCCTCACGTCTCTTCTGGCCTTCACCGCCTTTATCGCTGCTTCTCTCACAGACCCCCATCATGAAGCCTCTTCATTTTCAGCCCACACCATGCCAGTTCACCATGATTGCTCCTATGCCTACTCTACGTTGCCCTCTGACCCTTTCGTCCCCCTCTCCTCCACGATTTCGCTTTAAATTTGAGTTTTTGCTGTTCAGCACTTTCAGATTAGACCAGACATTCGTAGATTTGGCTACTCATAGCCAGGGGTCCCTTGTTGTTTACGCCATGCTTACAGCTAACAGATGGGCTTCGGCTAAGCCCCGAACTAAGCCCAAGTCAAATCCCGATTTGAGATTACTTATGGGAATGATTACGCCTATCTCTCGGAGACTCTGTCCTCTTTGCATTTGCCCTCTTAGTTCTCCTTTGATGGCCTCTGATTTGTAATTTTTTCTCAGTCTCTTAGTTAAGTCATTATCATCTTACTTCTGGATTTGCCCAATTTGCAGAGCTACAGGTTGGAGTGCCTTGATGTGTACACCTACAAGCCTAATTCGATGCACTCAGGGATCACATCCTATCCCCCTTGAAGTCAACAAGGTAAGCCTTCCCCCTTGCCATCCAAGGTGCTGTGCTGACACTCCTGTGACACCTTTGGCTGACATGCCGTGTTTAGTGAATTTTTTATGATTGTCCTTACCTATTTCCATTTTGGTTCATTATTGCCCTGTTTCTAGTTCAATGCTACTGTGTCTGGTTCGTGGCTTGGTTGTATGAATTGAATGTCCTTGGGGTCTGTCTATTTATATTCGAGGCCTTGGGTATTCTTCCCCTCACATTCCCTGCTCATTTTCCTTCCTTTGCCAAGTATCTAACTATGTTTCCTTCGTCAGACAATTTGCCTGACTCAAATGTTAACCCTCCAAGCATCAACTCATTTTCCACTTCTGACACCGCATCTCAGCAACCAACCCCATCTCCTTTGGTTGGAAACCCAACTCCTTAGGATCATGTCCAAACTTCAGCTGTAAGCTATGCCAATTTTGTTAGATTTGGCATGGCACATCAAAACTCTCCTGACCATACCCCAACTCAAGTGAAGCTGGATGCTAGCACTGATCAACGTCCTCCTTCTGAGCATGACCCATGTCATCTCCCGAACCCTGACTTCAGGGCTGAAGAAACCCTCCCTCAAGGTCCTCTTCCACCTCGTGCTCCGTCTTATATGGAGGAGCTCATTGCATTGTGTCACCTAGCCAAGTTATGGGGTGAAATTCTGCCCATTACCTTGATAATTGCAAAAACAAAGATTGATTGGAAGCATATCAAAGGTGTTGTTGAGTATATTGATCTTGGAAATGGTTGGGTCTTGCTATGGTTTGCCACTGTGTTAGACAAGGAGTATGTCTGGTTTAATAGGCCATGGTTTGTCAAAGGTCTTAACTTTGTATTAAGTATGTGGAAGCCATACTTTAACCCCTATTCTGCAACCATTAATCGTATTGACCAGTGGGTGCGTATCCCACGTCCACCATGGGAATTTTGGGAGCAAGACACTTTAGCTGACCTTTTAAGGGATGTAGGAAGTCTGATCAGAGTTGATCATAATACCCTGCTTTGTCAAAACGGTAAATTCGCAAGGGTTTGCCTTAATATTGACATCTCTAAACCCCTTCCTGGTACTTTGAGAATCCCCACACCTTTTCGTCAGCTTTCCATTCCCCTTATCTATGAAGGCTTACATGAAGTTTGTGCTCTTTGTAGCAGTAATGCCCACACCCTTGACCAATGCCCTAGAGTCCCGTCCCTCCCTAAGATTGAAGTTGTGGTAGAACAATTCCAATCTCATGGACTTGCTGACTGCCCACCCAATTGCAACCCCATTAATGAGGCGTCCTCTAGTGAGCCTCCTGAACACAAGGAAAAGTGGATTCGGGTTGCTCCTAAGAAAAGGGGAAGAACCATTTTCACTCAAAGGGACAAAAGAGGTAATACGGGAGGAATTCATATTAATGAACCGAAGGTAAATGTCTCACAATCGCCTCCTTTCCCTACGCCTAATGCAGTCTCTCCATTGGACAACGGGAAAGGAAAGGCTGATTTGGTTGATCTTACTACTTGTGAGGATGAAACTGATCTTCACCAACCTATTTTGGACAGAACTCCTATTTCTAACCCAGGCAGCATTCCTATTACACCTAATATCACTACCCATCCTCTGCTTCCCCATCAGATCTTCCCACCAGATTCCCATACCATGGTCCTCAGTTCTACTTCTCTGAATGAAACTCATCCTCTGAACCCTTTGTCTCCTATTCTAGTTGAAGCAACTAATAGCTCCTTGCTGTTTGATAATGTTATGGATCACGATGGGGAAGATGATATCTTCCTTGATTTGGATAACCTCAATGACTCTACCATCTCTGTTGAATCTTCGAAGAAAAGAAAATTGGAAGATGGAGGAGGCATCCTCATTTTCACATGACTAAGGATGATAGAGTGCAAGGTTCTGCCTTATGGTGTGTGCTGGAGCATATATGATCATGATTGTATGCTTCCTTTTACTACCTTTGCTTTTGCCTATAATGTACCAACACTTGACTGGCAAGCACTGCAAGGGGTTTCCCCTGAAGGGGTATATCATAGCAGTCAAATGTATCACGTATGTTGTATTTTGTGCGAAGGTAGGACTCCAGCACATTATTTGGTACATCTTTTGCTTGCTTTGCTCAGAGGCTATCAAAGCTTTTGTACTGGGATATTGTTAGGCGATAAATTGTCGCATTTTACATGCCTTTTTCATCTGATTTTAGCTGGTGTAATAATCTAATCTTTAGAATTTTTCTTATTTTATTAAGTAATCTTTAGGATTTTTACTTGTTTTATTTACTTTTGTAAGTAATAAGTTCAATCGGGCAAGTGTCGCAAAAAGAAGTGAAAAAGGGTCAAAAACGAATGAAAAAAGTGAGCGCAGGCAGAAAAACGACATGGGCACCCCAAGCTAGGCGGCATGGCCATGCCTCCTGTCCAGTTTCGGCCTGTTTCGACTTCTATTTAAAGGGCTTGCTTTGTGATTTTTACGGGGGGTCGCTCGGGGTTGCTTGGTGCTTCTCTCTAGTGATTCATAGGTTAGATTGTAGGTTAGTTTATCAAATAAAAACCTCAATAGGAGGATTAGTTTAGGATTGAAGATTGTAATCTTGGATTCAACCTTTGGATTTCAAGTTCTTTCTATCAATTCAAGACTAAGTTTTCTCTCTCTTTCTCTATTTAGTTTATATGTTGTTCTTATTTATATTTTGTTAGTTTTAATTCTTGTATTTGTTTTGTTTAGTTTATTCGTTTAGTTTTTGTTGTTAATTCATGTTATTTAGTTGTTTAGATTTGCTTTATTTCATCCTCTTTGTTTTGTTCTTCAAGTTTACGTTCTTGTTTGTTAGTTTAGGTTTTCATGTGTTTGTGATGTTTTGTTGGTAGATTGTGTTGACTTGGATTGTGATTAGCCTCTTGATGGCTAATTAGTCTTGTATTTGGCCTAACCATACCCAATCTATGCCTAGAACTTAGAGTTTTCCTTCACGCCCGCCAAGTGTTCGATGAAATGCTTGAGAGAGCTTTCATCCATATTTTTAGGCGTTTGACTTATACTGAGAGGTGAGGTTAATTAGCTAGTGTGGGAGAGGGAATAGCTGAGTTCGGGACATGAAAATAGTATCCGAATCGAGCTAGGTTCGGGGTTGCTAGTTTTGTGGTCTAATTGGGCTAACCCCATGAAAATAGGTGGTTAGGCTAATTAGACTAGCTCATGACCCTTGAGAGAGGGTTTGGGTGGTCCTTGATGGTGCAACCGATCATCTCTAGTTCATGATGTAGTTTGGGTAGGTTAGGACTCGTCTCGATTTGTTGGCTTGTCCATTGGTCAAATCACAACTCCAAGTTGTTTTTTCTATGTTTGTTAACGTAGTTTAGTTTTCCTCTTTCACCTTTGATCTCGCCGAGATTAATACGCTCCAGTGAACTCTGGTAGTTGGAAACACAATTCCCTGTGGACGACACCCCAAGTACTCAACGATACACCTTGCACTTGGGGTTTATAAATATTAAAACTGTGTTTTTTCCCTAACAAGTTTTTGGCGCCGTTGCCGGGGAGTTGGCGTTTTTCAATATTGTGGTTTACTTGAGCATTCGAGGCTAGGCATTTAGAAAATCCAAAAAAATTAAACGATCAAAAATTTCAAAAAAAAAATGACAATTTTCCGCTTCCCTCAGTATGAGCATGAATTATTTTGGAAATATTACGATAGATTACATGATTTTCCTGCTCATTGTGGTTATTGCTTAGAGAAGTGGGAAATTTTGAACATGGTCTATGAGGGCGTGACTTGTGAGACTCGTGCTCTTTTGGAGCATTGGGATTTCTGTGCTCGAAATGTTGATGAAGCTTGGGAATTACTTGAGTGGTTGGATAGGGATACTTATGAATTTGAGACTTGTCAATTTACTTCCTCCACCCAATCCCCCTGCGTTCCTAATTATACATCTCTTGCGTGTGAGATCTGCCATTGTTCTGACCATGATAGTGTTTCTTGCCCCTATCATATTTCTGCTGATGGTTTTGCTAGAATTTCTAGTATGATAGAGGCAATGAATAAGCAACAAGTTAAGCTTGCTAATCGTATGCGGGAGTATGACCTATCACATAAGACTAACCTTAGGGTTAATTTTTCTGAACTTGATGTTAAATTATGCGATGATGGTGCGTCTTCTCTTGCTCTAGAGTCCGGACTAGAGAAAGTATCTGACCCTCCCTTGCCTACTTTACCTCCTGTTGCTCCATCCCTACCTAGCACCCTTAAGGACAACGCTATGAGCTATCTTGATCCACCTTTCCCTTTAGCTCAGTCGACGGAGTTCGAGGTAGGTGAGATATTTTGTGTTGATGCTAGTATTGATGGGGATGATTTATGTCTTGAGTCAGACGATACTTTTAGTGAGGTGCATGATCTCGACGAGATTCTCAAGTGGGGGTCCTATGTGGATGTTGTGGCTGCAGTTTCATCTAGTCCTGATCTTACTGACCATGTATCCCTCAACCCCCTTGATATTTCTCCTGCTTCTTCATGCTCATTACCCTCCCCTTCCCCTCAGTATTGTGATCTCTTACCGACTGACTCTCTTGCGGTGCTCAAGGGGAATGTGGTTGACTGTTTTGAGTCCCTAGGTGCTTTTAGAGGGTATGACTCCCCATTGACCCTTATAGTCTATACCTAGAGGACATGCCTGGAAAAATCATCTTCCCTATTGCATTCAATCATTCTACGGATTTTTCTAAGGCATTTGATAAATTTAGAAGAGCACTTACTATCACTCCTATATTCATGCTTGGGTGCTCTTACTTACACTCATCTGAGTTGCAGGCTCAGGTGTTTGATAAACGTCTGCGAGCGTTGGCGGCATCTGAGTTGGCGATGCGCATCCTGAATGCTGTTGAGGAGTGGCTGATGCTCCTCGCGCTTCCCCAACCTCGTCCTAGCGAGGTGTAGTTTGGGTACATTCAGTACCCGACCTGGTATAATCGTTCTCACTCTTCCCCCTTCTTTTTATTTTTCTTTTATTTATTTTCTCTCTTTTTGTTTTTGTTTAGTTGTGGATATTAGGATTGTGTTTTGGTTGGTGATCATCTTGAGTTGAAATTTGGGATGTTGTTGAACCGTTGATGGCTATGATCACCATTTTTGTATTTTTCTGGATATTTGTGTGTTGTGATTGGTGGTGTTGATGGGTTGGTTTATACATGTGTTTTGGTGGTGTTAGCCTGTGTATATAGGTGTCGGTTTAGTGTTCTTGTGTAATTTTGTCTTTTTCGTTTTGTGTGTTGTGTGGTTGGTGATGACTCTCAGCTCACAATGAGGACATTGTGAGATTTAGGTGTGGGGGTGGGGTCATCTCCCCTTTTATTCTTATTTTTGTGAAAATTTTTAATTTTTTTCCCATTTTCTCTATTTTTAATTTTTTTTCCATTTTTCTCTTTTTTGTATAATTTTCCTTAATTTTTGGGATTTAGGGGAGTTTTGTAGTATTTTGATTAGCCTTGATCTTCGGTACCTCGGTTATTAGCTCGTATATGAGTCTAATGTGCATGATAGATATTCACCCCAAGTTATCATTTTAGGCCTCAGTTCTAACCCCAACAGTCCATTGTAACTTTGCAATCCAGTCCTGATTATTGTATTATCATTACCCTTCATTCTTAGTCTTCCATGATCGGCTCTCCCACTTGTTTACTGCACAGTTCCCCTTATACGTGCTTGCACCCCCTTTTTCCAAAAACAAAAGCAAAAACAAAAACAAACTCATGCGCTACTGGGTGTATCCCTTTGAGGCGTTGCAAGAGTTTGGATTGAAAAAAAAAAATAGAAGAAGAAGGAAAGAAAAAAGGGGGGGGGAAGGAAAGAGTTTGGAATGATAAGTAAGTACCCCTTTGAGGCATGCGCTACTGGGTGCTACCCTTTGAGGCAATACTGCTACTGGGGAAGCTTGTTTTCCACGCTAGCAAAATCAATAAGGTAGCTTGTGTCAGTTAAGTGGGACTGAGTTTGATTTTGGTAAGTCAAGTCTTAGGGTGATGATACACTTGCACACTAAGCACCAGGATGGATTCATTATTGTCATGCGCCGTGGGGTGAAAAGCTGATGTCTGGATGCCATTCTTTGGGAAGATGTGTCTTGAAATGCATACAATGCTTGTGTACAGACTGATACTTGAGTTACGGGGGGGTTTTGGTTGATCCGAATGTGTACAGTTTACCCCAATGTATATATTGTGTTTTGTCATTTTCATTTTTCGTTTTTGTTTCTCTTTTCTTTGTTTTTCCTTTTTGAGATTTTGTGGGTATATCTTCTGTAAACCCTCACGAGACCTTACTCATCCACTTGGGTGAACCAAGGGGTTTAAAGGGCTTGTTGCATATGCTAAATGCAACCGTGATTCCTACGAAAGTGAGTTAGGTTCCTAGGATAGCTTTTCTTTTATTTTGCTCGAGGACGAGCAAGAGATAGGTGTGGGGGTATTTGTTAGGCGATAAATTATCGCATTTTACATGCCTTTTTCATCTGATTTTAGCTGGTGTAATAATCTAATCTTTAGAATTTTTCTTGTTTTATTAAGTAATCTTTAGGATTTTTACTTATTTTATTTACTTTTGTAGGTAATAAGTTCAATCAGGCAAGTGCCGCAAAAATAAGTAAAAAAGGGTCAAAAACTAACGAAAAAAGTGCGCGCAGGCAGAAAAACGGCATGGGCAACCCATGCCAGGCGGCATGGCCATGCCACCTGTCCAGTTTCGGCCTGTTTCGACTTCTATTTAAAGGGCTTGCTTTGTGATTTTTACGGGGGGTCGCTCGGGGTCGCTTGGTGCTTCTCTCTGGCGATTCTTAGGTTAGATTGTAGGTTAGTTTATCAAATAAAAACCTCAATAGGAGGATTAGTTTAGGATTGAAGATTGTAATCTTGGATTCAACCTTTGGATTTCAAGTTCCTTCTATCAATTCAAGACTAAGTTTTCTCTCTCTTTCTCTATTTAGTTTATATGTTGTTCTTGTTTATGTTTTGTTAGTTTTAATTCTTGTATTTGTTTTGTTTAGTTTATATGTTTAGTTTTTGTTGTTAATTCATGTTATTTAGTTGTTTAGATTTGTTTTATTTCATCCTTTTTGTTTTGTTCTTCAAGTTTACGTTCTTGTTTGTTAGTTTAGGTTTTCATGTGTTTGTGATGTTTTGTTGGTAGATTGTGTTGACTTGGATTGTGATTAGCCTCTTGATGGCTAATTAGTCTTGTATTTGGCCTAACCATACCCAATCTATGCCTAGAACTTAGAGTTTTCCTTCACGCCCGCCAAGTGTTCGATGAAATGCTTGAGAGAGCTTTCATCCATATTTTTGGGCGATTGACTTATACTGAGAGGTGAGGTCAATTAGCTAGTGTGGGAGAGGGAATAGTCGAGTTCGGGACATGAAAATAGTATCCAAATCGAGCTAGGTTCGAGGTTGCTAGTTTTGTGGTCTAATTGGGCTAACCCCATGAAAATAGGTGGTTAGGCTAATTAGACTAGCTCATGACCCTTGAGAGAGGGCTTGGGTGGTCCTTGATGGTTCAACCGATCATCTCTAGTTCGTGATGTAGTTTGGGTAGGTTAGGAGTCGTCTCGATTTGTTGGCTTGTCCATTGGTCAAATCACAACTCCAAGTTGCTTTTTCTATGTTTGTTAGCGTAGTTTACTTTTCCTCTTTCACCTTTGATCTCGCCGAGATTGATACGCTCCAGTGAACTCTGGTAGTTGGAAACACAATTCCCTGTGGACGACACCCCAAGTACTCAGCGATACACCTTGCACTTGAGGTTTATAAATATTAAAACTGTGTTTTTTCCCTAACTTATGTAATAAATGCATGTTTAGTGATCCTTTTCACTTTGTTGGTTTTCATAGTAATAGCTGCTCTACACGAATCTGGTTCTAGGTCGTTTTTTTATTCAGTGATTTTGGTATACCTTTAAAGGCCATTGATGTCATGAACTTCTCTGAGGCTATTATCTGGTTGGGTGCCAGTTTCTAGTCTCTATGGTAGCAAACTGGGTTCATCTGGTGGGATATGATGCGTAAAATATTTTTCTTGGATGGGATAGTGTTTTATATTGATAACATGCTTCAACCACTGTTGTGTATGTTGTTGTTACTCTCTTGGCTAGCCTTCTGTGTTGTTCACTGGGGATGTAACGCCAGGAATGTACTTCCTAGGCAACCGTTCTTTTTCTTATGTTTGCTGCAGATAGCCAATCCCATAAGAATGACTTCCATTCTGACTGAGGGCACCCCTATTTATTTTTTTCTGAAGTCTTTCTTTGAACTTGCTTTACCATGCTGTTTTCACATAATCTGGATGATATTTTGGAATGTCATTGCTTCTGTTGCTCTGCTACGGGTGATTACCCATATGAATGCTGTGTGGATAAGCGGCAATGAGCACTTTTACTGGGATTCTCTGACCATGATTTGGAACTTTTAGACTAGTGTACTGGACTTTTTAATTTTTTACATTATGGATGTTTTTCCTTCTGTTTTCTTTGCTGTGATGATACAGTTTTTGACATTCCTTAGGGTACAGTTTACTGCAGCTGGAAGTTTGTATGATTGCAGGGTGTTAAGGCTATTATACATCTGGAATTGGAAAGAATAATTCGTTGGTCATTTGTTTGTACACCTTCCACATGCTGTCAAAGGAAGAGTTTTTGCTGAAAGCAACCAGGCTTTCATTGTCATGAAATGGACAACCTTCCCGTTGGTCTATCTCTTTGTAATTGGTACTGGCATTTTGCATATATGTAGGGTCGAGTTGGTAATAAGAGTAGCTTTGTTGGTGAGAGGAAGGAACTCGTTTAGTTCTTTTCCTAAGGCCATTTGCTATGGTACGTGGATTGTAGTATATCAACTACAATCACAAGACCAATCTGTCGACACATTTTCAAAACCATTGTGTAGGCACAAACCTGCTGATTATTCTATGCAAGCTCTCCGAATTTGGTATTGTGACAGGATGTTAGCTAAAGTGGGATTATTTCCTTATGACTGTTTTCAATTACCTACTTCTAATTATGGCCCACTATACTTTATAGGCGGTAAGGATATATGTACACCTTCAGAAGATTTCGTTCTATTCATTTCATTGCAGGCTCTTGGATAGACAATCCCGCAAATTGAGGGGATTTATAAAATATCGACCATCTCCACTGCCTACAATAAAATGTTATTGCTGGGGGGGTCATTTTCAACAGGACTGGTATCAGCACTGTGTTACGACAAAATGATGCAATTAATTTGGCAAGCCTAATATTCATAAAGATGCGTAAAATTTTCATTGTACGAATAGATCGATTCCTCGGATTAATTGCACAAAAGCAGAACCACATTGATTCTTTTATATTTTGTATTATGAGGGTATTTTGCCGGAAGGTCCAAGGAACCATGCCAGTTCTAAACCATGTAAAAGACCGATCCTTGCCATCATTAGGACATGATTGGAAACAAAGAGCCTCTCTCTACTTAGCTTTATAAAGATAGTTTGTTGGAATGTCCAAGGAGCCAAAAAATCTCAACTACGACTTGAAATAGGATTTATCAATCGTGCTATTAAGCCTGACATTCTTATCCTTTTGGAAACTATGGTCAATGGCCAAAATGCGGATTCAATAATAAGAAACTTGGGGTTCTCTCACTATGACATGATTCCCATAGAAAATCATTATGGTGGGATTTGGTGTCTGTGGAACACAATGAATGTTGATGTATCTATCCTCGCCAAAGAAAGACGAGCTATTCACTGTATCATAAAGGATAATATTAATAATAAGCAATGTCTATTAACAGCAACTTATGCTCCAGCCTAGGAGCGGGACAAGGATATCTTCTAGCAGCATCTCAAACAATTAAATGACTCTGTCGGCTTACCATGGTGTATAATGGGCGATTTCAATGAAATGCTGCACCCCTTAGAAAAACTGCGAGGAACCCCTCTAATAGTAGCAAAAACACATCGACTCAATGATTTCCTCACAAGTACTCAAAGCATTGATGCGACTGTCCAAGGAAGAATTTTCACTTGGAAAAAATTCTTAAGAAGACAACTTATTTATGAAAAATTAGATTGAGTGATTTTTAGGGATGATTGTGCACAATTATTTCCTGATTACATAATTACCAACGGACCATTCACATGTTTTGATAATGCCTTTGTCTTTCTTGATACTGCTCCAAATCACCAGCCTCAGAGAGGTACTAATTTTAAGTTCCAACACACTTGGGCACAGTATCAAGATACTTATTCTTTAGCCAAGAACAATTGGAGAATGGGGGTTCGAGGAACTCCAATGTATATAATAACTCAACGATTAAAAAAGGTCAAACTAGACCTCAAGTCCTGAAGCAAGACTACTTTCGGGAACTTTAAGAACAAACTAGAAAGAAATGCAGATAAGCTTCTCCATGTCAAGGAAAAACTATTACAGAATCCAAACAATGCTAGATTGAATAATTGGCATTTCAGACTCATAAAACAAAGAGAAAAGATGCATCTTTTCAACCAAAAATATTGGGGGAAAATGGCAAGAAAGGAATGGCTTGTCAACGGGGACATAAATTCTCATTTTTTTCATCAGACCATCAAAACAAGAAAACCTAGAAGCAGAATTTTGAAACTGAAGGATAATTCAGGAGTATGGGTTGACGAGCGGGCACAAATTGAACAAATGTTCATTAATGATTTTACAGCTCGATTTAAATCAACTCATGCAAACACTTCTAATATAGATATAGTGATGCTTAATTTAGTGACCAAAGAGGATAATGACACACTAATGCAGACCATCCATGATTCTGAGATCAAAGAAGCAGTTTTTCAGATGGATAAATTCAAAGCTCCAGGGCCTGATGGCTTTGGAGCAGCGTTTTTTCAAGATTTTTGGCATATTGTTAAAAAAGACGTCTGCATGGTGGTGAGATCTTTTTTTTGAGGAAGGAAAACTCCTCAAGCAGATTAATCACACGCTAATAGCATTGATCCCAAAAGTGAGCAATCCAACAATGACTAATCAGTTTCAGCCAATCAGTCTGTGCAACACCATCTACAAGATTATTTCCAAAATTATGGCTGATCGAATGCGCCCAATTCTTGAAAAAATCATTGACCCTGTCCAAAGTGCATTCGTACCAAAACGATCCATCCATGACAATATATTTCTCATGCATGAAATAATGAACAAATTCAAGAAAATGAAAGGGAAAAAGGCATGGGTCGTCCTCAAACTTGATATGGAAAAGGCATATGACCGAGTTGAATGGAACTTTATCTTCAGAACGCTTCAGTTATTTGGCTTCCATTCCAAATGGGTTGACTTAATAAAAGCGTGTATATCATCCGTTTCTTATTCCATTCTCGTTAATGAGGAAGTATGCGGTTTCTTTTCTCCTACAAGAGGCATTAGACAAGGGGACCCATTATCCCCGTATCTATTTATTATTTGTATGGAGGTTCTAACGAGGGCACTCCGAAAGGCAATGGACAACAAGAAATGCGGAATTGAAATTAAGCTTTCTCCCAGAACCTCCAAGGTTCCATGTCTACTTTTTGCGGATTATAGTCTTCTATTTTGTATAACTAATCTTGAATCCTGTCAACAACTGAACTCGATACTGAATAGATTCAGTAAGAATTCTGGTCAACTCATTAACTTCCACAAGTCGTCATTAACTTTCTCTAGTAATGCCACGAGTCATAACAAATGGTCCGCTCATCAATTTTCAACATCACACACTAAGATAATCTTGGTACTTACCTTGGATGCCCAGTATTCAAAGGGCGACCAAAAATCGAAACCTTTTCTGAACTAGTAAACAGAACAGCTGGTAAACTACAGAATTGGAAAACAAAATATGTTTCCAAAGCAAGAAGAGTAGCTTTAATCCAAGCCAATATTGAATCCATCCCAGCCCACATGATGCAGTGTTTCCAACTACCCAAAGAAACTAATCGTCAAATTGATCAGAATAGCAGGGATTTTCTCTAGAAAAAAAAATATTAATAATAATAATGACAGAAAAGGCCTGCCAATGGTATCCTGGGACAAGGTTTGTCGACCAAAGAAGGCGGGCGGGCTTGGACTCAGGAAAATGGAAGCAGTTAATAGTGCGTTTATTAGCAAATTAACATGGAAATTGTTTCATCGGGAAAGTCTCTAGGTGGAACAAATGCGAGGGAAGTATTCTATTGATGAGAACTTCTTCTCTACTGAACCAAAGAAAACGGATTCATGGGCTTGGAAATGTATACTCAAAAATCGACAGCAGTTCCGGAAAGGAATTCGCTGGAAAGTTGGGAATGGACTGAGTATCAATTTCTAGCTCAATAACTGGTGTACTAATGATAGTTTAGCCAATTTGCTCAATATTACAGATCACTCCCCAATTAACACATCCCTTAAGGTATCGGACTTCATCAAAGACAATAAAGAATAGAATATAGACATACTCCCACCAATATTAGACCAAGTTTGTCTTCAGCTAGTTCTTACAGTCCTCATCCCACACAATCCAATTTCGGACTCAATATGTTGGGGATTATCCGGTAATGGGGAATTCTCAACGAAGTCAGCGACTTGGGTTGTGCATGGTATTTACCCTGATAATCAACCAAAATGGGAATATAGTTGGATTTGGAAACTTGACATAATGCCAAAATTAAAAATATTTATATGGAAACTTTGCCATGCATGGCTTCTTACCAAGGAGACCTTGTCTAAATGAGGCATGAATCTTGACCCTCGATGTCCTTTTTGCCAAACTCAGAGAGAAGATGTAGATCACCTCTTTTTTCATTGTCAAATTTATCAGGAATGTTGGAGATTGGCAGTCTCCCATAACTGGATTGACCATAGATTTGTCTCTGGTACGCACAATAGCATTCTACAAAGATTATCAAGTGCTAGGACTACAACCCCAGCAATTTGCATAGATAGAGTTGTTTCGCTCCTTTGGAGCATATGGAAAACAAGAAATAATATGGTGTTTCGAAGTGAAACACCTATTCCAAAAAGTACACTAATAAGAGCCAAAAAAGCTAACGCCGAATGGCGTATTAGATAAAAACTCACAAATCCACTCCATACACCATTTCCTAACTAGTCAGGTGGCAGCCGCAAGAAGACTCATTGGGTAGCGTGGAGAAAACCTCAAGGAGGATCCATTAAAATCAATTTTGATGGATCCAAAACGTTACAAGGAGTAGCAAGAGGGTTCATACTTCGTAATTGTGAAAGGAGATTTATTCAGGCGACATCGTTCTATCTAGGTGGGGCGTCAGTTTTGGTACCAGAAGCAACAACAATGAGAAATGGCATTCGAGCAGCAGTACAAGCAGGCTTCACAGATATTCATATCGAGGGGGACAACAAAATTCTTATCCAAGCGGTTCAGGGACACATCCAAGTACCATGGGAAATCCAAGTTCTGATTCAGGATATTCACATTTACATCCAGCACTGTAGCAAAATTATTATCACACATATTTTTAGGCAAGGTAATGGTGCAGCCGACTGGCTAACAAAATATGGTTTATCACTTCATTCCACAATGGTGAGGAATGTGGTTCCGCATAGGGACCTTCGTCGTATCCTTTATGAGGATAATCTAAGAAGAATCCTTGAGAAAAGAGCTAACTAGAGTGCATGTTTACCTTTCTTACCAAAAAAAAAAATTCTCAAAGCTTGCGGAAGTGCTCTGTCGGTGATTTCACCACCATTCATTTTCGACTCCCAGTGAGTTCTCTCTTCCTCATTGCTCACGCCGCTAAACTTGTTCTCATTGCTTTAATTGGTATGGATTTTCAGCTTCTCCAATTCCGTAATATACAATGTTGTTGCATTTTCAGTGAAAACATCGCATCCCAGTTTTCAAATTGGGAGATACTTTTGCTTTTTTTGAGCTGAGCAGCTTTTAATCGCGATAATTTGGCGGGAAGTTGTGCTCTCGGATTCAGATTTTGGTGTGATCCAACTCTTTGGCTGTTCTGATCATGCATTCGTGGCTTAAAATTTTCTTTTCTTTTCTTTCTTGTTGG
This sequence comes from Selenicereus undatus, assembly GCA_017589665.1. Taxonomy (NCBI): domain Eukaryota; kingdom Viridiplantae; phylum Streptophyta; class Magnoliopsida; order Caryophyllales; family Cactaceae; genus Selenicereus; species Selenicereus undatus. The sequence continues at coordinate 32,749,554 of JACYFF010031958.1, read as the reverse complement.
CTGCTCATGTGTGAATATCGGGTGACCAATTTGAGCATTTAGTGAAATAAATGTAGCAAATTTATTGCATTTTGGTTGAGCTTCCGCTCAAGTCTAATTGGTGCTGCCCTGCTGGGTTATTGACTTAATGTCTTTGTGGTGTTTGGCCAGATTAATTTCAAGTGAACATGAAAGGTCCAACAAGTTCCTATCCTGATGGCATATATCTTGCAACCTCAATCTCTTCTGTAAAAACCACTGAATTTGAACTGTTAATTTCTTGTTCTTCAGCTAATTTTTGTGCTCATTTGCTTTCTTTGAGTTCTTAGCTTTTTTCCTTTCCATGTTGAAGAACTAATTTTGATTTGACCTCATTTTACATTTTTGCTTTTGGGTCAGGTTTCTATCGCTCTTCTCCAGGTCCAAGGTATTATGCATATCTTGTAGGGACTTCGAATGCCATATTTGAATGGGACGAGATGAGTCATCGTTTTTGTGCCAAGGTTGGGATATATGTTATCTTGAACCAATTTTTATACGCTGCAACGTGTTTAAGGGTAATTGGGATCGTTATCGAAAGGACGGAGAGATTTGGGGGATCATTTCTCACATTGAGGGCATTTGCGAGTGTTGCTTTCGCTTGCCTCAAGGTCAATTTTGATGCTTTTGTTATATGGGATTTTTCTTCTTGGTGCTTTTGTAGCAGCTGAGTTGATCTATTTTTGGAATAGAGCTAAGACAGTTCCTGCGCTTATGGGGCTGGCAAACTCTCTGTCTAGGTTTGCGATTCTATCTTTGCGGTTAATAATTCTTTTCTTTAAATTGCTTTCTTTTAGTAATTTGTTGTGTGTGGAGCCTTTTTCCCTGCATTTTAAGGTTTGAAGGACAATGATTAAAGGTTCACATGCGAAATTGAATTTTGGTTAGTTTTGGGATGTCAAATATGTAGACTGTTGGACAAATTTGACAATTATGACTATTGGAGTTTAAGTTCTACCCACAGTGAAGAAATAAAAATCAGTTCAACTTATGCTATGGTAGTATAAATCGTAACCATCCATGCTCCCATAAGAGCCCAAGCCTTGCATGATTGAATTAAGATTATGATGTCAGTGTGTAACTGAAAATCCATTAGGTGGATAACTTAGTAGTTGGTGCTGACACTATTTCTTTCTCTAAGAAGCTTGTAGTTAATATGTTTGGTTTTTAGTCTGAAAAGTTAAACAAAATTAAGCGAAAATGCATTGTCATAGATATTGTGCCATGTCATAAACGAAGAAAAGAAAAGGCTAATTATTAGAAACAAGAGTGCAATGGAAATAATATCGGGATATCAATACATGGCTTCCAACTAGCTTCCAAGGTAAAGCTTATAAAGGGCTTGGCACATTAGACTTCATTTCAAATTTTCCCTAAACAGCCCTTGGCGTCTCCACTCTGCACTAGTGGACCTAGGATATTAACCATGTAGGGTTGAGTTTTTTTTTTATTTATTTATTTTTGTAAGAAAGGTAAGCATACATTCTAGTTAGCCCTTCTCTCAAGGGGTCTCCCTAGATTATCCTCATAGAGGATAAGAGAAAGGTCCCTGTGCGGGACCATGTTCCACACCATTGTGGAAAGAAGTGATACACCATATTTTGCTAGCCAGTCGGCTACACGATTACCTTACCTAAAAATATGAGTGATAATAATTTTGTTACAATGCTAAAGAAAAGTGTGAATATCCTGAATTAGAACTTGGATTTCCCATGGTACTTGGATGTGTCCCTGAACCGCTTGGATAAGGATTTTGTTGTCCCCCTCGATATGAATATCTGTGAAGCCTGCTTGTAGTGCTGCTTTGATGCCATTTCTCATTGTCGTTGCTTCTGCAACCAAAACGGACGCCCCTCCTAGATAAAAGGATGCTGCTTGAATAAATCTCCCTTCCTAATTACGGATAATGAACCCTCCGCCTGCTCCGTGTAATGTTTTGGATCCATCAAAGTTGATTTTAATGGATCTTCCTTGAGGTTTTCTCCATGCTACCCAATGAGTCTTCTTGCAGCGGCCACCTGACTGGTTTGGAAATGGTGTATGGAGTGGGTTTGTGAGTTTGAGTCTAATACGCCATTCAGCGTTAGCGTTTTTTGCTCTTATTAAAGTACTCTCTGGAATTGGTGTTTCACTCCGAAACACCATGTTATTTCTTGATTTCCATATGCTCCACATGAGCGAAACTTCTCTATCTATTCGAGTTGCCGGGGTCATAGTCCTAGACCTTGACAATCTTTGTAGAATGGTATTCTGTGTTCCAGCAACAAAACTATGGTCAATCCAGTTATGAGAGCCTGCTAATCTCCAACATTCCTGTGAAAAATGACACTGAAAAAAGAGATGATCTACATCTTCTCTCTCAGAATGGCAAAAACGACATTGAGGGTCGAGATTCATGCCTCGATTACACAAGGCGTCTTTGGTAGGCAGCGAAGCATGGGAAAGTTGCCATAAAAAGATTTTTAATTTTGGCATTACGTCAAGTTTCCAAATCCAACTATATTCCCATTTTGTTGGGTTATCAAGGTAAATACCATGAGCGGCCCAAGTCGCTGACTTCGTTGAGAATTCCCCATTACCGGATAAACCCCAACATACTGAGTCCGAAATTGGATGGTATGGGATTGGGACTGCAAGAATGAGCCGAAGACAGGCTTGGTCTAATAGTGGCTGGAGTGTGTCAATATTCCATTCTTTATTGTCTTTGATGAAATCTGAGACCTTAAGAGAGGTGTCAATAAGATAGTGATCTGTAATATTGAGTAACTTGGCTAAATTATCATTAGCACACCATTTATCGAGTCAGAAATTGATACTTAGTCCATTCTCAACTTTCCAGCGAATTCCGCTCCGGAATTGCTGTCGATTTTTGAGAATACATTTCCGTGCCCATGAATCCGTTTTCCTTGGTTCAGTAGAGAAGAAGTTCTCATTAATAGAATACTTCCCTCGCATTTGTTCTACCCAGACACTTTCCCCATGAAACAAATTCCATGTTAATTTACTAATAAACGCACTATTAACTGCTTCCATTTTCCTGAGTCCAAGCCCTCCTGCCTGCTTTGGTCGACAGACCTTGTCCCAGGATACCATAGGCAAGTCCTTACTGTCAATGTTTTTTTTCCAAAAAAAATCTCTACTAATCTTATCAATTAGACGATTAGTTTATTTGGGCAGTTGGAAACACTGCATCGTGTGGGCTGGCATGGATTCAATATTGGGTTGGATTAGCGCTACTCATCCTGCTTTGGAAACATAATTTGTTTTCCAATTCTGAAGTTTTGCTGCTGTTTTATTTACTAGTTCGGAAAATGTTTATGTTCTTGGTCGACCTTTGAATATTGGGCAACCAAGGTAATTACCAAGGTGCTCTTGGTGGGTGATATTAAAAATCAATGAGATGGATCTTTTATCATGTGTCGTGGCATTCCTAGAGAAAGTTAGTGACGACTTATGGAAGTTAATGAGTTGTCCTGATCAGTGACAGAATTTATTCAGGATCGAGTTAAGTTGTTGACACGATTTAAGATTAGTTCTACAAAATAGAAGACTATCATCAGCAAAAAGTAAACATGGAATCTTGGAGGCTCTCAGAGAGAGCTTAACTCCAATTCCACATTTCTTGTTGCCCATTACGTTTCGGAGAGCCCTTGTTAAAACCTCCATACAAATAATAAATAAATACGAGGACAAGGGGTCCCCTTGCCTAATGCCTCGTGAAGGTAAAAATAACCCACATACTTCGCCATTGACAATAACGGAGTAAGAAACTGATGATATACAAGCTTTGATTAAGTCGATCCATTTGGGGTGGAAGCCAAATAAATAAAGTGTTCTAAATAAAAAATCCCATTCAACTCTATCATATGCCTTTTCTATATCGAGTTTGAGTGCTACCCAGGCTTTTTTCCCTTTCATTTTATTAAATTTGTTCATGATTTCATGCGTGAGTAATATATTGTCCTGGATGGATCGTTTAGGAACGAATGCAGTTTGGACAGGGTCAATGATATTTTCAAGGATCGGGCGCATTCGATTAGCCATGATTTTGGAAATAATCTTGTCAATAGTGTTGCAAAGGCTAGTTGGTCGAAACTGGCTAGTCGTTGCTGGATCACTCACTTTTGGGATCAAGGCTATTAGCGTATGATTAATTTGTTTGAGGAGTTTTCCTTCCTCAAAAAAGGATCTTACTGTAGTGCAAACATCTTTTTCAACAATATGCCAATAATCCTGGTAGAAGGCTGCACCAAAGCCATCAGGCCCTGAAGCTTTGAATTTATCCATTTGGAAAACAGCTTCTTTGATTTCGGAATCAAGGACGGACTGCAATAGTGTCTCGTTATCCACTGTGGACACTAAATTAAGCATTTCCATATCAATATTGGTTGGGCTTACTGGAGCTGACTTAAATCTAGCTGTAAAATCATTAATGAACAAATGTTCAATTTGGTCAGGCTCCTCAACCCACACTCCTGAGCTGTCCTTCAATTTCACAATTCTACTTCTTGTTTTTCTTGTTTTCATTGACTGATGGAAGAAGCGAGAATTTCTATCCCCATTGACAAGCCATTCTTTTCTTGCCATTTTTTCCCAATATTTCTGGTTGAAAAGATGCATCTTTTCTCTTTGTTTAATAAGTCTGTAGTGCCAATTGTTCAACCTAGCACTATTCGGATTATGTATTAGTTTTTCCTCCACATGGAGGAGCTTATCTGCATTTGTTTCTAATTTGGTCTTAAAGTTTCCAAATGTAGCTTTGCTCCAAGACTTGAGGTCGAGTTTAACCTTCTTTAATCATTGTGTTAATCTATACATTGGGGTTCCTGGAACTCCCATTTTTCAATTCTTCTTGACTAAAATATGCGCATCTTGGTATTGGCCCAAGAATGTTGGTACCTGAAATTAGTACCTCTTCGAGGCTGGTGTGTTGGGGCAGTATCTAAATAGACAAAGGCATGATCAAAGCACGTGAATGGGCCATTAATAACTAAGTAATCTGGAAAAATTTGCGCACAATCTTCCCGAAATATTACTCTATCCAATTTTTCATAAATAAGTTGTCCTCGTAAAAAAATTTTCCAAGTGAAAATTCGTCCTTGAACGTTCGCATCAATACTTCTAGTACTTGTCAGGAAATCATTAAGTTGATGTGTTTTCTGAACCGTTAGCGGGGTTCCCTGCACTTTTTCTGATGGGTGAAGCATTTCATTAAAGTCACCTATTATACACCATGGTAATTTGACGGGCTCATTAAACTGTTTGAGATGCTGCCAAAAAACGTCTTTGTCACGCTCCTAGGCCGGAGCATAAACTGCCGTTAATAAACATTGCTTATTATATACACTATCCTTTATGAGGCAATGAATAGCTCAAGGTTCTTTTGCCAGGATAGTCACCTCAACATTACTTGAGTTCCAAAGGCACCAAATCCCACCGCAATGATTAAATGTGGGAATCATGTCATAGCGAACGAACCCTAAGTTTTTTATCACCATTCCCGCATGATGGTCGTTAACCATAGTTTCGAGAAGTATAAGAATATCCGGTTTAATAGTGCGGTTAATGAATCCTACTTCAAGTCGTAATTGAGATTTATTTGCTCCTTGGACATTCCAGCAAACTATTTTCATCTCACTAAATAGTTAAGATATACAGTGGAGTTCCTCGAACTCCCATTCTCCAATTCTGCTTGACTCAAGAATGAGTATCTTGATATAGAGCCCAAAAGTAATGGTTTGCATAAAACCGTACCACCTAGTGAGTACAGAATGTCATAATTTGAAATATATAATTGAATAAAGACATTTGGAAAAAATCCCACTTGAATAAACATCTTGTGGCGATAACAAAGTCGGTGACCAAGCACAAAAAAATCAGCCTGTAATATTCCAAAAAATGTGTCGACAGATTGGTCTTGTGGTTGTAGTTGGTAAACTACCATCCACGTACCATAGCAAATGGCCTTAGGAAAAGAACTAAAAGAGTTCCTTCCCCTCACCAACATAGAGACAAACAGTGCCAACGTGGCCCTAAAAATATAAAAAAAGCAAGGGCCAATGACACAGAAAATTACAGACGAGAAGAGTAACCATGTCATTACAAGCCTTCCGAGGGCAGCCGCTTGAAGATGCACCAATAATAAACCAATGAATGATGTCTTCCAAAGCCTTGATGCCCTGCAAACATACAAAATCCAACAGCAGCATACTGTACCCCAAGATATTCAGGTCATCTTATCCACACATCATTCATATGGGTCTTTATCCATAGTAATGCAACAAAAGCAATGACAATTTGGAGAATCACCCAGAATTTGTAACAACATGGTACAGCAAGTTCATAGAAGAACTTCAGAAAAAAAAAGAAAAAGGGGTGGCCTCAATCAAAAAGGAAAGCAGACTTAGGGGACTAGCGATCTGAAGCAAAAAGAAGGAAAAAAAAGGTCGCGTATTAAACACATTCCTGATAATACAGCCCCATTGCACACCACAGAACACAAGCCAATAAAGAATCAGCAAATATTCAGGTCCTCTTATCCACACATCATTCATATGGGTCTTTATCCATAGTAATGCAACAGAAGCAATGACAATTTGGAGAATCACCCAGAATTTGTAACAACATGGTATAGCAAGTTCATAGAAGAACTTCAGAAAAAAAGAAACAGGGGTGGCCTCGGTAAAAAAGGAGAGCAGACTTAGGGGACTGGCGATCTGAAGCAAAGAGAAGGAAAAAAAAGGTTGCATATTAAGCACATTCTGGACAATACAACCCCATTGCACACCACAGAGCACAAGCCAAGAAAGTATCAGCAGCATACACAGCAGTGGCTGAGGCATAAGCTCCAAACAATGCAAAAAACCATCCAAGAAAAATAGGTTACGAAACATATCTCCCCAGATGATCCTAGTGGGCTGCCAGGAAAACAGAAAAATAGCACCTAAATAGGTGATAGCCTCTGGTAAATTCATGACATCACTGGCCTTTAAAGCAATATCAAAGTCATTAAATAACAAAAAAACAACCCAGTACCATAATCTCCTTAAGAAGCTATTACCATGAAAGCGAATAAAGTAAACAGGGTCACTTAACATGCATATAAAGCATAACATCCCAGTACAAAAGCTTGGATAGCCTTGAGGCAAAATGGATAAAGGGTGTACCAAATAGTGTGCTAGAGTCCTATCTTCCCCCAAAATACAACAAACATAATACATATGACTGCCACCAAAGGCCCAATCAAGGTAAAGCCCTTGGATTGCCTGCCAGTCAAGAATTGGTACATTATTTTCAGAAGCAAAAGTAACATAAGGAAGCGCACAACCTTTGTCATATATGCTCCAGCACACTCCAAAAGTCAGAAACTCACACTCTATCATCCTTATTCATGAGAAAAGGAGGAGGCCTCCTCCCCATCTTCCAGCTTTCTTTTCTTGGAGGACTCAACAGAAATGGCAGAGTCAGTGAGATCATCCAGGTCAAGGAAGGTATCATCTTCCCCATCGTGATCCATATCATTGTCAAACAGAAGGGAGCTATCATTGTCCTCAAACAGAATAGGAGATAAAGGGTTCAAAGGGTGAGAATCATTTAGAGAAGAAGAACTGATTGGGATGGGTTGGGAATCTGATGGGAAGATCTAAGGGGGAAGCAAAGGGTGGCCAGTGATGTTAGGAATAGTAGGAATGGTAGCGAAAATGTCAACAGGAACTCCCTCCAAAATCGGTCGGTTAGGAACAGGCTCATCCTCACAAGCAGTAAGATCAACCAAAACCGCCTTTCCTTTCCCCTTGTCCAATGAAGAGACTTCATTTGGCATAAGTAAAGCAGACGATTTTGACACATTCACCACCGGTTCACTAATAAGAATGCCTCCCATATTACCTCTTTTATCCCTTGAAGTGAAAATGGGCCTTCCCCTTTTCTTCGGGGCAACTCGAATCCACTTTTCCTTGTGTTCAGGAGGCTCACTAGAGGACGCCTCAGTAATAGGGTTGTTGTTGGGTGGGCAATCAGCAAGACCATGAGATTGGAATTGTTCTACCACAACCTCAATTTTAGGGAGGGATGGGACTCTAGGACATTGGTCAAGGGTGTGGGCATTACTACCACAAAGAGCACACACTTCATGCAAGCCCTCATAAATGAGGGGAATGGAGAGCAAACGAGAAGGTGTGGGGATTCTCAAGGTACGAGGAAGGGGTTTAGAAATGTCAATGTTAAGGCAAACCCTTGCGAATTTACCTTTCTGACGAAGCAAGGTGTTATCATCGATTCTAACCAGACTTCCTACATCCCGTAAAAGGTCAGCTAATGTGTCTTGCTCCCAAAATTCCCAGGGTAGACGCGGGATACGCACCCACTGGTCAATACGATCAATGGTTGCAGAATAGGGGTCAAAGTATGGTTTCCACATACTTAAAACAAAGTTCAGACCTTTGACAAACCACAGCCTACTACACTAGACATACTCCTTATCAGACACAGTGGCAAATCGGAGCAGAACCCAACCATTTCCAAGATCAATATACTCAACAACACCTTTGATATGCTTCCAGTCAACCTTTGTTTTTGCAATAATCAGGGTAATGGGCAGAATTTCACCCCACCACTTGGCAAGGAGACACAAAGCAATGAGCTCCTCCATATAAGAAGGAACACGAGGTGGTAAAGAGCCTTGAGGGAGGGTTTCATCAGATCTCAGATCAGGGATCGAGAGATGAGTTCGATCCTGGTCAGAGGAAAGCGGCTTTCAGTGGTGGCGTCCAGCTGTACCTGATTTGGGGTATGGTCAAGAGAGTTTCGTTGCGCCATGCCAAATCTTACAGAATGGGCATAGCTGGGAGTTGGGGTAAGAACAGGATCCTGAGAAGGCGGATCGCCAACCACAGGAGACTGGGTTGGTTGCTGGGGTGCCATGGCAGAAGAGGGAAATGTGTTGATGATTTGAGGGTTATCATCTGAGTCAGGCAGATTGTCGAAGGAAGGAGACATACTTGGACACTTAGCAAAGGAAGGGTAATGATCAGGAAGGTCGAAGTCCTTTGATATAAATAGGCAGCCCCTAAGGCCATTCAAAATAGACAACGAAGCCCAAAAGCAGACACAGTACCATCGAACTAGAAACAGTGCCTTAGTGAACAAAGGATGGGGAAAGTTAAGCACAATCATAAACAAAATCTAAACACAGCCTATCATCTAAGGATCTTACAATAGTGTCAACGCAGCACAAACACGACATCTCATCCCAGGGATGCTCAGGGGAGGAGGCTTTAGGATATGAACCGTCATTGCATCGTACTAGGCTTGTAGGTGTACACACAGAGGCATTCCAAACTCTAGACCTGCCAATTGGACAAATCCAGAAGTGAGATGATAGTGACTTAACAAAGATACTTAGAAAAAACTGCAAATCAGAGGCCATCAGAGGAGGAGTAAGAAGGTAGATGCAGAGAGGACATAGAAGCGAAGAGGTAGGCATAATCATTCCCATCAGTAACCGCAACCCAAGGTGGGGCTCAGCCATAAATCGGGGTTTAGCCAACGCCCAACTTGGAGCTACAAACCTTGCATCAACGGCAGGGAACTCTTGGCTGTGATTAGCGAAACAGCCGAGTTCCTCACCAAATCTGAACAATTGCAACAGCACTGACTCTTTTTTATAGTGAAATCGAGCATGAGAGAAGGACGAAAGGGTCTGATTGCAGCCTAGAGTAGCCATAGGAGCAATCATGGTAAGATGGTGTGGCGTGGGTTGACAACGAAGAGACTTCATGATGAGGGGATGTGATAAAGGCAGCGATGAAGGCGGTGAAGGGATGAAGAAAGGTGAGGGAGACTGATGATAGCAGAAATTGGTTTTTGCAGTACTCATAGTTGGTGGCCATATCACGAAAAGTGGATCTGGAGGCTTCATGAAAGGGTAGGGAGGAAAGGGTAGTGAGGCTAGGAAACATGAGACTCTCTCTCTCACCTAATTTCTCTCTAGAGTTTTCGTATGGACATCTCTATTCATTTATTATGGGTTGTTAACCATGTAGGGTTGAGTTGTATCATTCTACAAATGCTCTTAAATTGTGTGGTCCCCCTGTTGTTGCTTTATTGATTTTCCTCACTTTTTAAAACCACAGATGTATTTCAGGTAGATTGTGTCAGAAGTTGCTAGGTCAGCTAACCCACATTGATGGGCTGGATGTGCCTTATATGTCTCCTTGATGAACCCCTTCCCCCAAATGAGGGCACATAAATTTGTTTTTTATATGAGGGTGGGGGGAAGGCAAAGACGGAGCTATATTGGGACAAGGGGGGTCAATTGACCCCTAGCTTTTTGGGAAAGAAAAAATTAAATATGAGATATTTTTGCAGATAAAAAACAACTATATATATCAATTCGTTCAAATATATTCCACAAAGTTATGCTTGCCCGCATGGTCTGCTGCCCTTCCTTGTTTCAAGCGGTCGCGTGTTCGACTGTTGCAAGTTGCTTTTAGGCCTTTCGTTTATTTTTTTTTGAGTTTTAGAACACTATTTCCCCAAATGCCCTGACCCTCACCCAGTTCTTCGTCCCCTCCCTGACGCTCTCTCTCTGTTGCTTGCAAGTCGCAGCCCCTGCCCACAGCCCACTCTCTCTCACTCTCTGACTTGAGATCAGCCGCTGGCCGCCGCCCGCCTTCACTCCTCCTCACCTCTCCTCCCAGCTCCTAAATCTCAACTCCCAATTTAAGGTAATTCTCAAAAATACTCAATTTTTGCTTTTAATTTTGTTATTTTGTAAATAATTATATTTATTTTACTAATTTTAGTTGGATTTGTGTTAGATAATTGATTAACTTAGTGAATTACTCATGATTCATGAATTGAAAAATGAGGATTTTAATTTAATTGTCTTCTTGGATGAATATCTAAAATGGGGCTAATTTTGTTTGTAATTACTTCCTTGTTTATGTTTAGTTTACTAATTTTTATTGAATTTGTGTTGAACAAGTGGTTAATTTATTGATTTACTCATCAATTAAAAAATTAGGTTTTGCTTTTCTTGATTGAGAATTTAGAAATTAAAATTGGGGTAATTTGTTGATCGTTTGTTTATTTGTGTTAAATTTATTGACTTTAGGTAAATTTGTGTTTGTTTATGATAAACACAAATTACCCCAATTCTAATTCTTAAATTTTCAATCAAGAAAGACAAAACCTAATTTTGTAAATAATTATGTAAATTATTTTGTAAATAATTATGTTTCCATGGCAACTATTGAAAGAGTGTTCTCTGCGATGAAGTTCATCAAGACCTAATTGCGGAACAAAATATCAAATGAATTTTTAAATGATACTGTTGTTACTTATTTTGAGATTGATATTTTTAAAAATCTCTCAAACGACGATATCATGCTTTACTTTCAAAACATGAGATCTCGTCGAGGACAACTTTCTTGAAAGTAGTAGCTATACATTTTCATTTTTAGAACCATTACAGTTTATATTATGTATATTATTAATCTCGCCCCCCTTGGTTTAAATGCTGGCTCCGCCCCTGGGGGAAGGGGGGGAGATTAATTGGGTACTCGGCAAGAACCTCTCCAAATGAATGAAACTCAATTTAATTTTACAACCAGCTATTAAAATAGGGCAGCATAGAGGGGTTTTTGTAGCTTAGAAAACCACCTCATATAAGAAAAATATTAGAGTACATTAATTTAGCTTAGGGACTACCTTCTCTAAATAATAATAGAGCTAATATTTGAATCTAATACCCTAAAAAATGCACCTACAATAAAATATGAAGTTAGGGTGATAATATGAAGCTAGTAGATTCCTCTATAGATGGGAGTCTTTGAATTTCCTTTTCTTCCTTTTTTCATGATATGCATCATTTAGTGCATATAAATAGAAAGAAAGTATTAGCAAATGGTAGAAAATATGACTCAAGCTGAAGGAAGCATGTAATCAACCACGAAGGAAAATTAATCAAAGCGACAGAGTAAAGGGACTGGAAAAAGTTTCATGATGTGCATGTGCTACTAGCATTCAGACTTGGAACACAATTAGACAGCTATTGGTTTTCTTAAGTCGCTGCAGACTAATATGCTCATAGCTAGCTTCTAGACCAGAAGCGCTTGGCAGGTTTGATACACACAAAAAAATTGTGCCTCTGGTAAGGTGGTGTACGGGTGTTGGACTCCATAGTAATGCCTAGCATTCATATTTCTATTTGTGATTCTTCAATAGCTAGCTTGTAGACCAGAAGCGCTTGGCAGGTTTGATAGCTAATGCTGGGCACTTGCCACCCCCCCCAAAATAACTGTGCCTCTGGTAAGGTGGTGTACTGCGGTTGCACTCCATAGTAATGCCTCTCGTTTCAAGCATTCATATTTCTATTTGTGATTCTTCAATGTAAGCTGATAATCATTTCTAGATCACATGGCTAGAAGCAGTTCAAGCTTGGTAATAGCCTAATATCTCATCTCAGCTTACTCAATTTTTTGTTTTTTGGGAGGGGAGGGGGGGTGTTCTGTTAAGTATGGTTGTAGCTTTAGAAAAGGAATTCCTTTTCCCATGGTGTTTTCATGCCGTCTTTTAAGTGCTAATCTTCCTTCTTATTTTAACTACTGCCCCCCCTTTCCTGCTTGTGGGTGGAAGACTGAGGGGATGAACTGTCTGTTCAACATGTTTTCATATATATAATATATTTAGGAAGATGGAGAAGGGACAACACGCACTTTCATATGTTTTGAATTTTATTAATGTGGGACAATACCCACTTTTATACTCCAACAACTTATGCAAAGTAAAGGTTGAACTTGCAACTCAAGAATGATGGTTTGCTGATTCTTCTTCCTGTACAATGTAGACACATACATACTACACCTGTTTGGACTTTGCAACATAGAGATTCATTTGTTTAGTGCATCCTTTGTGGAATTTGGCTTATAGTAGCCACCTAATCCCCTAAGAGAGAGGGGGGAGTGAGACACACACACAAGCGTGCATGCACACACATGCACGCTTGCATGTACACAGAGAGAGAGAGAGAGAGAGAGAGAGAGCTGGTGGCAGATAACCTTCCAAACGGCCCTGATGGGGAAAGTCAACATGGTTACATCTGTCAATGAATCTTTCACAAAACCTCTTCAACGTGAAGGATTTTGAGCATCATGGGGGAGAACTTAACACGTTTTCCTCTCTTAAATCATTTGAATTTGAGGAACGCGAAGTTCTAGTGATTCTGGCCTTATTTCATCTCTAAAATTTTACTTATATCAGAATACCCTTGATGAGGATCGAGAGCCTACTAGCCTACGCAATCAATTTGTCTTTCCAATATCATCTATGATGTGGCTCAGAGGTCCGAGGGTACTGAAGCAAGGAGCCCACTTAAGTGGTTTGACTTGATCTCGTATTTATTCTCCCCCTTTTTCTTTTTAACTATATTAAAAATTCAAATTGAAGGATTTATGCATTAATGTGATGGTTCACAATCAAAACAATATTATGTTTGCTCGACCGGGTTTAGTTTTGTACAACTAGATCTCCCTTAACCCTTAACCTTTCTTTGCTAGGGTTTGCATTGGACTCTGTTGTTAGGTTTCACGGAGAGAATGGGACTTCCTAAGCTATTCGTAATGTCTTATAGAGAAGCATCACTATATTGTATATTCTGTAGTTTGTTGCTGGAATTGAGTGGTATGATTAGCTTTGCTTTGGTCACATGCATTTGGGCATTTTAGCGGGTCTTGTTGTACTGAAAACTCTAGGATCTTGCGGAGTTCATAAGTTTGGCTCCTTTCAAAAAATTCTCTTCTTGATATTCACTGAGCTTGTCTTTTCAAAGTATTAAACAACAATTAATGAAGTCTAAGTCTAATGGTTAAGATTGAGGTTCTGGATATGTTAGGCCCCAAAATTGATTCCCTTCTTCCCAATTTTATTGTACTAGCTTATGCAGCTCATTCGGAGCCAAAAAAAAGTATTAAAAACTCCCTATTTTTCCTTTTTGCTCACTTGTAATGTATGGGGCAATGGACACTTAAAATTCTGAACTTTAGGGATTAGACCAAAATAAGTCGAACTTCCAAAATAGCACCCAGCGCCATGAGCTTTCAGCCTATTTATTCTAAATAATCTGTACACATGAAAATACAGCAAACTGTAAGGTGAAATTGAAGTGTTGGCCCATATATTTTCTAGAGTACTTGAGAATTAATAAGTTGAAAACTCAAGGTGTTGGATACTGTTGAACCAATCATGTGTAAAGTTTTGATGATAACAACCCAAATGTACCGGTCTATATGTTAGTCTATATGCTATTATGCCATGTTTGAGTTTAGGTTGCAAACACCCTGGAGATCAATTCGAAGGAGCTTGGAACATCAAAAGTGGAATATGTGCCAACATCAACAAAGTGCAGGAGTCGTAGAGTCTTAGTTTAATCACTGATGGCATTCGTCTAGATTCTTGTTAATATGCCAATTAGAAGAATTTGACTTGACACTCACCTTGAAGGAATTTATTACGCCACTCGGAACACTACTCAGAACAAAGTGAACGAACCGGTTTGAGGCGTTCTGAGGGCAACATATACAACTCGTGTTTTAAGATTTTCAAAGGGTTTTTCTAAATGACAAAATTCCTACAATATTTAGGATTGCTTTTATGATACCGTTGTGTCTAGGAAAGAGTTCTTTCCTAAATAAATTTGGGTTTCCTAAAAAGATATTTTCAAAAGATTCTATCTTACCTTTTAAGATATGATTTCCTAAAAAGATATTGTTGAGAAATTTAATTCCTATTAGATGCTGAGTATTTTTAGGAGTTATTACAAAAATCAAATACCTTTTTGTAGGTATAAAATGTCTTACCTCTCAACACTATCTTCATGGTTTTTCAAGGCTAAAAATCGAGTTTTCTGTGAGCTTATTTTTCTGAGTGAAAAACCTTCAATGAGTGTGCTAAATTGAGTTGTCTCTATTGGCATAATAGGGATTGTAATTGTACCTTACATTCAGCTTGGTTAGAAGCATTTAACGTAAGGTTTTTTTTTCTATTCTTTTATGTCATCAATGAAGTTTAGAGTGTATCCAAGTCTTGAAAGACTTTGGACGTGTTGGGTGACTAGCTCTCAGGTGGAGACTAGTTACGTGTGTATGTAACGAGGGTCTCAGGGAAGACTAAGTTACGTGGGTGACGTAGTCACGAGTGTTGCAAAGTGTAACGAATTTAGGCCTTGTTAGTGAAAGTCTTTGTTGAAATCCTACTGAGGTAGGTCGTGGTTTTTACACCTCACTTGGGTTAGAGGTGGTTTTCCACGTAAAAATATTGTGTCTTCTTTATTTCTGCATTCTGTTTTGTTTCTGCCTCACAGCAAACACCTCTCCAACCAGTTCTCACAAGTTTTCTGAAACAAAATGAAAAAGTTGGAAAACACAATTCACCACCCTTCTTGTGTCCTTGTGAGCCCTGAATTCTAACAGATGCTATTTTTGAAAGCTCAACTAGCAGTTACGTTACTTTGTTCATGGAATTACTATCCATGCTTATTTTTGCTATTTATGATATCTTGGATTTATTCTGTGATTTGTATTCGCAAAAAATCCCTTTTCTTTCCCATTACATGTGGGAGTATTGTGCTTTGAGATGGGCCTATCAGCACTTTGCTGTTCGATTGAGAGCTTCTGACAATGCTAATTGATTTATTTTAGTCTCTGGGCAGGGGTTGAGTTTCTGTTACAAAAAGTATGTGAAGCAGTTCCCAACGTATGGCTTGATTCTCCTCATGCTGCGTTTGCAGCTGAAGTGGCTGTCAATGTCCTTGATCATCTTCATAAGAGGCCAAATGAAGATTCTCTCATGCAGGATGGAGAGGTTGTTAGAACCCTCATTGCACTCTTATTTGGACTATCTCTATTTTGATATCTGTTGTGTTTGTTACCGAAAGGAGTTATGTAATTTTAGGAAGATGCATACAAGATGCTCCTGTGTTTATTTGTTGCAAGTCTGTTGCCATATATCCAAAGTCTTGAGACTTAGACTTTTGAAGGGATTCTCAATGATCCCCATAATGTGGAAATTTCTCAAAACAATCTAGGAAGAGTCTTTTCCCTATGCCATGACGTTATACCTTGCTAGGATGTAGTAGAGGTGTCAAATAGGTTGTTCGGGTCTAATTGGCAATGTTTGGGTCTGATAATTTTGATTTTGGGTTTCTTATAGGTTGAGTTGTGTAGTTCTTTTAGGTTGAAGATTGACCTGACCCAAAATGTTCAGTTTTAAGTTGGCCAATGGGTTGATGACCTTCCCCCATTGTTTTTCCATGTTGACTTAGATTTAAAAGGGACCCATGATGGCTTAGTTTATTTTTATCTTGTGATTTCATGAAATTTTCAGAGCTTCACTGCAAATTTTGGAGCTCCTCTATTGATTTCAAAGTCTCTTAAGTTTTTAGGCCTTCATCCACAAATTTAGAACTGTTCTACTGGTTTTAAAGCTCTTCTACAATTTTCAAGAATCCCTCTGGAAGTTTGAGAGCTGCAAAATGCCAGGCTCTACAAAATTTCAAGCATCTAAAAGATTAGGCAACATGAACAGAACCATTATGTGATACCAAGAAGTTAATTTTGAAGGTGCTATATATCTAATATGTAATCTATGAAATAAAATAACAGTCGGGCGTCAATGCGGCGCCTAAAGATCATGCAAATGGACGATCTTTTCTTTTTTAAAAAAAAAAGGTTGATAAAGAAATTCGGCTTATTATCAATGTTCAACGTTAAAATAAAATAAAACAGCAAAAACTAAGAGAAAGAATCCAAATATATCAAACAAGTCATTTGGATTTAGGCGGACAATAATCTTAATGTCCCTGGCAATTTGTGATCATAAGCATTTTAAATGTGAACAACAAAGGAGATTCTTGGCTGTCGGTGGATGAGGGATGAACGCTTGCAACACGTTTCCAAGTCGTTGAATCGAGGTGAAGAAAGAAAGCATGGTAGACGGATGAAGAAGAAACAGAAGGAACCAATTAGATTTATTACTCAACCTTTCATACATTATACTATATGTTGTTACGAGTACAGACATTATTGAAGTATGAAAGTGGGTACTGTTTCATATTGGTAAAATGAAATAATGTAAAAGTTAGTGTTGTCCCACATTGATTAAATAAAAGAGTTTGAGTATGTATATAAACTTCTGAGTTACTTCACCCAGTGTCAATTGATTTTGGGTTGGAACTTTATTTGAGCTTATATGCATGACTCGTTTGATTATAACCCAATTGATATAAAAAATTTAACATATCAATGAGGCCGAGATTGTGTGTTCAAAATCCAAAATCTTTGGATGGTGTTATGTTTTCTTGAATTTTAACATCTCAGTTATGGATTTCATTAAAAATGATGGTTGGCTTTGAGTAGATGTGTTGCCAGTTGTTCAAAGGGGTTGTCAGGTATGCAGCAGTCAAGGAATGTAAAAGGAGCAAAGGGCTGTGATGTGTGTTTAGCTGGAAAAAAGTTTCTCCATTTTTTTCTTCTTTTTTTTGGAATTGGGAAAAGTGAAATACATTCATTTAGAGTGGAAGCCCCCTCTCTAATCAAGCATTGCACAAAAACTAATTTCACTCTCAAACAAATGCTATCGATAAAATCAATGACATCACTCAAAGAGGAATAAAATCCCCCCTTCTCCCAAAAGTATAACGTTCTTGAGCCACTCATCTTTCATGCGCTTAAAGATAGTTTCAAAACATTAACCATCCTATTTCTCTCCAACCAAATCACCCGAAAGATAGCTAAAGGAATAGCTATGATGACTTTAAATTGGACTTTTCTTCCAAAGCAGGCTTCCTTATGCATAACTGAGTTTGCCACTGATGAAAGATATAGCTTTGGATGCTGTTATATACCATTACAGCCATTAAATATATTTTTATGAAATGATACTGATTGAACCACTAGATTTGAATTACACCAATCAACTTTAAAGTGTACCTGAAATTATCACGTAACGAGATTAGCAATAACAAAAATAATAACCGTAATTAATTAATACATCAAACTGTGTTGTGGCTTAGCCACTGTTCTAAGAACGATTTCGCCGAAACTAAGGTGGAAAATTCATATGGCTGATCCTTCCCCACAATTGGCATGGTGTTAACCACTTCAGGTGCACTCCCAGGCAGTTAATTAGGAGTACTTGAATTAGTGCCCAAAAATGTTCATATTAAGGGTCAATGACTATGTGTTTAAGGCTAACTTCTATGTCGCTTAGGCATGTAAAAGGAAGATAATGAAGTTGGTTTTTCCCGTTTGCTTCGTGTGCTTCGGCTCAATTTTCTTTTCTTAAAAAAACCTCCTCAACCATGCATATATATACCAAAAGAGGGCGAGAATTTAGTTCACTAATTAACAAAATATTTTAACAATCTCTCACCAAAATTTGACAAAGACAAAGATGGGTCACCAAACTCTCACCAACTTTGACAAGAATACAAGGTCGGTTAACAACTTGACCTACTACTTTGATTTTTCCTAACAATCCCCCACAAAATCAAAGTATGTTTAGGAGATATAAACATGTTTGGGCATAAAGAAATTAATGGGTCAATGCCAATGTCTCGCGACTTGATTGACACCTAGTGACACCAGGCTTAAAGACAAACATCCTACCAAGTGACAATTGTCTTGAACTTGATAGGGAGGTGTAAGTCTTCCCCTGGGCACACATTAATCTCATATATTCTCATACTCTGGAATTTGGCACCTTATACTGGCCATACGCTATTTTCGATAGCTTGTAAGTGCTATATGAGGTAGATACACACTGATCCTCCAATAGGAAGCTCCTTTCACACCTTACATGGTCCATTAAGAGCCAACTGCTCAACATTTCCCTAAAGTAGCAAAGCACTACAACTCACATACATTATAGAGAGGGATGTCGGAAAATGATGTGAGCAATGACTGGAAAACCGACAGAAAAAACTGAGCCGTGGATGAACCACTGCCTTGAAAGCGATTATGGCTCGACTACGGTGCAAATTGCTACAGCCGATCGCTCCCCAAGGTTAACTCAGTACTCTTGGACGCGTGCACTTCGCGGCCAAGAGCTTGGAATATGCAGTAAGAACAATGCACAGAAAGACTCAAAGAAGGAGAGGGAAGGAGAGAAGTGTGTGAGTTGATGATGAAGTTGTGCTACTAAGCCCTCTATTTATAGGGGAAAATGTGACTGTTGAAGAGCCATTAAGAGGGCATAGAAAAAGGCTGAAGACCAGGCAAGGATCAGGCAGCATTCAAAGCAAGGGAAGAAAATCAGGAAGACTGTATTAAGGAGAGAGTGATTTTCGGAAGACTAGCATAATTTGTTACGAAAAACATATTAAACAGATTTCTTCTAAAAAGATAAGATAGGCCTACAACCCATGGCCCGTGGCCAACCCGGACCGAACAGGCAGGCAACGGCGGCGCGAACGTGTGGTCGCCCAAGACACCCTCAACCCCATAAACCATAGTCTTAAGTTATTCAACAAGACCAAGGAAGATGGGATATATAAACCCCTCAAAGAACCCCCAAAAGTTCCATGTGGGACAAAATATAGGAGAGAGGAAAAGAAAGAAAGGCTACCTTGTTGCCATTACTCTAACAAGGGATACCATGTAGTGCTCCTGAAATTGAGTAATGTCTTTGTTATTACCCTTTGCATTTTCCTTTCAACAAAGTAGGGATTCATCATTACAATTCCTCAATGGATCTTAATCTCGTCCCCCTCGATATATCAAAGACCATTTTTTCCTACAAAGGCCTTTCGTTAGTGGATCCACAAAATTCTTTTCGGACTTCACAAAGTCTAGTGATATCACTCGATTTTTCAGTAGCTCCTTCACTACTTGGTGTCTCAATCAAATATGCCTTCTATTTTTGTTGAAGGCCTTACTTATTGCAACTGAAATTGTTGTCATATTATGACAATGCAGTGCAATTGAAGGAGTCGATTTCCCCCACAATGGGACATCTGTTAGTGGACTTTTCAGCCATGTCAACCTCACGGCCAACAATTCAAGAGTAATAAAATCAAATACCATAGTAGACATAGCAGTACAGGGCTATTTAGCATATTTCCAGGATATAACACCTCCATCTAGTGTGAACATATAATCACTAATGGAGTTAATTTCATCATTATCAGATACCCAATTAGCATCGCTATACCCTTCCAATACAGCATGAAATTTTCCATAATGCAAACCTCAATCAATAGTACCTTTCAAATATTTAGGTAAGTGTTTTAACGCAATCTAATGACTATCACTGGGGCTATGAGTGTCTTTGCTAGGTCTATTTACAGCATATGCAATATCAGGCCTCATATGATTAATTAAAAACACGAAATTCCCAATTATTTTTGCATATCTCATTTGGCACATAGGAACACCTTTATTCTTTACCAAATGCATACTAGCATCATAAGGTCTCCTAACAGGATCAACATCAAGTGGATCAAACCTTTTAAGTATTTTCTCAATATAAAGAGGCTGGTTAAGACTAATGCCATCTTGGGTCCTCTTAATTTTGACTCCTAAGATAACATCAGCTTCACCCATATCTTTCATTTCAAATTGGGTACTTATAAATTTTTAGTATCATTAACAACTTCCATATTCGTGCCAAATACAAGCATGTCATCAACATATAAGCATATAATAACAAAACCATCACAAACATACTTAGAATACATGCAAGTGTCACCTTCAGTTGCCTTAAAGCCATATGTTGTAATTGTGCTACCAAGTTTTTCATACCACTGTTTAGGGGCCTGTTTTAATCTATATAAAGATTTTATTAATTTATACACCTTACGCTCTTGTCGCGGTACCGCAAATTCCTCAAGTTGTTCCATATAAATTTCTTCATCAAGATCCCCATCTAGAAATGCAGTTTTCACACCCATTCAATGCACAGTTAAGCAATGAATAGAAGTAAGTGCAATCAATACTCTATTTTGGCTATTTTATACACGGGAGCATACACATCAAAGTAATCAATTTCTTTTCTTTGATTAAATCCTTTAGCCACCAAGTGAGCTTTATATTTATTAATGGATCCATCAGCCTTAAGCTTTTTCTTAAATACCCATTTACACCCCAATGGTTTACAACCTCGGGGAATATCAGTTAATACCCATGTATGATTACTTAATATACAATCAAGCTAGCTATTAATAGCTTCTTTCTAGAAAATAGCGTCAATAGATTTCATGGCTTCTTTATATGTTTTGGGATCTTCTTCAATAATATATGCATAAACTAATTCCCCATTTAGTATGCCATATTCAACTAGAAACGCGGCAATAAAATCAGGACCAAAATTAGTTTATTTCCTGATTCTTTACTTCTTCTTAGTTCTACAACAGATGAACATGCATCTCTTTTAGAGGATACTTCATGAGGGATGTGATAATCATCAGATGCAATTTTCATAGGAAATATGTTTTCAAAGAATTCAGCATCTTTAGCCCCAATAATATTACCATGCATATATGAGTCATTTGCACCTGTAGTAATAAATTGATATGCAGCACTTTAATAAGCATATCCAATAAATAATGCATAAATGGCTCTTCGATCAATTTTCTCCCCGTTAAATTCAGGCAATCCAACTTTAGCTAAACAAGCCAACACTTTCTAGTAATTCAGGTTAGGATGATGCCCTTTCCATTGTTCATATGGGGTCTTATCAAGTTTCTTACGAGGCACATCATTTAATACATGACATGAAGATAAAATTATCTTCCCCCACATATTATCAGGAAGCCCGGAACTAATTAACATAGCGTTCATCATATTTTTCAAGGTTCTATTTTTCATATATGTTGCACCGTTTTAGTTTGGAGTATAAGGGGCATCCGTTCATGAATAATTCCGTTAGTTTCAAAATAATTTTTAAGACTTGTGGGGTTGTATTCGCCACCTCTGTCACTTCCAAGCTTTTTTTTTTTTGTCTAGCTGATTTTCACCTTCAGCTTTATATTTAATAAACATTTCTTCTGCTTCATCTTTTGAGGTTAGGATATCAACCATAGTGTAACACAAGTAGTCGTCAACAAAGGTAATATAATACCTTTTACTGCCTCTAGTCATATGGTTCTTAAAGTCTTTGAGGTCATTACGAATAACCTCAAGCAACTCAGTCTGATTTAAACGGTTTCTTATGAAACTTTGCTTCAACACATACTTCACATTTAGAAAAACTCATATTATACAATTGAGGAATCAAGTTGAGGTGCTTAAGCCTTTTAACAGAGTCAAAATTTACCTGCCCTAATCTAGCATGCCATAAATCAAGTGATTCAACAGTGTAAGCAGAAGAGGTAGCAGCAATTTTATTCATATTTTCAAAATTTGTGTCAAGCACAATCAGGCCACTATTACAACAAAAACCCTTTCCCACAAATTCACCATTGCTTGTCATGACTAGACGATCAGAAACAAAGATTAATTTTAGACCTACTTTCATGAGCAAGATACCAGATATGAGGTTTCTACGCATGTCAGGCACATGTAGCACATTAGTAAGAGTAAGCAATTTTCAAGAAGTGAGTTTTAAAGTACTTCCCTTTTATGATGATAGAGGTAGATGTGGAGTTACCACCTATGTCCACGACCCATTCCACAGTGTTGCCCATAAAAACATTTTCACCTTCATTAATTTTTCCGTAGGACTGAAACAATTTGCGATGGGCACATATATGTTTGGTAACACCTGTGTCCAGGGTCCATTCCATGGTGTTGCCAACTAAATTGACTTCTAACACTACTTCAATAATAGTATCAAATTTAACTAGATTAGTATTTTCTCCTTTTCTTGGATTTGCAATCTACGACCTTGTGACCACACCGTCTACATTCATGGCATTTACCTATGACTTTGTATTTTTGCACTTTTCCTTGTGGCTTGTAATTACATCTGTAATTTTTCCTTCCCTTGTGGCTTGTAACCACACTGTTCGCATTCGTGATCAAACCGAATTTAATGCATGGGAGATGGCAAATTCAATGATCTGTTCTTGGATCATCAACGGTATTGATCCCAAACTTCACCCAAACATTGCCTATGTTGAGACTGTGGCAATTATATGGGATAATCTACGAAAGAGGTATGCCATAGCTAATACTCCCAAAATACACCAACTTAAATATGATATAGCAGCAAGTAAACAAGGTGGACTCGAGGTAGCTGAATTCTATTCCAAGCTTATGAGCATGTGGAGTGAATTAAGCAACTATGTCAAGATCCTTCAATGTACTTCCAGAAAGTGCGAGTGTGGTGTTGGTAGTAAGGTAATAAAGATGTTGGAGGAGGAACAAACTCACTAGTTTCTCATGGCGCAAGCGATGAAGCCTATGCTAATATCCGAACCGAAGTCGTGGCGCTTGACCCTTTACCATTTCTCGACCACATCTTCAACATGGTGCAACAAGAAGAAAATTATGAGCGGCTCATGTTGGGACGTGATCAACGTATCAAGCATGCAATCGCCTTCCTGTCAAGGATCAGTCGGGTACAATGGATAGACCGATTTGCAAACACTGTGGATGCCGAGGACATGAGGAAGAGAGTTGCTATGAAGTTATTGGGTACCCACAACATTGGAGTACCCGTGGACGCAGTTGTGGAGGAAGAGCTGGCGGAGGAAACTGAGGAGGCTAAGGAAATTACAACCGAGGAAGAGGAATTACGCTTGAAACTGCAAATTCAACACAGGCCCAGCACGCTCAGGCCCAATCCAAATGCACAACAAATTTCAGCAGCGTTGTAAATAAAGCAGCCCAAGTCAGCACACCCAACTTGACCCCACAATAGGTACAGAGCCTGCTAAGCCTCATTGGAACACCAATTGCTGGAAGTGAGAGGCTCTCAGGTAAAAATTTATGGGTGTTTGATAGTGGAGGGTCATGTCACATCACGGGTGATTTAAAGATGATGCAAGGGACTGAGAAAATCTGTCCTGTTTCCATTGGTTTGCCCAATGGAACCTATACTTTAGCCAATAAAGAAGGAACCATGTTGCTCGGGAAAAATATCAAATTAAGCAACGTGTTATATGTTCCTTCTCTTAAGTGCAATCTTATCTCAATTGTAAAAATAAGTAAGAAGTTCAGTTGTAGCGTAACGTTCATTGATGATTTTTGCATTTTGCAGGACCATACTTTAAGGACTCTGATTAGTGTGGTTGAGCAACAAGGAGGAGTCCATTACTTCAAAGATGGGTCCTTGGAGAAAAGCGAAGTCAATGCAATCAACTCTAGTAATTTATGGCACAAACGTCTTCGGCACCCTTCTAGTGAAGTCCTATCTTTGCTTCCTACTAGCTTAGGAGTTATTTTTTATAAGGAGCATAAAGATGTGTGTGAAATATGTTATCATGCAAAACAAACTAGAAACCGTTTTCCCTTGAGTTCTAATAAAGCTAAAGATATTTTTGAGCTTATTCATTGCGACATCTGGGGCTCATATAGACTACCATCCTCCTGTAGTGCTAATTATTTTTTCATAACAGTAAATAATGTTAGTAGAGCCACCTGGTTTTTTTAATGGTTGATAATGGTGAAATGAGCAACACGTTAAAAGGTTACATTACCATGGCTAGGACTCAATTTGAAAAGAATGTGAAAGTACTAAGGAGTGATAATAGATCCGACTTTAGCTCTAAACCTATGCAAAGTTTTTATCAAGACCATAGTATCATACATTAAAGCAGTCGTGTAGATACACTCCAACAAAACTGTAGGGTCGAAAGAAAACATAGACATGTCCTAAATGTGGCAATGACTCTTTTATTGCAAGCTAATTTAGCAACCACGTTTTAGGGGAAAAGTGTACTTACAGCAACTCATTTAATAAATAGAACTTCGAGCAAAATTTTGGATGTGAAAACACTTTATGAGTTGCCCTCATACGACCATTTAGAGTCCTTGGCACACTTTATTTTACACAAGTTAAAAGAAATAAAAATAAATTTGCTCCTAGAGGAAGGAAGTGCCTTTTTGTTGGGTATTCTTTTGAACAAAAGGTATGGAAGGTGTTTAACTTGGATACACATTAATTGTTTGTGAGTCGCGATCTAGTGTTCCATGAACATGTATTTCCATTCCAAAATTTTGAAAATTCAATGGGAACAAGCCTGCCATATCAAAATAAATGTAATGGCTCCGGGTTTCCTTGATGATGAGGATATGGATCCACTTGAGGCACAAAGCCCAGCCCAAGAAACTTGGCCTAAGTCACCGCTAAATGAAGTGAAGGGGAGCTTGGCAGACAAGGAAGCTGAATCTAACCTAGAGACAGCATAGGCAGAAGCATCTGGGTCAGGTCCAGAAACTCAGTAGCATCCAGACGCACATCCGCTAAACCTACAATTGAGAGGGTGGTCTAGAACTAGTTGGGCCAGGTGTAGGAACTGCAATCTGAAGCCCGAACTCTCGTGCTAGCGGAAACTGAAGTGGGTCGCGCAGTGCAAAGAACGGAGCGACCCAATAAGCTTTTGAGGAGGTATGATGACTATTTATGTTACAATACAAGACTTAATGACCCAAATGTTGAAGACATCACCTCTTTGCTAACCTGCATCAAAAGAGAGCCTTAGGTACGCGTTATCCTATCACAAACTATGTCAGATCGTAGAGATTTGCGGCTCCTTATCAAAATTTTGTGGCTGCTCTACAAAGGTGGATGAGCCAAGATTTTTTGAGGAAGCAGTAAAACATTCCCAGTGGCGTAAGGCCATGGCTTAAGAAATTGAAGCCTTAGAAAGAAATGAAACATGGTTCGTGGAAGACCTACCCCTTGTAAAGAACCCCATTAGTTGTAAATGGGTCTACTGAGTCAAGTATATATAATGCTAATGGGAGCATTCAGCAATACAAAGCACAATTGGTATTCGTGGGGATCATCAGGTTGAAGGTTTCAACTACAATGAGACCTATATCCCAGTTGCAAAGATGACTAGTGTACGAATTGTTTTATCCGTTACAGTAACAAAAGGTTGGCAACTACATCAAATGGATGTAAATAATGTCTTTCTACACGACTACTTAGAGGGAGAAGTGTTCATGAAGTTGCCTCCTGGGTTTAGATCTAGTCATCCTAATCAAGTGTGTAGATTGAAGAAATCCTTATATGGTCTCCATCAAACCCTAATGCAATGGTTTCCCAAATTATCTTCAAAACTATGGGAGTATGGATTTGTTAGGTCCTATGCAGACTATTCGTTGTTTATTTGTCGAAATGGTGACGTGTTTAGGGCATTATTAGTCTATGTGGAAGACATAGTGCTTACTAGCAATGATGGCTATGCTTCTAAAGTCTTCAAAGACTACCTTAACGCTTGTTTCAGTATTAAAGATTTAGGACATTTAAAATACTTCCTTGGTATTGAAGGGGCACGAGGACCAAAATGAATGTTCTTATGCCAACGAAATTATGCATTAGAGATCATCGAGGAATGTGGGCTTTTGGGGGCAAAGCCGGCTAAGTTTCCTATTGAGGAAAATCACAAGTTGGCAATAGCTGCTAGAAGAGTTATGGATGATGCTACACGGTACTGTAGATTAGTAGGCCGACTTGTCTATCTCACCATTTCCAGACTTGAATTGACTTATGCAATACACATCCTGTCATAATTTATGCATTCAACAAAGGAAGATCATATAGATGCGGCACGTAGAGTTCTAAATTATCTTAAAGGAACTGCAGGAGATGACATCTTTCTCCATGCTACAAATGATCTCCAATTATATGGGTACTGTGATTCTGATTGGGGATCGTGTCCACTTTCAAGAAGATCGTTAACCGGCTATTTTGTGACCCTTGGGGGTTCACCAATCTTATGGAGGAAGCAATAGTATCCAGTTCGTCATCTGAAGCAAAATGTCGAGCTATGGTAGTGGCTACCAATGTGATTGTTTGGGTACACACATTTTGGCTTCATTGGGCGTATTTCACACGCAGCCTATGAAATTATTTTGTGATAGATAGGTCGCTTTACACATAACAAGGAATCCAGTCTTCCATAAAAGGATTAAGCATATTGAAATTGACTGTCATTTCGTTCAAGAAAAGCTTGTTTCAGGCCTTATTGCGTTTGATCATGTTCGCTTTCAACATCAGCCAGCCAACATTCTTACCAAGGCACTTGGAAGGAAACAATTTTAGTATCTAAAGGGCAAGTTGGGAGTGACAAATTTGCATACTCCAACTTAAGGGGGAGCGTTAAGGAAACTAGATACTATTTTGATATATTCTTAGATATTATTTTTGATAAACTTAGTATTTGTCTTCGATTTGGAATCTCGCTGCTTTCTCTCCAAGTAAGGGCACGGCTAAACTAAGCCAATATAGGTTTGATATATTCTTGTGTATGTAAACCCATGCATTCATGCAATCAACAATATAGAAAAACATAAAAAAACACATGGCAATGAATTTAGATGTGATCCTCCCAAATATCTCGAACACATTCATTTTCTATAGATACCGATCGAACCACTAGATTTGAATTGCACCAATCACCTTTAAAGTGCATATGAAATTATGAAGTAATGAGATTAGTAATAGCAAAATAATAACTGTAATCAATTAATAGATCAAATCGTGCCATGACTTAGCCACTACCATAAGAATGATTTCGCTGAAGCTATGGTGCAAACTTCATACAGGTGGCCGTTCCACAGGATTGACACAATATTAACCAATCCAGATG
Source organism: Selenicereus undatus (assembly GCA_017589665.1). Classification (NCBI taxonomy): domain Eukaryota; kingdom Viridiplantae; phylum Streptophyta; class Magnoliopsida; order Caryophyllales; family Cactaceae; genus Selenicereus; species Selenicereus undatus. The sequence goes on along the minus strand of JACYFF010031958.1, from coordinate 32,721,779 downwards.
CACTCTTAGGCAGTTAACTTGGAGTACTTGGATAAGTGCCGAAAGATATTTATATTAAGGGTCAATGCCTATGTGTTTAAGGCTAATTTCTTTGTAGTTTAGGCATGTAAAAGGAGGATAGCGAAGTTGGTTTTTCCTTTTTGCCTTGTGTGTTTAGGCTCAATTTTCTTTTCCTAAAAAAGCATCCGTCAACCATGTATATATATAGCAAAAGAGGGGGAGAATTTAGTTCACCAACTAATAAAATATTTCAACAATCTCTTACTAACATTTGACAAAGACAAAGGCGGGTCACAAACTCCCTCCAATTTTGATAATAGCACAAGGTAGGTTAACAATTTGATCTACTACTTTGATTTTTTCTAATAGCTACAACCAAAGAATGGCCAGGCAGCTTAGAGGTAATTCCCATAGAAATTTAGCTGAAAGGCATTGGAGAACCAAATGATTTGTGGATTTAGATCCCATGTGAGTATTGCATAAGAAAAACCTATTAACCAAGATTTCTACCCTCTTTTCAAAATTCCTGACTAGTTGAAATCTCCCCTCTTTTCAAAATTTCCCACTAGTGGAGCAATAGGCTTCCAAACGTTCTTCCATGGGACCCCATTTACTTGTAATGGAGGTTTGGGTTACAAAGCGAGTAAGAAGATAACCCCAAAAAAAGACTCCATTGGGGATTCGACGGTCTTGGATTCCATCTAACTTGCTCAGGGAGGGATTTCGTCATGGAGAAACTATCAAGGATGCTAAGGAGGTGAGCAACATAATTGTTTCCTAGAAAGCCATCCTGAACGAGCATTTTTGTCCACCCTGAGTGCCTAGCATGGAGGGAACTGATCTCTGAAAGGATATTGTTGCACCATTGTGCAAGACAAAGATCCAGGAGCCATCTCGAACCTTGTACACCTGTTTGTGATCAATTTTCAAAGGCTCATAAAAGTCAATCCCACAACTTTAGAAACCAAGATTCTTTGTTGAACTATCAAAGATACAAAGTAAAATGAGGTCACTAACGTACATGATTATAAAGTAAGGCTATTAAAAAAGGTTGACAATTACCAGAGGAAAAACCTGGGAAGAAAAACCGATTTTGTAGGTAACTGGACTGGTTTAGAAATCCGTTTAACCAACCCTGAGAGCAATTAAACTGATAAGCTTTTTGTTGCTGGAGTGCTGTTGATTCTTGTGAATTTCTGCACGTCAATGCCAAGTTATCAACAGCATATGTCTGTGTGCTTCTAAAACAGACTCCATTTCTTCACTAGCTTTCAAGTGTATGCCCCCGTCCCCAACCAAGACTAGAAACACCATATGTCTATGTGTGTGTATTCATTTTCTCATTTATTTCAAAATAGTTCCCCTTATTTGAACAATTGTTTATGTTTGCATTACTTTGGTCAACTGATGACCCAAAAAAAAAAAAAAACAAAAGGATCAAGAAGCTTTTTTTTTATTGGTTCCAATTAATAGGTGAACATAGCTGGGGGGAAAAAAAACTTTAACCAATTTCCAGTTATCTAGTTTATCTGGTTTCTGCTTCTAGTTGCATTTTCTTAAGCAGAAGAATCCAAATAACCAGATTGAACCAAACAGAACTTGAACATCCTTACTATAAAAAATGCCATCAAATGTTCGGTGATGGTTGTTGTCATGCAGCAACTTCTTCTGCATGCTAACATACATTGGAGAAAGAACTCATCAGGCATCACGCCTGATGGTGCATGGTGGAAATGGTAATCTTTTGTTAAGTTAACAAAGATCATCCACAGAACCACAAATGCTCCTCTTCTACCAATACGATACCCTTTTCTCTACCATACCCTGCCTTTAAAGACGATTATCCATTGTTAGCGACCATCAATATGCCTCCAGTAGGCCCCAACGATCCTAGGGGTGAGGAATATAGTTAACCATCTAATGCCCCAGGTTCTAGCTGTTCCTGTGGAACCTATCTGTCTAAAGTTGCATTCTAAAATATTGAAGTAAAAAGGGAGGGGACTGCTTATTGCGATCATGATGGAGAGAGAAGTTCGGAAGGCAGGGATGGACCGTGCATTCGTTAGCAAATGATTTGTGTAATTGTGTTGATAGGCATTAGGCAAGTGGTGGTGGTGATGGGGATCACAGTGGGGCCAGCAGCCATGGGAGAAGATTCAAATGCAGGTAGCGAAGAAGAGGATAGAGAGTGCCTATGGTATCGGTGAGAGGAAGAGAGAAGTTATGAAGCTGGTGGTTGTTAATGTTTTCCAATGGCTTTGCTTTTGTAGGATTGTACGGGTATGAGGTGGCTTTCGTAGTATTGCACTGATAGGAGGTGCAGAGGTGATGGAGATTGTGACAGTGGTGTGATAAGAGTGCCTGATGTGATGCTGTTGAAGGAGAATGGTGGAGGAGATGACAGTAGGTCTTTATCTTAAACCTACCACATACAAAGAGAGTTCTAATCCTGCCCTCTTCCAAGTCAAACACTATTGCTAATTCCCCACAGTTAACTTTTCATATTCTCCTACCTAAGCCAAGAGCTCCTAGGATGTGAATATTGGTCTAAGGCATTAACTATTGGCATGCTAGACCATTGACTCCCAACACTTATAAATTGTTAATTTTAAGTTTGACTTGCCTTTTTCAATTTAGGGTCTCAAAATGTTAAATTCCTCTTTTGCTTTTGGAGGGGAGTCAGGAGGGGGAAATAGGGAACATGTGAAAGAACTTTGAGGTCCTCAAGCGTGTACTCCATGCATGAAAATGTGCCACTTGCCTAATCATTTCTTGATAGGACATTAGGTCAGATAACGTTTCCTTGGTTTAGTGTTGGTGGAGCATACACCCTAATTCATGAATAAATAATGTCTAGTTTATTTTAGTTCAGAAACCATAGTGATGACCTTTTTGGGGGGGTGTTGACATGGGGACTTCGAATCTGTGGAGGCAAGAGAAATGAAGAGCTAGAGAAAGAAAATTCCAAGTAGAACTCATTGTATTGATTGATAACGTACTCAATACATGCTGTTTATATACAACTTATTATGCAAGAAAAGAGGATAGAAAGGACGGTAATAACAACCAATATAACAAACTTCTAACAACCAATGCTGAGATGGCAAAACTGTCTAACTCTCTCTAACACCCCCTCCCCCCTCAAGTTGGAGGGTGTACCAAAGGAAACCCCCAACTTGCTAAGCAGATAGTGATGTTGTAAACTAGGAAGAGATTTGGTAAAAATGTCTGCAAGATATTCTTTGGTCTTGATGTAAGAGAAAGAAATTAAGCCTTCATGGAGCTTCTCTTGAACAAAGTGATAGTCCAGCTCTATGTGCTTGGTTCTCTCATGGTAAATGGGATTTTTAGTGATGTAAATAGCAGCTTGGCTGTCCCTTTTGACAGGAACAGGGATAATAGAGGGAACTTGAAGCTCATAAAGGAGCCTTGTCAACTAGGAGAGCTCGGCAGTAACAAACTTCATTGATCTGTATTCTGCCTCTGCAGAGGATAAAGCCACAGTGGGCTGCTTCTTGGATTTCCAGGAAATGGGACTTCCTCCCATCATAATGAAATAACCACTAAAAGATCTTCGAGTGTAAGGACATTGGGCCCAATCAGAGTCACAAAAGGCTTCCAAGTTATAGACCTCTTTATCATTGAAAAATAGACCTTGGGAAGGATCCCTTTTTTTGTATCTCAGGGTATGTAATGCCGCTGTCCAATGAGACATAGTAGGTGCTTGAAGGAATTGACTGAGGTTGTACTGAAAATGCAATGTCGGGTCTAATATTGATGAGATAGTTGAGCTTCCCCACAAGTTTTCTACAATTAGTAACACCAGCAAGGCTATCTTTATTAGAAAGTCCTTTGGACAGGGCTCCCAAAGGACAGGTAGTAGCTAGGAGTATTTCACATTGAAATTCCTTCAAAAGGTCCAAAGCAAACTTTCTTTGTGTGAGAATAGTGCCATTGGGGACCTTAATCACTTCCATCCCCAGAAAATGATTTAGCTCACCTAGATCCTTGATTTTGAACTTATCATCAAGGAAAGCCTTTAATGCTGCAATTTCTGAAGAATTATTGCCTGTGACAACTATGTCATCCACATAAACAACAAGGAGAACAAGGGATTGTCCTTGCTATTTGTAAAACAATGAATAATCATTTTGGAATGCTGAAAACCAATATCCTTCAAAGCAGTAGAGAGTTTAGCATACCATTGGTGAGAAGCTTGTTTGAGACCATATAATGATTTATTAAGCTTGCAAACAATGTTGCTAGAATGAACAACTAGTCCCTATGGAGGTTTCATGTAGATATCTTCAAATAAATCACCATGTAAAAAGGCATTATTAACGTCCATTTGGAAGATAGTTTTCTTAAATGCAGTTGCAATGAGACTTCGTATTGTAGTCATCTTAACAACAAAAGAAAATGTCTTTGTGTAGTCTACACCTTCTTTTTATGTAAAGCCATGTATGACAAGTCTAGCTTTGCATCTTTCAAGGCTACCATCAACCTTCTATTTAATCTTATACACCCATTTACAGCTTATAGGCTTCTTGCCTGCAGGGAGAGGAACTAATTCCCAAGTATTGTTGGCTTGAAGAGCCTCAAACTCCTTGTTTATGGCCTCATGCCATTCTGGTTTTATGTAAGCTTCTTCATAAGAACTAGGCTCCTTATAGAAGTCTAAGTGCTGAAGTAAAATAGTAGCCTGTGATGAGAAAGAACCTGGACCAACTGAGGTGACATTACAACATATAGAAGTGACTGTGTTAGGACAACAAAACTGCTTGGAAGAGTCTGTCATAACATTGCTACAAACATACTCTAAAAGATAGGAATGAGTCTTGTGAGGCCTGTTAGATCTTTTGGTTGGCTGAGAGGAGGATAAATGAGGAGAAGAATTGCTTCCTGGAGCGGATAATGGAGAACTAGAAATAGTATCCTATACATGTTCTGCATTAGCATCTGGGAAGGAATCTGAAAATCCTTCAGGGTCATGATTCCCATAAGAACTAGGAGTAAGAAACATAGGAAGACCATTAGTGACTGAGATATGATGATAAGGAAGTATTTTTTCATGAAAAATCACATCTCTGGAGGTGTAGACTTTATGTGTTTCAAGATTCAACACCTTGTAAGCTTTTTGTCCAAGAAGGTATCCTAAAAACACACATGGAACAACCCTAGCCTGGAATTTATCTCTGCTAGATTTCAAAGTGGAAACATAACAAAGGCTTCCAAATACTCGAAGGTGATCATAACTTGGTTTCTGACCAAACAGCAAGTGAAAAGGACTCAGACCCTTAAGAACTTTGGAAGGAAATCTGTTGATGAGGTAAATGGCAGTTAAGACACACTCTTCCCTATACTGGACAGGTAGGCCAGAATGGAACAAGAGAGCCCTAGAAGTCTCAAGTAGATGCTTGTGCTTTTGTTCAGCCACACCATTTTGTTATGGTGTTCGCACTCAACTGGTCTGATGCAGGATCCCCTTGGCCATAAAGTACTATGTGATTTCTTTAGCAAGACCAAGTTCAAGTGCATTGTCTGACCTGATGGTCTACACTTTTGCATTGAATTGAGTACTAACCATCTCTATAAAAGCTCTAATGATAGGCATAGCATTACTCTTGGTTGTCAAAAGATGTGTCCAAGTAGTTCGACTATAATCATCAACTATCGTCAAAAAATACTTGTAACCATTGTATGTTTGAACACGATAAGGGCCCTATAAATCAATGTGAATGAGCTCAAAGATGTGTGTGGAGTGAATTTGACTATGAGGGAATGGCAATCTATGTTGCCTAGCCCTAGAACAAATCAGACATTGTTTTATTACATCAGCAGAAACATGAGAAGGTAATAATCCCAAACTCTGTAATTTGACAAAAGGCAAGTGTCCAAGTCTGGCATGCCAAAGAGAAAAATCATCTAAAAGACTCTTAGCTGTACATGCAGAGCCTTGAGATGTTGAAGAAAAATTGTTAGAACAGCAACCATTAGCAGCAACTTCTTTATTGAGCATATGACTGAACTGCAACAAGTAAAGAACTCCAAAATGCTCACCAAGAACTTGAGGCCTCTTCACTGAAGGGGCCTGCATTAGGTAACATTTGGGAGTGAAAACCACATAACATCCATCTTGATGGCATAACTTGCTTACTGATAACAAATTATAACTGAAACTGGGGATATAAAGTACCCCATGTAAAAGGAAATCATCACTGAGCATGACAATTCCTGAATGGGTAACAGACACACTTTTTCCATTAGATAAAGTGACAGCACGAGGCCTGGAAAGACTTGTTAAAGCTGTGCAAAAATCATTGTTGTGACACATATGATCACTAGCCCAGTGTCAATAATCCATATATCTTTCCAATCAGTAATTGAGGATAATAGACATAAATTATGTTTATAACCAGTGATGTTTATACCTGCCATGCTCGTAAATGCTATTGAAGAGCCAGAATAATCAGAACCATAATATGGAGCGTTAAGCCCTGTCTTGTTGACTTGGACATCCTGGAGCAAAGCAATAAGTTGGCTTGATTGTTCTTTGGTTAATCCTGGAACTGTAATATCATTCTGTGAACAAGAGATCTTGCATTCTTGAATAGGGACCAAACTGTCTTGGTCACCAGTTTGCACTAAGGCGGCTGTCCTTCTTGAATTCTTGAATTTGAAATTTGGTGGGAAACCATGCAAACTATAGCATTTATCAATGGAATGCCCAGGTTTCTTACAATAGTTGCAGAACAGATTGGATCTCTTTCCCTCAGCCCTCTCAAGCTTATTTGGAATGTTTTCAAGTCTACCCTTAACTCTGTCCATCCTTCCCTTGTAGATATGATTTGGTTTGTGCATTTGAACAGCTAAAGAAGCAGAATCACCAAGAAAATGATCAACTGATTGATCTCTCTTTGTTTTTCTTCTTGAACTAACATAGAGTAGACTTGACTAATGGATGGTAGAGACCTCATCATAAGAATGTTACCTCTAACAGCATTGTAATCTTCATTTAGTCCCATTAGGAACTGCAATAGTTTTTGGTTTCGATCTCTTTTATGCATTTGTTCAGCAGAAGAACAAGTACAAGAAGGTATTTCATCAAGATCATCTAATTCATCCCATAAACTTTTCACCTTTGTGAAATATGATGCTATATCATCTGCACCCTGACTAGCAGTGCACAATTCTTTCTTAACATGACATAATTTCGCACCATTAACTTGACCAAATCGTTCTTCTAACTCAATCCACATCTGCCTAGCAGTTTTGGCATATATGATACTATCTGCTATATTCTTAGCCAAGACATTTAAAATCCAGGACATTAACATGTCATTGCACCTTATCCATTTCTTCAAATCTGGCGAAGAAGATTGAGGTCTGGTAAGACTTCCATCAACAAAGTACAGCTTGCTTTTGGTGGATAGAGCAATTGTCATTGCGCGCTTCCATGATCCAAAACCGTTTCCATCAAATACAGTGGATACAAGCAGCAGGCCAGGATGATTTGAAGGATGTAAAAGATACGCTTCAGCAAGATCTTCAGCTGGAATCTCTGTATTTGGTGTTGTCATTTCCAGATTTAAAGCGAAGAAATATATGTGTGAATGAATATCAACAAAAGATTTGTATCAAGCTTGTATGGATTCTTGTGAAAACGAGGTAGAATTTCTGAAACTAAAAATGAAAGAATCACTAGAAAGAATAAAATGAACTGATGAAGATGAATCAATCAGTTAAGAGTGATCTAGAAAGAATGTGAAGGAATGAGCAGCTTCAGAGATCTTGAAGCTCTGATACCATGTTGACATGGGGACTTCGAATATGTGGAGGCAAGAGAAATGTTGAGCTAGAGAAAGAGAGATAAAGAAACCTCCCAGTAGAATTCATTGTATTGATTGATAACGTACTCAATACATGCTATTTATATACAACTTATTATGCAAGAAAAGATGAGAGAAAGAAGGACGATAATAACAACCAATATAACAAACTTCTAACAACCAATGCTGAGATGGCAAAACTGTCTAACTCCCTCTAACAGGGGGTTATTATCCTATTTTACCTGTTTAGATATCCCTCCCCCCTCCCTCCCTTTTTTTTAAGTGAAATTGTTGTTCTCCAGGCATGTGGTTGGACTATCTGAAAGTCATGTCACTTGCCTTGCCTTTTTATGAGAACCCAAGTCTTCACATAGAGCTATGATTCGTCCTTTTGAATTCTTTGATGACAAACTTTAGCTTTGCTAGTCGAGACTCCTTGAATTTCTGATCACCTGTTGTGCACTTTTATTATTGGGCTTTCTGTATTCATTTGACAAGTTGTATTGTGCTGTTATTCTGCAGTTATTCTTTTATGAAAATAAGTTAGTATCTGTCAGTGATACTGATTTTTGGGAGAAGAGCTGCCTGTTGAGGTCCCTAACACATCAAAAGGTAGACACAGAGGTTTCAAGTGTAGCTCTGAGGATCAAGTATGCCCATTGTTTATGAAGAAGATGGCCAAAGAAGTAGTTTCTGCTAGGAAGTCGCTACAACTGATCAGGCATGTTCCAACGACATCGGATTTGGCAGCATCTAGAGGGGGCAGATATGATGAACTTGGTAGTGTTGGAAGTCACTGTGGTGTCGCTTATTTGGATGAAATACATGATCGGCATAGCATAGCTGGTTTGACGCTTGTAGAGGTTTTTGTTTTGTCAATATTTGGTCTTATAAGCCACGGTGATCATATCTATGAGTACTTTTTGCAAGATGACTTCTCTCCCTGGGGTTGATTCTTTGTTCGGGAGGAACATGGAGAGGCAAAAACTTGAAACAAATGATGGGGAGATGTCTGCCTCAACAAGCCCAAGGAAGATATGGGTTGGATTTCTGAATAACATATTGTGTGAAAGAGAATCGTCAAATAAGGTTGAACCATCGCTAAGTAATGTGACGCAAGAAAATGCAGACGCTAGTGTTGTGAATGAACTCCGATTGATGAAATCTTTCTTCCCTAAAGATCCTGGCATGACTGTGAGTCAGAAGATATCAAGCAACAGAGATGCCCAGAGGATCCTAAGTTTGTCAAAAGAATTATGATCTTCCCCAATTAAATGATGAAGACTTAGAGTCCATGGATTATATTACCACCCAGTTTTACTTTTTATTACACACTACCACTTCATTTCAAAATTATTCTAGTCTACCATTGTGTTCTAAAAATATAACCCAAAATACCATTTCACCCATTGTACAGGTGACTTCAATTTTTTTGCTTAGCTAAAAAAAAAATCTTCAACTTTTTATTTGCTTTTATGAGGAGAAAACCTGTCATTGCTCCCTCTCACTCTCCAGATACATCAACCCATAGCTTCCCTAAATAAAAAGCTTCTCTTCATTCAAAACCCTAGGAGAGAATTAATCATTTGTAGTACTCCAATTGCCAAAATTGAGATTGAATTTGAGTTCCCCACTAAAATTCGAATCCCACCATGGCCACAATTTATCAAATTTTATCCTCAAGCCCCCTAAAATTCGAATCCCACCATTCCTAAAATTGATGCAAGATTGACAGCAGGTTCAAGTTATGTGAAGGAAGTAGTATTTGGCTTCAGTTGCACTTACTTTATCAGCACATTGTGGTCAGTTTTTGTACCTGAATGCTATCTTTAGATTATGCCCATAGGGTGTTTGATGAAATGCCTTACCCTACTTGTGGTCATATTCTTTATGAAGAGCAGCTCCACTGCTTCATTTTACGATGTAGATTTGCTTCGAATGTCTCTGTTAATAAGGTTTTACAAATCTTGGAAGGAAAAGTAGCAAGAATTTAGCTTGCAAGAATAAAGAAATATGGCATTCAAGAGTGAAGAACTGTGGCATTCTTGAGAGCTCGTATGAAGCATTTGATTGTGCAATCAAAATGTGGGCTTGTAAGAAGGATGAATCAAACTCAGAGAGGTCATTGTTTGTACCTATTTTTTACATTTAATTATAGAGTTTGTCTTCCCTGTGAAGTTAGCAAGGAAAAAAAAAACCTATTCAAACGGTTACAGGTTGTTGAATGGTGTTGAGAGTCTTATTTTTAAAATAGAGTGGTAGATGGACATAATTTTTAAACAGGATAGTAGTCAGGAATAAAACTCAAAACATGGCGGTATTATAATCCATGAACTCTGAAGACTTATGGGAGCCTATTCACAATTTTGAGAGTGCAGGAGCTTCAGCAGCCAAGCAAACCAATAATGCTTTTGGCTTTCAATTTAGTGAATCTCAGCATCTTTGTTCTCTAGATGATGCAAAATTTTTAGAATCAATGTCTCCTTTTCCGACAGTTCTTCCTTCATGTCAGCTGTGTGACTTGGGCACCTAATTCTAATAGTTGTCTACAGTAATCTAGAATCCACCTCACAAAGTTCTTCCGTGATTTGATATCAGGAGGATCTTCAGACTTCGGAACCCTTGCCCGCCAGAAGAACAGCACTCTATCCTCACGAATTCTCCGCTGTATCCAAATCACTGAACCAAAGCCCCCCCCCCCCCCTCTTATGGTCATATTGCAAGAATGTCTCAACGTCTACATTAACAAGCAGCTTGACGCCAAAAATTCATTTGCAAGAGAAGTTGCTATTGATAATCTGGTGTGATACTTTAGGTTGATTACATTGGGAGTCACATGCTGTCAAATTTACCCAAGGACTGGAGATATCATGGATGAGCTGGAGGTGCTGCGTGCTATATACTTGCTAGGTTCAGGTATGTTCTGCCATTTTCAGTAAGTCGGATGAGTGCTGAATAGGTGGATATTTGAGATTGCCTTACATGAACGATTATGGATTGTTACATCAGGGGATCTTCTTCAGCACTTTTTGACTGTAAATTTCGGTAGGCTGGATAAAGGGGAATCATGGGACGATGATTTTGAGTTGAATTTAATATTGCAGGTAACGTTTTGTGATCGCCCCCCCCCCCCCCCACCCCCAACAAAATGTAACAAGTGTGATTGTGAAGCTAGAAGTTAGAACAACTGAAATCACATCTTTGTTTTGGGCGCTGTATGTCTTCACAATGCGTGAATGGCTATGAAAATGCTGTGAATTTTGATATCAATTTTAGGTTTCTCATCATACTTATGGACAAATTGAGGGCTTATTGAGGGATTACACGTTGTTTTCATAACAGTTCTCACATTGATCAGGAAACTAATCTAATTTATAGTGCTTTGTTACTTAGCCATATTTTGCCAGAATATCAAATGTTTGATGACTTGGGTGTTATGTCATCTTCGAAAATGTCCTGAATAGTTGGTGCGTGTTTTAGTCTAAATTGATTATTTGAAGATTTGGGTGTCCAAAGTAACCATGTCTGACTTTCATGCATCAACAAAGGAACCTGAGGTTAAATTAAAAATCTGAGCTGCATACACAAAATATCCACCCTTCCCATCTTCAATGTGAAATCATGGGAATATATGAAAGTATGCCTTAAATGCTATTGCTTAATGCTAATAGTAGGTTACTTAAGCATTCGATGTTGACAACATAATGGGGTAGAGAAAATGGATATTTTGTCAAAAATATGTGGGACCAAGAGCCATGTGGAAGTCTGTAGCTCCCACCAAGGTGGTTCCCCCCCGGCCCACACCTCCAACCACTAATGGTAAGATTCCCAATGATGGCATGCTTAAAAGAAGAATCAACTGAACCAAGCTGGTGTTCTACTTGCCCAGAGGAAGAACTAGTCAACATGGTCAGTGGTCTTTCTGGCATTAGTATTTGTCTTTCTCCTTTAGTGGGAGTCTCTAAAGGAATGTCAAAGACTTTTTGGTGGCTCAGAGAAAAAGATGCAGAAGAGTTTGGTTCCTACTTCCTGGTCGTGGAAGATTGTTCCCTTGCAATTCGGTGGAGGAAATGGAGGGAAAGGAATTGTTGGATTTTTAGGCAATCTTATTGAGAGTTCAAACCACCTTTGTTCTCTCTTTTTATTTCATTTTAAAGAGGTTTAAGAAGAAACTAGTGAGCCTAAATATGAAGAACTCAATTAAGACTCTCGTAGTGACATCTCAAAGCACTATTTACAGCTGCTAATCCAATGTTTCTGTTAAGTGGAATCACTATTGATTATCTGCCAAATAATGCGGTTTTCTGAAGTTAACAAGCATATGAAATTCTTCGGGTTGTGCTCCTTCATCCCACGTAACCCAATTTGTTGTGGTATGGGAGAATGTCATAGCAAATGTTCAGATTGGAAAAAGCATGTTCTCTAATCTTGTTCTTCTACTAGTTCTTTTGCAATTTGGTTTGTATTATTGTGCCTTTGAGGTTTGCTTTTTCAATGTTTGGAAATCTTTTTGGTGGTTGGGTGGTCACGTCTTCACTTGGTAGGGGTAAGGTTGTATTGTTCTACTTCACTCCGGGTGGGATTTGCACTGGGATTATTGTTGTTGTGGTTGTATATAGTGCTTTGTTTGTATGTACTCTCCTGTTCTGATGATGGAGATTAGAGTTATTATCTTTTTTGTTGGAGCAGTTTCTTCTGTTCTTCTGTCCCTCTGATTATCCTGTTGGTGCCCAATGTAGGAATCAATTAGAAATTCTGCAGATGCCATGCTGCTGAATGCACCAGAGTCTTTAGCTGTCTCTATCACAAAGCTTCGTGGTCTTGATGATGACAATAATCACAACATGGCTAACATAGTGTCAACTCCTCGTAGAGGGCACAAGAATAGCTTGGGAATTAATGGTCTTGGAGTACTCAATTTCACCTACTAGGTTTGTGACCTGATATGTTCCCCTTAGCTTAACTCTATCGAATTAAATACTTCAGTAATGAATTAAACTTTGTGGACTAAATTATAAGTTATCGCACTGCAAATATAGATATTTCAGTTAGCGTTTCAGCATATTAAATTTACGGAAATAAAAGAATTACGACAAAGTAAAAGCATACACAAATGATACTCTGTAGGGATATCAAACTGCAAATGAATTTGTCATTACTTTCTTCACTTCTTATGTATCAAACAGTTCAGATTTAATCCACGGAAGATAAGAATAAACAGCTTCCTCCCCCTGCTCAGCAATAAATAAAGATTTACACTTATAGGCTTACTCTGCATAAAGGTCTATTTGTTTTCTAGCACCGTTAACCTATTTCCTAAATGATTTTTTGGATTGCTGGGAGATGTCCGATTTGCTTGTCAGGAGCAAGGTAGTATACATATTTGGTTGTTCTTGCTGTAGTAAATTAATTTTCTTTCCCTGTGTCTGCATTTGTAATGTTTGTTTATCTGCAATGCCATGGGTCTCCTGGCTGCTTGAGCTTGTTGCTAACTCAGAGGCAATCAGAAAGTATAACCAGGTATGATTTGTGCATTCAATCGTCATCTTAATGGATAAGAATAATCATCTATACCTGTCATTTATAAATCCTATTTTACATAAGTGATGCATTTCCTGTTGAAAGTCAAGCGTGCAAAGTATGTACCTGACAAAGCTCGGATACGGATATGGAAGGTTCTGATCTTATTTCATCTTGCTTAATTGTGGCTCTAAATCAAATCTGTGTAGTTTGCGCTTCTCAAACAAGACCCAGCATTCTAAAGGACTTTTCCCTCTTAGATCCTTCTGAGAATTACAGGCCTAATTTACTTCTCCTATTTTACTATTTTGGGCCATGCCAAAGTTGGCTTCATCCTGCAGGAGAAAACTGCTGTGGCAGCCAACTCTAAACGCTACTGGTTGGAGCAGAAACTTTTGCATTTCGTGGTTGCTTTTCACCAATATGTGACGGATGGAGTAAGACATTTCTGTATGTTAAAGCGTGCATTTACTCGACTTGTATGATCATCTCTTACTGCCAAGCATTTGCGTGTAATCTTCTTTTCTGCTTCCAATTTAGGTTAATTATTGCAGTTATGACCACAAGCCATCATCTTCTGGCACTGTGGCAAAAGCCAGTACTTTAATCTAAGCCGGGCCAACGTTAAGTAATAAATACTAGGGCTGGCAAAAATTCGGGTCCGGGTCAATTCGAGTCCGGACAAATCGGACATTCGGACAAAAACTTCATACCCGGACCCTATTCGGATTACAAATCGGACACTTTGACCAGACCCGGACCCGGACCCGGTTGTTCGAATGTCCGGACCCGGTTGTCCAAATGTCCGAATTTGTAATATGATTTTAGGAGATTCTGACCGAAATTTTGTGTGACCGAACCCGAACCCGATTTTTCAATGTCCGAACCCGATTGTCCGAATTTATTTTTATAAAATTTTCTAAAGAATTTGGACTAAAATTACATATAAACATAGTTGTCCGATGTTCGAACCCGGTTGTCCGATTGTCCGAATTTGTCCGAACCCGAAATGGTTCAAAAATCCGGACAACCCGAACCCGAATGTTTAAACCCGAACCCGACCCGGTTTAAATTCGGACATGACCGATTGTCCGAATTTTAAATTCGGACATAAATTTGGTGACCGTACCCGGTTTTTTCCGGGTCGGACAAATTCGGGTAATCGGGTCGGACAAATTTTTGCCAGCCCTAATAAATACATATAGTTAGTCCCCCCCCCCCCCGACTATGAGGTCTAAACTAAGTAGAGCTATATTACTCAGGGGATTTCAACTGAATAAGGAGAAAGTTAAAAGGCTTTCAACACACCATACTCATATGGGTGGAAAAAAAAAAATTTAAAAGCTACAAATTATGGAACCAAATTACATTTATGATCATAAGTGCAGTTAGTATGATCATGAGTGATCATGAGTGCAGTAACTAACTGGTGAAATACCCGGACTCTCCATTTTGTCTGCCCGTACTCATGTCGGACACGACACTCCATGGATAGGACATGGGATACGCGTTGGACCCTCAACTAAACTCTAAAGCAATAGGGTTGAAAAAAAAATAGGAATATATGGTCTTTTTCCTTCTTCTTTTATTATTATTTTTAGTGGATCTTTAATGTTCAACAGTTGGACAAGTGGACAACCCGTTAACTATTGAAATATTCTGGGAAGATTAACTTGAAATTGCAACTTCCATATGTAAAATGATGAGTCTTCATACCAATGTCCAAATTTTGGACAGCGTCCCCATGTCCTAAAGTTAAGAGCTTTGACGAGCCAGACACTCAGATCAGTAACCATGTTCGGCACCCCATGCCCCAGTCCATGTAATATAGACTACCTGATGCATGATAAGAGTAAGGGAAGCATATCCAAATATTGGATATTAGGAAATATTCTAAATTATAGGAAGTTTTATATTTTGATTATGTTCATTCTTATTTTATAGTATATCTTAGAGAAGTCTAAATAAAAAGATTTGATAGTCTTTTAAGAAGATTAAGATTTTATTATATCTTTTAGTTTCCTAGTTCACGTAGGATTTTTGTTTATTTAAGCACCTCATGTAATTGAGATTAGTAGATTGGAACTGAATTAAATTATTGAGTATTTGAGAATTTTTGTGTGAATTTTCCGGTAGGAATTGCTCTTAGAGCGTCCTACATCAAATTTGGTATCAGAACTCGCGATCTTTGCTGCTACCCTTGGTGTTTTCTTTTCCTTTTTCCCTTTCTCGTTAAAAAAAAGGGGAAGAAAGAAAAAAACAGCCAATCCCCAAAACCCTATAGATGTGCACTGCCAGCCCTAATTCTGCCACCAATACCCATCGACCACCACCCCTTCAGTCGCTACCTCTAGTCAACCACCACCAGGCCACGAATGGTTGCGGCTACTCTCCGGAAACCCAAAATCCCAAATTCAAAACCCTAATCTTCAAATTTCCCAATACCCGAAACCCTAGACCCCAAATTTACTCTTGTTTTCTTAAATTAAAAAAAATTGACTTAATCCTCTTCTACCCACTGAATTTAGTCCAAAAGCCTTAAATCAATTGAGGTAAATTGCGTCAATTCTTGCTTCAATTGGTTAGCCACCAAACTGCAAGACCCTAAGTAGCAAGCCATCCTTCCTTGCAAATTAAAGGCTTTTGTGCCTTCGATCAGTGGTAGAGAAGGCCGAAAACCTCTTAGCCATTCAGTATTGCCACCATCTGCTCCCCTTCTCACTGAAAAACGTCCTCGCTGGACCGTCTCCCAGCTGCAAGCCCTGAGCGTGGTGTTTTTCCGCTGGTTGTTCTTATGTTGTTCGAACCACTCGTAGTTGTGTCGTTGTAACTTGCTGCTAGAGGCGTGTTGTGACCTCGTGCTGATGTTCCACTGACAATGCTCCTAGAAGTACTAGAGCGTTATTTCACTGTGTAGCTATTTGACACATGCTACCACCAAGTGCAGATTGACATCTCGTCTCCATCACGCTTGGTGCAGTTTTCCTGCTACCCTAGAGCCATGGATTGGTGTGGCAAACATCATCAAGCACTATTTGTGATTATTCGCAATAAAGAACTCCCTATTACAACTAATGTTCCGTACCGCGTTTTCTCTCCTTGATGTAGAAAGATTGTCGGATTTCAAACAATGGGTGATTTTCATGCTCAAGCGAATTTCTACTCATATGGGGATGTTGTCCTTGCTTTTGCAAACTTCAAGGTCGTTAGATTTATGAAGGTTGTGTTAAGTTAGATCTTTACTTTGAGAGTGAGGTCAACTGTGGCTATAAGCCCTACATTCCTCGGTATATGTTGGATTTTGAATCTCCTAGAGGCCCTTTGATTCCTTGGCAGTAGACCTCGCAAAACTGACCCAAGACTCGGAACCTAAACCGAACGACCCGGACCCGACATTCGAAATAGGCCACCCGATAGTAGACCTGAAATCCAAATTGAACTGAACGGAACTATACCCAACCCAAAATTTTCTACAAAGTTGCTTATTTTTGCATGACAAGCGTATTGGACCAAAAATCGATTGACCCGAAATCTTTCCAAATTGAAGTTCACCCCGGCCAACCTGACCCGACCCAAAATGTCACTTCACCTAAAACATAACCCGACCCAAACTTAATCCAACCCGTACCCGAACCGAATGACCCATTTGCCAGGTCTACTTGGCAGCTTTGCACTGAAGATTACATGGTTCCACCTTCAACACTTTCTAGGGATACACTAAGTTGTAATTTAGATGAGACCCATCTAAGCTATGGTAGGAGAGCTTACACTAAGGAAGATAAAGGTGAAACCGTCAAAAAGGAGTCTACCAAAGACGTGGAGCAATTAGCAAAGGCCTTAATTCACCAAGTTGCTGCCTCTCAGTCAAATGTGGATGTAGTAGTCAATATGAAAATGTGCATTCCAAAAAGAAGCCTTAAAAGAAGAAGCTCACAAAGAGCTTGCACAGGCAGAGGACCACCAAGTTTTAGACAACATCTCACATGATATTCTCTCTGATTCTATAAATCAAGAAGTTCTTGGATACAAATCGCATGTAAATGATGTAGCTGGTGAGGAAATGTTCATCTAAGATAAGGAAGATGAAGCTTTCATAGGGAAAGTCAACAATGAGGATGTCCAAGCAAAGTTGTATTTGTGTTCAGTACATCCTGATAGTTATTCCAATGCCTTTGAAAGCTACTTTCCTTGTATCCCTCATGAGTCTTTGCCAGGAGTTGAGAAATTTCAACAAATGCAACAAGAACATCAAGTGCATCAAGTAGTGGGATCAGAAGGCATGTTGAATATTTTCTCCCTAGCCTTTCCTTCTAGAAAAATACTCCTCATCCTATGATCGCATGGTTCCTAATGTTGGAAAAGCTATCAAGGGTAGATTTTCATCATATATGTAAGGAAGCTATATAAGCCTTTTCATCTTTTTCACTATCTCCTTTCCATTTCAAAACTTGAGGTCGAGCTTTTCACAACTGGGGGAGAATGATGCAAAACAAGAGTAAGGGAAGAATATCCAAATCTATGTAAAAAAAAAACGCACTCGAGGTACGCCGAGGCTCATAAAAGCCTAAACCCCATCATGTTATGCCTTGTAAGGGATCAAGCTCAGCACATTCTTTAAGCCCACCAAAGTCTGCGCTTTTCTGCACTTCAGATTGAGGCTTAAAGCCACCCAAGCCCGTGCTTTATGGAAAAAGGTCACGGGGGAGAGAGAGACACAGAGAGAGAGATAGAGAGAAGGGAGCACACACGCACAAACACCTTTAGATTAACACTTACTTTAGCTAGATTATTCAAGTTCGAGTAGAAACCCTTATCTAATTGCATGCAATTGCTTCAAGAATATACTAAATTGAAGAGCCCTAATTAGAAGCCTTAATTTTCGAATTGAGGGTTGGATAGTAGTTGGATGCTTGTACAGTGTTCTAATAAAGACATAGTTAGTCTACCAATCATTTCCATACTTTTCCACCATTCGATCCACATTGGTCATTGGCAATGTACTCTAGTAAGTATGAAATCCAGTTCTTCTACTTTTGGTTTTGCGTTTTCTATTGTGTTGTTACTAGGTAAAGATAAAAGGGAAGGCGTAATTTGAGGCTTAAATTATCACTTTCTTTGCTTATATTTGTTTATTTATTTGGATGTTTAATCTTCTCTCTCTATATATGGGATATGTTACAACCAATAATATGGAAAGAAGGATTAAAGAATAAACTTCGCTTCTTTTTTTCTCCATCCAAATATAATGTCAAATATTGTTTCCTTCCCTTTTTTTCTCCTTCCTAAAATGCCATTAGAACGAACCCAATACAAGATAGTAAAGATACTATAGTATGTTTTGTTATGTGTATTATCACTTTTCTAATGCTATTATCTAACTTATTCGTCAAAAATATGGTTTGAGAATAATTTTAAAACATTTTTGAGTAAAAGTGCACCTCGTGTCCAAGAAGTCTGCATCTTCACCTTGAAACCCGCACCCCAGGCCGAAGGATTCTTTGCGCTTTTGTGCGCCTCGAGCTTTTTTAATCTAAGATCCAAATATTGGATATTAGGAAGTATTCTAAATTATAAGAAGTTTTATATTTTGATTATGTTCATAGTTATTTTACAGCATATCTCATAGCATTCTAAATAAAAAGATTTGATAGTCTTTTAGGAAGATTAGAATTTTATTATATCTTTTAGTTTCCTAATTCATGTAGGATTTTTGTCTATTTAAGCCCCTCATGTAATTGAGATTAGTGTACTGGAATTGAATTAATTTATTGAGCATTTGAGAATTTTTGTGTGAATTTTCCCGTAGGAATTGCTCTTAGAGCATCCCACATCAATTGTTTCCTCCTTCGTAGGAATTGCTCTTATAGCGTCCTACATCACTACCACAACCTTGAGTGGACAAAATGTTAGGGATCACTGCCATTGCCATGCGAACTAGTGGGAGAGTTTTTACCCATTTCTGTAAAATTTTAGGATAGTTTAGTGGGTGTATCTCAGAGGCCTTCTATTCTGTTTTCGCATGGTTGATGGATGAGCAGCTGAACATTTATACATACAAGTCTCTCTCCGGTAATCGTTTGGAGGAAGGCCATCTCACTCAGAGAATTTGAGTCCAAATTAATTCCCAAAGGCTTGTTATTTGTATGATGAACTCTGAATCTTGGTGACCTCCCCGCTGATTGCTAATTATTATTTCAAAGTGTTGGAGCAAGTTTAAAATATTGAAGATCTAATTTGTTGTGCTTGTCAAATGTCTCAAGCTGACTACTTCAAAATGTTGCATGATGCTATGTGTCATTATCTTTGGATGATTTTAGCATCCCTACTACAAAATCCATGAGCTTTATAAATTGCTGGCTGACTGAACTAACTATAGATACTGTAGTTAGACTTTGCAAAATTAACTTGTTCTCAATTGGTTGAACTGTGAACTAACCAAAACAAAGACCTCATTCAGACCTAAAGGTAAACTGTTTTCGGGTAACTACAAACTATCCAACCAAACAAACAAGGGGATTGCCTTTTTTTTCGACAAACAAAGTTGATGAAATGAGATTGGGCTTGAATATGTGTTGAACCCAAAAAAGACTCAACACCATATCAACGCATCAATCCTAACCAACCTGACCTAAACTTGACTTGACCTAAACTTGACTTGCACAACATCTTTTTCTAGTTCTAGACTTCCTAAAGCACGGACACTATGTCGAACAATTATCGGTGTCTGACATATGTATAACCCTTCCACTCTTGGACACTACTTGAATGCTCTCTCCCACATGTGAAATACACATATGGCTCAAAGAAATCAAATTTTCTTGTTAACGATGGTAGGTTGCGCACAATGGGAGCAATTATTATTTTCATCCAAATACGATCCTCATCGTGGCAAATTTTTAAAAAAAATTTTGGACAGGTAAATTTTACATGTGCACAACCCTGGAAGAGTCAAATCTTGGTCTTCCTTCTGGAAACCAAGCATCCCACCACCATTAGGCTGTCACAAATGGAGCAAAGGCCTTAAACATTGATGGAACCCTACCTAGCCACGACCTTGGTCATGAAGATACAAGTCCAACACATCCAAGAACAAGGTCCAAGTGAAGAAAATGGCCCGCATTTTGCAAGGAGTTCAAGCAAACACAAACGGGCTAACCAGCTACAAAATACCCAGTTTTGTGCACTTGATTTCATAAGCTACATTGTAGCTTAAATCCAATATTTTTGCATTTTTGGAATCCTCAAGAAGTCTACAATCAAATCGAAGCAGTGATTTCAAATCATGCACACAAGAGGATGGAAGATCAAGGAGTTTTCACGGAACAAAGGCCTTAAACATTGATGGAACCCTACCTAGCCACGACCTTGGTCATGAAGACACAAGTCCAACACATCCAAAAACAAGGTCCCAAGTGAAGAAAATGGCTCACATTTTACAAGGAGTTCAAGCAAACACAAACGGGCTAACCAGCTACAAAATACCCGATTTTGTGCACTTGATTTCATAAGCTACATTGTAGCTTAAATCCAATATTTTTGCATTTTTGGAATCCTCAAGAAGTCTACAATCAAGTCCAAGAATTGATTTCAAATCATGCACACAAGAGGATGGAAGATCAAGGAGTTTTCTCAAACCAGTCAGATTGGTTCCCAATTTGCATGCTTTAATGTTTGAGTTTAGTTACCCCACTTAAACACACCCTAACCTTGATTTCTTGGTGGGGGGTTTATACACATCATAAAGTTACCCCCCCCCCCCATGCTTAAAATCCAAATCATGATCACTTTTGCTATGTTTAATCTTTGCCTAAAAACCGGTTACATTCTACCCGTGAACCCGGTTTAAGAGTGGTCGGCTGTTTTGCTTCCAACCGTGGGTTTACTCATGTTATCAGCTAGAATGGCACCCCAACCAAGGCTGGCACACACCCCAAGGCTCTCTAGAGAAGAGTAACCAATGAAAGAAGGGCTGCAAAATGGGTTGTCTCACACTTCTCATTGGCTAGCCGAAATTGTGATGTTCTTGCTTCCCATTGGTCAACCGAAAAGGGATCTTCAATTACGGTTTTGCACATGCAATTCTAAGCTGATTTCCTAGTAAATTAGGCTAAGTACATGCTGATTAAGGTTGTAATGGTCATTTGTTTTGCTTTCCTTACTGTTTTGATTGTAATTAGATTAGCTTTGAGTTTGGTTTAAAACCGATTAGCTCTAACCGTGTGTATTAGGCTAATCTAATACTTTTCCTCCCTAGGAAGGAAAAGCAAGGTGCTTGCTTACCATTTTGCTGAATATATAAGGCAAGTTTCGGCCATTGTAGCACACTTCAGCCTTTGAATGAGAAAACAACCGTAGAGACCATTTGAAGTTTTCTCTCAAATTCTTACTTGCTTATCTTAGTTTAGGCCAAGCTAAGTGGTGTTCAAGTGAGTCTTAACCTTGATTAAGTGGTGATTCTGTATCTTAATCAAGATTAAGGGCCCCAAACTCAAAGGTTGGTGGTGATTCTGTATCCAATCCTAGAGTTTAGTCTATCCTATCCTAGTTTGAGCTACACGGTTTCTAAGTGAAGTTATTAGCTTGAATTCTTAAGTTGATCTCTTTCACTTAGCATACTCTTCATATTCCCTCAGTCTTCCACTCCATTTGCTTCCATTTACATCCATTCTCACGGCTTATACTTCACTAAAAGGCTTGGATTCAAACCAAACTTCAAAAGCCTTCAAACTGTGCAAAGCTAGTGTTTTCTAGTTTCGGTGGGCAGCAAGTTGGCACGGTGTGGCCGTGCACATAGGCACGATCGTGCCATCTTTGGTCGTGATACATCCTTGAGTTTTGGTTGTCCTTTGATGTAAGTTAGCTTGGGTAGCTTCTTCCCTTGAGCTTTACATCATATTTGGTATCAGAGCTGAGTTTCTTCTTGGCTTGGTACTCCACCCATGCATCCAAAGTTTCTTTCTTCCCCACTTTCAAACACAAACTGAATTCACCCTTTCCTTACACCAAGAACAACATGAGTGCTAGTGTGAGTTTAGAAGAGAAGTTTGATGCTGTTTTGAAAAGTAATCATGAAATTACTTCTTCAAACCAAGAGTTGAAGAGTTCTAATCAAGAATTGAGGGCACAAAATGAGTATCTACGCAAGCAACTAGGTACCTTCCTCAAACAAAAGCAAAAGATGAATGAAGAGCCAACCTATCCTGAACCACGAAATCAAGAGCAAGTTTTTAGCCACACTCTTGATTCTTCTAGTGAAGAAGAACCATGGAGGAGGCCACGGCCAGAACCAAGAACTCAAGCAAACTCTAATGATTTTAGAGTTGAAATTCCGGAGTATGAAGGCAAGCTAGACCCCGAAGACTTCTTGGATTGGCTACATACAGTGGAGAGGGTATTTGAGTACAAGGATGTTCCTGAAGACAAGAAAGTCAAGTTGGTGGCATTGAGACTACGTAAGTATGCTTCTCCTTGGTGGACCAATTTGTGTGCTAAACGAGTTAGGGAACGAAAAGCTAAGATTAGAACTTGGGAAAAGATGAAATCCAAGTTGAAAGCTAGGTTTCTTCCACCCACGTATGTGCAAGATTGCTATTCACAACTTCATAACTTGAACCAAGGCAATTTGAATGTTGAGGAGTGTACTAGAGAGTTTGAAAATCTTGTTATTAAGTGTGATCCTCAAGAACCCGAAGAGCAAACAATAGTTAGGTACTTAGGAGGACTTGATCCTAGGTATTCTAATGTTGTTGAACTACAAGCTTATACTACTTTTGATGAGGTTTGTGTGCTAGCTCACAAGGTTGAACAACAAAAAAAAGCTAGACAAACCTTCAAACCTTCAAACCCGAAACCACCAAACCGGAACCAACCCTTTAACAAGGGGAGTTCACAACCGGTTTCAAAGCCTCAAAATCCCTTCCTATTTAATCCACAAAGAACCTAAGCACCTCAAAAGGCCCCAGCACCCCCTACTCGACCAAACCCTAACCCTATGAGCACAAGAAGGTGTTTTAAGTGCCAAGGACTAGGGCATATTGCTTCAGAGTGCCCAAACCGCAAGGTCATTACTTTGGCAGAGTGGAAAGTCGTGGATGAACAAGAGAATGAGGAAGAATTTGAAGGTGAACTTGAAGAAAACCATGAGGATAGTCAAGAGGAGGTTGAAGAGGAAGCTGATGAAGGCAAGATGCTAGTATTGAGAAGAGTCTTGAACGACCAAAAGAGCACCAAGGATGAACAAAGAGATAACATCTTTCACACTAGGTGCACGGTTCAAGGTAAGGTTTGTTCATTGATTATTGATGGAGGGAATTGTGCTAACGTGGTTTCTCTTAGCATGATTGAGAAACTAGGTTTGCAAGCTTCAGCCCATCCTCATCCATACAACATATAATGGTTGAATCAAAGCAAGGGACTCCAAGTCAACTCACGGTGCCTTATCTCCTTATCAATTGGCAAGAGTTATCAAGATCAACTTTGGTGCGATGTTATCCCTATGGATGCTTGTCACATCTTGCTAGGCAGGCCATGGTTATATTACAGGAAGGTAATGCATGATGGGTTCCTAAATACCTACTCCTTGTCCAAGGAAGGTAAGAAGATTACCTTGAAGCCATTGTCCCCATCCGAACTCCACAAAAACAAACCCACAAAAGGCCATGAACATTCTGGTTGTTTACTTACCTTCAGTGAAACTCTCTTAAAAGCTTCTAATCATGAATTTAAGGCTTTTAAAGAGCGGATCTTAACCCTACAAGATGAACCAGAATCTCCCATGCCAACTCACCCTTTTGCCAAAACACTCATCCAAACATTATGTCATTTGTTCCCAGAAGAGATACCCGCGAGATTACCCCTTAAAAGGGATATCCAACACCACATTGATCTCATTCCAAGTTCCATTCTTCCAAATAAACCAGCTTATAGAATGAACCCAAAGGAAACCATAGAGATTCAAAGGCAAGTGGAGGAATTTATGTCTAAGGGGCTTGTACGTGAGTCTCTAAGCCCTTGTGTCGTACCTGCCTTGTTGGTTCCTAAGAAGGATGGCAGTCAACGAATGTGTGTAGACAGTAGAGCCATAAACAAGATTACAATCAAGTATAGGTACCCTATACCTAGACTTGAGGATATGAACTACATGGCTCTAAGGTATTTTCGAAGATTGATCTACGAAGTGGCTACTACCATATTCGAATAAGAGAGGGAGATGAATGGAAGATTGCATTCAAGACTAAGGGAGGTTTATATGAGTGGCTTGTCATGCCATTTGGTCTTTCAAATGCTCCTAGTACATTCATGAGGCTAATGAATCAAGTATTCAAGTCTTACATTGGCAAGTTCGTAGTGGCCTACTTTGATGATATTCTAATCTATTCCAAGGACGAGCAAGCACATTAAGGTCATCTCAATCAAATTATGCATGTCCTTGAACGTGAGCAATTGTATGGTAATCTTAAGAAGTGTACCTTCTTCACTCATGAAGTTACATTCTTAGGTTACATTGTTTCAAGAGAAGGTGTCAAGGTAGATGAAGGGAAGATAGAGGCTATTCGAACTTGGCCTCAACCACAAAGCATACATGATGTTCGAAGCTTCCATGGCTTAGCTTCCTTTTATAGGAGGTTTATTAGGAGTTTCAGCACCATTATGTCCCCTATGACCGAAGTGCTTAAAGGATCATCATTCCAATGGAATCCTAAGGCACAATCTGCCTTTGAAGAAGTGAAGAAAAAGCTTACTCAAGCATCGGTTCTTGCATTGCCGTGCTTCGAGAAAGTTTTTGAAGTTGAATGTGATACATCAGGAGTGGGAATTGGAGGAGTTTTAACTCAAGAAGGTAAATCATTAGCCTTCTTTAGTGAAAAACTATATGACTCAAGACGGAAATACTCCACATATGACAAGGAATTCTATGCTATCATTCGGTGTCTAGAGCATTGGAGTCATTATTTGGTGGCTAGTGAGTTCATACTTTATTCTGATCATGAGGCATTGAAGTACATTCAAGGCCAACACAAGCTTAACTCACGCCATGCTAAATGGATTGAGTCCCTTCAGTCATTCCACTTTAGCATCAAGCACAAATCAGGAAAGATGAATCAAGGTGCGGATGCATTATCAAGGAGACATCTCCTTATATTTCAATTAGATGCTCTTATTCTTGGTTTTAAGCATCTCAAAAGTTTGTATGCTGAAGATGAAAACCTTGGGAATCTTTATGCTGCATGTTCGAAGCACCCCAAGGGAGATTTCTTAATCCAAGAAGGCTATCTATTCAAGGGAGTACGATTGTGTATTCCTAAGTGTAGCACCCGTGAGCTTCTAGTTAGGGAAGTTCATGGAGGTTCCTTAGCAAGTCATTCTGGAGAGTCCAAGACCCTTACCATGTTAAGGGAGCACTATTACTAGCCAGGGATGGAGAAGGATGTTCAAGACATCCTTAGAAGGTGTGGGACGTGCCAAATTGCCAAAAGTCACACCCTACCTCACGGCTTGTACACCCCACTGCCCATACCAACTCTACCATGGGTGGACGTGAGTATGGACTTCATTTTGGAATTACCAAAGACCCAAAGGGGTAAGGATTCAATATTTATGGTGGTAGACAGGTTTTCCAAGATGGCACATTTCATCCCGTGCAACAAAACTAATGATGCTACACACATTGCCGAGCTCTATTTCAAGGAAGTGACAAGATTGCATGGTATTCCTAAGTCCATTGTTTCAGATAGGGATACAAAGTTTCTAAGTCATTTTTGGATTACTCTTTAGGAGAAACTTGGTGCTAAGTTGCTATTCAGTACCACTTGTCACCCCCAAATTGATGGCCAAACTGAGGTAACTAATCGAACCTTAGGCACTCTTCTAAGGGCTTTGATTAAACCTCATGCTAAGGCTTGGGATTTACTCTTACCACATGCTGAGTTTGTAGACAACAAGGCTCCTAGCAAAGCTACTGGTCTTTCACCATTCAAGGTGGTGTATGGGATTGATCCTTTAAGTCCCAATGATTTTACCCCACGGCCTCAAGACCAAAAGCCCCATGTTGATGCAGCAATAAGAGTAAAAGAGATTCAGAAGCTCCATGAGTTGGTAAAGGCACGAATTGAGAAGACTAATGCAGCCTATGAAGCACAAGCCAAAAAGCATAGGAGAAAGATTGTTTTTCAACCAGGAGACTTAGTGTGGATCCACTTAAGGAAGGAAAAAATTCCTTCTAAGAGGAAGAACAAAGTCATGCCACGAGCTGAAGGTCCATTTGAAGTCTTAGAAAGGATCAATGACAATGCTTATAAGGTTGATCTACCTGGTGTTTATGAAGTTTCAGCCACCTTCAATGTGGCGGATTTGAGCCCTTTCTATCCGGATGATTCTCCACCAGATTTGAGGATCAAATCTTTTCAACAAGGGGAGGATAATGGAACCCTACCTAGCCATGACCTTGGTCATGAAGATACAAGTCCAACACGTCCAAGAACAAGGTCCCAAGTGAAGAAAATGGCTCACATTTTGCAAGGAGTTCAAGCAAACACAAACGGGCTAACCGGCTACAAAATACCCGGTTTTGTGCACTTGATTTCATATGCTACAATGCAGCTTAAATCCAATATTTTTGCATTTTTGGAACCCTCAAGAAGTCTACAATCAAGTCCAAGCATTGATTTCAAATCATGCACACAAGAGGATGGAAGATCAAGGAGTTTTCTCAAACCGATCAGATTGGTTCCCAATTTGCACGGTTTAATGTTTGAGTTTAGTTACCCCACTTAAACACATCCTAACCTTGATTTCTTGATGGGGGGGTTTATACACATCCTAAAGTTACCCCCTCCCCATGCTTAAAATCCAAATCATGATCACTTTTGCTATATTTAATCTTTGCCTAAAAACCAGTTACATTCTACCCGTGAACCCGATTTAAGAGTGGCCGGCTGTTTTGCTTCCAACCGTGGGTTTACTCATGTTATCAGCTAGAATGGCACCCCAACCAAGGCTGGCACACACCCCAAGGCTCTCTAGAGAAGAGTAACCAATGAAAGAAGGGCTGCAAAATGGGTTGTCTCACACTTCTCATTGGCTAGCCGAAATTGTGATGGTCTTGCTTCCCATTGGTCAGCTGAAAAGGGATCTTCAATTACGGCTGTGCACATGCAATTCTAAGCTGATTTCCTAGTAAATTAGGCTAAGTACATGCTGATTAAGGTTTTAATGGTCATTTGCTTTGCTTTCCTTACTGTTTTGATTGTAATTAGATTAGCTTTGAGTTTGCTTTAAAACCGGTTAGCTCTAACCGTGTGTATTAGGCTAATCTAATACTTTTCCTCCCTAGGAAGGAAAAGTAAGGTGTTTGCTTACCATTTTGCTGAATATGTAAGGCAAGTTTTGGCCATTGTAACACACTTCAGCCTTTGAATGAGAAAACAACCGTAGAGAGCATTTGAAGCTTTCTCTCAAATTCTTACTTGCTTATCTTAGTTTAGGCCAAGCTAAGTGGTGTTCAAGTGAGTCTTAACCTTGATTAAGTGGTAATTCTGTATCTTAATCAAGATTAAGTGCCCCAAACGCAAAGGTTGGTGGTGATTCTATATCCAATCCTAGAGTTTAGTCTATCCTATCCTAGTTTGAGCTACACGGTTTCTAAGTGAAGTTATTAGCTTGAATTCTTAAGTTGATCTCTTTCACTTAGCATACTCTTCATATTCCCTCATTCTTCCACTCCATTTGCTTCCATTTACATCCATTCTCACGGCTTATATTTCACCAAAAGGCTTGGATTCAAACCAAACTTCAAAAGCCTTCAAACTGTGCAAAGCTAGTGTTTTCTAGTTTCGGTGGGCAGCAAGTTGGCACGGTGTGATCGTGCACATAGGCACGACCGTGCCACCTTTGGCCACGATACATCCTTGCGTTTTGGTTGTCCTTTGATGTAAGTTAGCTTGGGTAACTTCTTCCCTTGAGCTTTACATCAAACATAAAAATGAGTCATAGAAACACAAGTGATTAAAGGAATATTTTAGATCACTACATGTACATGATAAATGTTGTATCCTGCTTTTCCAAAAATCATATGTCAGTGTGTCGGTGTCATATATATATGCATCTTGTTTCTTTGTCTATGCTTATTAACTGGGGTTTATTGATGGCCACCCCATGTGTTAAATTTTTTATATCAATTGGGCCTTGAATAAATGATTCATGCATATAAACTCAAATGAGGTTCCATCGCAAAACCAATTGGCAATGGGTGGAGTAACTCACAAATTTATATACATGCTCAAGCCCTTTAATTTTCTCAATGTGGGACAACACCCACTTTCATACTCCAACACATCCCCTCACGTGTGAGCCACTAAGAAGGCTCAACATGTGCACACAATTTTTAACCAGGCGAGGACGGTGGCAAATGAAGATTGAGCAACCTGCTCTGATACCATGTTAATGTCGTAAAAGGAGAGAGAAAGAGAGAGAAGAAAGTGTTTTGTATTATTCTTGATGATCAATCCATGAAGCATACATCCACATATATATACACTGTGATGTCGAGAAACAAAATGAAAGAGGAGGCAGGAAAAGTGGTTAGGCAGCTGGATTAGCTTGTAACCACCCAACAACCCAAAATACCCAACTCAACAACCTAATGTAAAGCTGATAGAAGAATATTCTCAACACCCCCCCCCCTCTCAAGCTGAGGATAGGGAAGAGATATCTTCAACCATTCCCAGCTGGGATAACAACTCCCTATGCCAATGAGAAGGTAGGACCTTTGTCAAAATGTCTGCCAGTTGAAGAGAAGTTAGGATGTAGGCAAGCTGTAAGAGGCCTTCAAGGACCTTGTCCCTAGTGAAATGACAATCTAATTCGATGTGTTTAGTTCGCTCGTGGAATATAGAATTCTTAGCAATTTGCAGAGCGGATTGATTGTCACAATGGAGAGTAACAGGCTGCAATTGAGAAAGCCCAAGCTCAGAGAGAAGCCTAACTAACCAAGTGACTTCAGCAGCAGCTTGGGACATAGCCCTATATTCAGCTTCAGCGAAACTCTTGGAAACAATAGGTTGTTTCTTAGATTTCTAGCTGATAGGAGAAGAACCTAACAGAATCATATATCCAGTGACTGATCTACGAGAAAAGGGGCAAAAAGCCCAGTCACTGTCACAAAATGCCTCTAATATCAGAGGACCTGTTGAGAAGAATACCCTACCCAAAAGTGCCTTTCAAATATCGTAGAGTATGTTCAAGAGCATGCAAATGTGTAGTCCAGGGAGATTGCATGAATTAACTGAGAGTCTCAACAGCAAAGGAAAGATCTGGTCGAGAATGAGTCAAAAAATTCAACTTCCCAATGATAGTCCTCTAATAAGAAGGGGGTCTTGGAGGAGATCACCTTCACCAAGGGTCAATTTGCAATGAAGGGGTAGGGGTGTTACAACACTCTTAGCAGTAGCAAACCCTGTATCCAATAATAAGTCTTGAGTGAATTTCCTCTGAGATAAAGAGATCCCCTCAGGAAGATAAGTCACTTAAAAACCCAGAAAATAATGTAATGGGCCTAAATCTTTGATACCAAAAGTAAACTGTAGATGCTATTTAAGTACTGCAACTTTATCAGGATTGGAACTGGTGACCAGAATGTCATCAACATAAACAGCCACAATGGTGAAATGTGTACCAGTGGATTTTAAGAAAAGGGAATAATCATTTTTGGATTGAAGGTAGCCCTGGTGCTTGAGAATTTGTGCAAGTTTGGCAAACCATTGCTTAGATGCTTGTTTAAGACCATGTAAAGATTTAACTAGTTTGTAAACCTTGTTAGAAGGGTTTGGAATACCTTTAGGCATCTTCATGTAAACTTCCTTATACAAATCACCATGAAGGAAAGCATTATTCACATCCATTTGAAAAACTTGCCAATGCTTATGAGCAGCTATAGCAAGAACAACCCTGATTGTTGTCATCTTTATAACAGTAAAGAGTTTCTGTAAAATCAATGCGTGCTCGCTGAGTATTGTCTCTGATTACTAACCTTGCTTTGTATCTTTCAATAGTACCATCAGCCTTAAGTTTGATCTTGTAAACCCATTTACTGCTAATAGCCTTTTGCCGAGGGGAGGTCAACTTCAGTCCAGGTATTATTACCATGTAAAGCCTGTATTTCAAACTCCATTGCCTTAACCCAAAGGGGATCCAATGATGCTTGTTGGTAAGAGGTTGGTTCAATTCAAGAAAGAAAAACCTTGGAATGAACAGGGGAATTAATAGGTAAATCATGAAATTGCACAAGACTGCAGGAATGGGAGAGATGAGAAGTAGCAAATGGATCTGTAGAGTTGCTGGAAACTGCACTGGAATAGATGTAGTCCTTCAAATGAACTGGTGTTCTGTGTGGCCTAGCAGACCTCCTTAGAGGAGGAAAATGATCATGAGAAGAAATAGGAATCATGGAATGAGGAGGATCAGTGCAAGAAGGATGAGGACTGCTGGAAGTGGGAGATGATATTGGTGGAGAGGCAGAGGATATTTATGGAGTGGAAGGAGGAGAATGAGATGAGGAAAGAGGTGAAGCTATGGAAGTAATGGAAGAAGAGGAAGTAGTGGTGTTAAAGGAGTTAGGAATATAGTCATAGTGTAAGAAAATAGGTGAGGGTAATGGAAAAGATGGAGATGATTCTGTGATATGATGAAAAGGGAAATACGTTTCATAGAAATGAATGTCTTTACCAGAAAGTACTTTTTTGGATTTGAGATCATAAACCTTGTAAGCTTTCTTTCCATAAGGATAACCCAAGAAACACAAAAGGGTTTCCTCTAGGGGCAAACTTATCTCTATTGTGTTTAGGAGTGGAAATAAAGCATAAGGAACCAAAGGCTTTTAAGTGTGTGTATAAAGGGGGTTGACCATGCAGGATTTCATATGGAGTTTTGTAATTAAGGACAGAGGATGGCATTCTATTAATGAAGTATGTGGCCGTTAAGAGGCATTCACCCCAGAAAATTATGGGAACCTGGGATTGAAAAAACAAAGCTCGATCTCTAGGAAGTGTTTATGTTTTCTTTCTACAATTCCATTCTGTTGGGGGGTACTTGTGCAAGAAGTTTGATGAAGAATGCCATGTGATGCATAAAAAGCAAGAGCAGAATTATCACAAAACTCTTGGTCATTGTCAGATCTTATGGTCTAAAGGTCTTAACAGTGGCTTTAAATTGAGTTTGAATATATGAAATGAAAGATTTGAGGATAGGGAAAGCATTGGATTTATGAGATAGAAGATGTGTCCAAGTTGCTCTTGAAAAATCATCTACAATGGTTACGAAATACTTATAACCATTATAAGTGGAAGTAGCATAAGGGCCCTAAATATCAACATGTAACATTTCAAAAATGTGTGAGGTACATGATTTGCTAACAGGAAATGGAGATTTATGTTGCCTAGCTTGATGGCACACTTGACATATAGACTGATGTTTGGAATTACAAGAAGAGACAACATTAATGTGTTTCATTGTATCAAAAGACATATGGCCTAACCAGCAATGCCATAGTTCTAGGGGAGATAATTGACAAGAAAATGAAATTACAGGATTATTGCTTGATTGAAATAAAGGCTGAGGAGATATATGTTGTGAGGAATGAATGGTACTGCTGGCCACACTTGAAATGCAGGAATTTTGATCCACAAGGTATAGACCATCAGTTTCTCTACCAATTTCCAAAGGTTGCCTCATTGAAAGGTCCTGGATGTAACAAGCAGCGAGGGTAAAAATAACACGAGTAATTAATTGTTTGCTAGCTTGCTTGCAGATAACATATTATAGTGAAAATCTGGGACATGCAGAGCATTACACGAGGTTAAGGAAGGAGTAAGTTGAATAGTGCCAATATGATACATCTTGGCTTTCTGACCATTAGGCATAGTTATGAAAGAATCTTGTGCAAGAGGTTTGTATGAAGAAAAATATTGTAGGTGAGGGGTAATATGGTCAGTGGCACCACTATCAATAATCCACTTTAGTTCAGGTTTTGAAGTAGAAAAACAGTAGATTTTACCTGCCAACATAGCTCTACTGGCTGCCTCCTTTGGTGTTGAAGGGGATGTTTCAAGATCATGTTTGTTCAGGAGTGCAATAAGCTTTGCATATTGTGCTGAGGTGAAAGATGGAGTAGACTGATCTTGTTCTGAAGTGTCATCATGGTGAACTATGCCAGCAACCCTTTTTCCTCTATCAACAGGTGCAGTACCTCTTTGCCTCTGTAGCTTGAAACATTTGTCAATTGTATGTCATGTTCTTCAACAATAAGTGCAGAAGAGGTTGCTTCTTCTAGTGGAATAAGCATTGTTTTGTGAGGAGGACTGCTGAGAGTAATGTTGAGGGTACTGTGGAGATGGTGGATAGTATTATGGGGATGAATGTGTCTGCTGTGAATAGGATTTTGAAGGAACAAAATTGCTTTTACTCTGGGAAAGCACAGCAGAAGAATCTCCAAGCAATGAAGCTGAGGTCTAAAGTTCCCTTTGTCTTTCCTCTTGGAGAACCATGCTTAAGGCTTGTCCAATTTTGGGCATAGGATTTGTCATGAGGATATTAACTCTCATAACAACATAATTGTCATTTAAGCCCATGAGGAATTGGATCAACTGTTGATTTTCAAGTAATTTAACCATAGCAAGGCCAACAGGGCATTCAGTACTGGGATAGGTAGGGATACTAACTAACATAGCATACTCATCCCAAAGAATCTTGCCTTTAGTGAAATAATCTGAAACTAACAGACTACCTTGAGCAAGATTGTTAATCTCTCGTTGGACTTGAAAAATCCTTGTTCCTTGACTTTGACCATACCGTAGCTCAAGCTTATCCCAAATCTGTTTAGCAGTCGAGCCAAAAAGTACACTAGTGGCAATGTCTTTCTTAATAGAATGAAGTAACCATGAGATTAACATTGCATTGCATCGTTCCCATTGGGAAATCAGAGGACCTATAGTAGGTTTGATGCATGATCCATTGACAAAACCTAACTTGTGTTTTGAGACTAGAGAAACTTCACAAGATCGTTTCCATTGGCTAAAATTCGAACCAGTGAGAGGTTCTGAAGGTAAGCTACAGTTTGGATGATCTGAGGGATGGAGAAACAATTCATGTGAAGGATCAAGATCAGAAGCTGCCATTCTGAATCAATGAAAATCAATCAATCAAAAAAAATTGATGATGAGGAAGAGAATCAAATCAGGAAAATGATGAGAATCAAAAAAATTGATAAAGGAAACAAAATAAGATAATCCATCAATGAGGATGATTGATCTATCAAGACAAAGAGTGTTTGTCTGAAACAGAACAATCAATCGAGGATGAGATACATCAGAATCTGGAAAAAAAAAAAAAAACGCAACGCCATCCATGGTGGCTCTAATACCATGTTAAATTTTTGATATCAATTGGGCCTTGAATAAACAAGTCATGCATATAAGCTCAAATAAGGTTCCATCCCAAAATCAATTGACAATGGGTGGAGTAACTCACAAATTTATATACATGCTCAAACCCTTTAATTTTCTCAATGTGAGATGACGCCCACTTTCATACTCCAACAACATGTCTCAGGGCTTCTAGCAATTAGAGTTGCGAAATAGATTTGTCAGGTTCGGTTTGTGCTCGTGTCAAATTTGAATGAATTGAAAATCTCGCGACTGAACCTAATTCATTTATTGAAAGGGTTGAAAAACCTTGACATATGCCAATTTAATTTTTAAAAAGAGACCCGTTTACAATAAATGGATTCGGATCACCTTATTCAACTAGTATGTACTCCTTCTGTTTCATTGAAGTTGTCTAATACTGAAATTGGTCAAAGACAATATACATTCATCAGTTCAAAAGAATATTG
The DNA here is from genome assembly GCA_017589665.1 of Selenicereus undatus. Classification (NCBI taxonomy): domain Eukaryota; kingdom Viridiplantae; phylum Streptophyta; class Magnoliopsida; order Caryophyllales; family Cactaceae; genus Selenicereus; species Selenicereus undatus. Next base: position 32,687,546 of record JACYFF010031958.1, on the reverse strand, counting down.
CAACGAATTCAAAAAATCTAAAAGTCATGACCAGGGATTTAAAACTCGGTCGTTCTGTCCCGGAACGGCCGAACGGCCGATGCGAAACGGAAGTCAACTTTAACGAACCGAAAACCACCGAATAATCGGTGTGACAAGCTTGTCACGATGGAACGGCCGTGTTTCCCGTGCCATAACAAGTCACGAGTGAATAACTCGGCCAGAAAGGACGAACGTGGACCAAAATGACAGGGACCAACAAGCACACAATCTGAAGCATAGATTTTCAGGCACAAAATTGTTCTCTGGACAAACATAGAAGACAAAGATGGAGGTCACGGGCGAAAATAATACATCAATACACATGGCCATTATAAATTCAGTAACAAATGGGAAGAAACAGACGACGAATTCAGATCAAGCAAAGAGGTAAGCAAACTTCAGATCTGGCAAAGGGGATCAACCATGAAAGAAACACATACCTTATTAACGCAATTTCCCTTTTTTTTGTTGCATCCAATTTCTGTCAATTGTGACCATCGAACGGTCGTCAAAGCAGACGTGGGCTGGCGGCAGAGTGAAGGGGTGGGTGGCTTAGGAGGAGGCCACCGGCAGTCGAAGGAGGAAAGCGAACAGTGACGGTGAGGAGTGACGACCGAAGACGAAGGGTTAGTAGCGTCGGTGAAGGAGTAGACCGCAAACGGAAGAGGGAGAGGGGAGGAGGCCACCGGAAGCTGTGAACGGTGACAACGAGGGTGAGGAGCAGGCTAAGGACGAAGGTGTGTTGCGTCGAACGAGTGAGGGCAAGCCGCAAAAGGTGCGACTCTGTGAGGCTGAAGAGGAGGGTGAGCTTGTGAGCCTCATATGGAGTGTTCTAGAATCTAAAACACTTAAATATAAATAAAAATGAAATATTTATGGTTATGTTTATATTATTTTTGTGAAGAATTTTTTTTTTTAATTATGACATTTTTATGTTAATTATGTTAATTATGTGAATTTTTTATTATCTTTATATTAATTATTATGCTAAATATATATGTGTTATTTATGTTAAATATGTTATCGTTATTATATTTTATATTAATTATGTTAATTATGCGAATTTTTGGTTATGTTTATATTAATTATTATGTTAAATATATATATGTT
>JACYFF010031958.1:32663910-32680024 GCA_017589665.1 Selenicereus undatus | reverse complement strand
TTATTATTATTATTATTATTATTATTATTATTATTATTATCATTTTTGCTGCTATCCTTATCATTATTATTATTATTACTACTACTACTATCATCATCACTTAAAAGGGCTAATTATTCAACCAACATACAAAAATTTCAATACAAATTCATTAGCCCAAGAAAAGAAGAGGTCCAAATGTCCAAATGTCCAAAAAAATCAAATGAATAGCATTAAAAAAGAAACGAGAAAAGGAAGTAAGGAAATATAACCCAAAAAAGAAAAGGAATTTTTTTTTTTTTTACTCCTAAGCTTGTCATTCAAGTGAAGCCCCCCAAATTGTATTTTATTTTACCTTTTTTTAAGAAAAAGAAAAGAGAGAAAAAGGGGTAGTATAAAGAAAAAGACAAGGAGTAGGAAGAAAAACAAAGAAAAAGAATTTAATTTATTACTCCTAACACATTGTCATATGGTCCCCTCTCATTTATTTCATTTGCTTTTTCATAAGAAAAGATAAAATAACAATTCAATTCAAACTATTGACAGACAAAGGGGTTGGGAGCATGCCTCGAGCTAGATGGCAAATTTTTAGAGCATCCGCATTGGGGATCCAAGAGTTTGGATCACAAGTGGGGGTCCACACCCTCCACATCATCCCACAAGCCAATTTTTTCTTTCTTCTCTACATTCCATGGATCACCAACTTGGATCACCAAATAAAATAATGTTTTGTGGAATCCACTACTAATATATCATTGGTCAAACTTTTTCAAAAAAAAGGTTAAAGCTTACTTGACAAAAAAATAAAAACAAAAAATGGTGGTGAGCGGATCATGGCCATGAGCTGGACCGTGGGGCGAGTTGAAAGGATCACCATTGTATGTCATTTTCTGGACCGCGGGCGGAAATTTTGGCTCACAATCCTAGCAATGCAGGTGCTCTTAATGATCTTCTATACCCCCCACCGGCCCTCTTTCGAGTGGCTCTTCACTCCTATTTTTTTATTTTATTTTCTTTCTCTCATTCTATTTCATTTTCTTTTATTTAGTAAAATATTTGATCTCTTTTGTTTTCTTCCTCTCAAACCCTTAAGCTACTTTAAACTAAAAGAATAGCTTGGATTTTTTTTATATATTTATTTTCTTTTAGTAAAACAACTATTAGGGTTATAAGGAGTTTCTTTTTCACATTGCATACAACTATCATATGTGCCCTCCTAGCATGGCCCTTCTTTTTAGAGGAAAACCCTATTTTTAAAAATTTCTCTCTCCAAAACTCTCTCTCTAGTTTTAAAAAGTGATTAGATTAAGTAATTTTAATTTGCTTGCTCTCTTTGAGTTAATTAAATTAAATTAAATCTTTTTATATTTTTTCTTTTTATATTTTGGTGTTTTGAAGGGCGAGTGTCTTGACTAGACTCATTTTTTTCTCCAAATCTTCTTTTCAAAATAGCTACCACATGTTCTAGATCTCAAAATATGCATGGGTATGTAAGTCTAAATAATTTTGTACTTAATCCATCTTTTTTCTTATTTAGTTCATATTTCTTATCTTCCATCTTTTATGGTCATCATCTCATATTTTGTTATTGTTGCATGAATCTTTCATTATTTTTTTTAAAATTTGTGGATTAATTTGATTTTGCTATTTTTGCTCCATTATTTCATATTGCACACTCTCTATTTTAGTTTTCATTCTTTATTTTCCTTTTATTGAGACCATTATTTCATGTGTTGTTATTCATTCTTATTGTCCTTCCTTTTTTAGTCATAATATCTCTTTTTTTAGGCTTATTACTTCATATGTTGGCATTATATCATATTTTCTTATTTAACTTTGTTTACCATTAATATGCTACTAACAACTTTGTTGTTTCCTTGTATTTTTTCGAATTAGGCTAGTCCTTGCTGGTCTTTTGATCCTAGGTTCATTCGGCCGTCCCCTTTGCGCCTTCACGGCTGCTCTCCCTACTTGGGTGGAACACTAGTTTTTCCTTTTTATGAGTGTGAACGGTGAGAATTGAGGGTAATTGTAAAATAATGTGTGTTTTGCTTTTTTGTTTACCTGCTCCACCTCTAGTCTCTATTTTCTCTATTTTTATCTATAAAACCTAAAAGTGGGCTAAGTCATGCTTGAAAACATAATATGATAAGTTGGAGTCAAGCGATTTAAACCGGAAACCCATGTAAACTTTTAGTAATATTCTAGGATTTTTTACAGGGGCCATTTTAAGCCCAATGAGTCTTATTTTCATATCATTGGTTAGATCGATAAAAGAGCGTTCCAACGAGAGCTCAAGCATCTAAATCTAAATCCCGAGCCATTTACACCACCTACTTTTCTAAAGAGTGTTAAATCTGCCCAAATTTATGACGTTTCAGTATTATTCCATTTTTTTCGAGATCTTAAAGATATTTGTTGAAAAATCATGCTATGTAAGGAAATAATCTACACTTCCAGAACTTTCTAATTTGGTAAATTATGTCACCTAACTCTCTACAGTTAGGGAGATATTAATTATCAAAGTTGGCATTGCAAAGCTGCAAATTCTGCACTTCCAGATCAGAACTTATTATTTAAGAATTTTGTAAAAATGCCTTAAAGTCTATTAAAAATTAAAATAAAAATTCTTCATAATATTACTGTATCTATTTATTTCCATTAAAGCAGTTTAATAAAATTCTCTTTCAAAAATATTTTGTAAATACGACAATGCTATACTGTCCAGAAACGTGAGAACCAGTTTAGCATGTCAGTCTTTCCGTTACTAGAATCATGTACAATGGTATTGGTGTCTAATTATTTTACACCTTACATCAGACACAAGGGAACTTTTGGCTCTGCAATCACCTCATTTGAATCCTCCTTCAAAAAGATATGATTCTTTGAAGTTGGCATTTGTAATTTTTCTTGAGGTATAGAACAGCCATATCTAAAAATCATTTTCTCATATTTAATGACTTTCAAAACTAATGAAATTGTGCAGTTGAACTCTTCATAGAGTCTTTTAACTGCATAAATTTTTCTAGAATTTAATGGGACCATTCCATTGAAGTTCTGGACTTTTCTTTGTAACGACACACAAGTTAGTTTTTCTAGTAAACTAATTCTATTTTGATAATTGACTCCTTAGGCCATCTCCTAATAACAATTAAGGCTCGGTGCTTGACCACATATTGAAGCTAATAACTTCTTCATGGAGAAGCAAGACTTGTATAGAGATTAGGACATTTATTTATCTTTCTTACATCTCTTATTTATAGGGAATACCTTGTACATATTTTATTCATTATTTTGTAATAATCTGGCCCTTGTAAAAATTATTGACTCCAATGTTCGAATAATAAAAATTCATTATTTCATTAAAGCATGACTTAATCCATTTGTGATAAAATCAACTCGACCAAGAAAAATAAAATAAATCATCTAAAAATCGCTAATCGGTCTTTGATCAAACTCAACTTATGACATAAAGTTGTGTGCGGGATGACGGTAATCATAAGGCCCTTTTTCACCACCCAAGTTTTGCAGGTTCTAGGCAGCTACGGGATTTTTTGGCGGCCCTATGTAAGACAACAATAGGACATGGGTACATGTACAAATTAAATTAAGTTAATAGGCAATAAAATCCTTGAAAATAGCCATGTTTGACACATGAACATATATTTTTGTCGTTTTGGATGATACAACCAAAGTTTAGGTAACATAGAGGGTTGTAGAATTTAAAAAATTTAAGCCACTTGTTTTGTCCATCGGGAACCACTTGCTTTGTCCATCGGATCATCACGTCACAAACGTATATCCGATGTCAGTTGTGTTTGGCCTGCCTTGAGAGTTGACTGAAAAGAAAACGTGTGTTTTCAATTTCTACCAGATTAGTTAGAATTGGATCGACTGAATAAGCATAAACCCTTAGAGATATGCTAATCTTGAAATGAATCAGACCTTTTTATCTCTCAACTTGTTTCTTCTTTTCTTGTCTAAGGTCTTAGATATCCCTCAACAATTTCTTTAGGCAAGCTATTTGACTTCCAGAAACGATTTTGTGCTAGTCTTAATTTTCTAATAGTGAATTGCGTGCGTTTGGACCTCCCTGTGCCCCAATATAGGCAAGATTTGTAAGAGTTTGTCAAACTAATGTTGATCGTTGCGTCGTGAGCTTTTGCAAACGCTATTCCCACCTTACCTTGAAATATGAATTTATTGCTTCTTCCTTAGTAGACCAACTTCATGGTTGCTTATTGTTTTTATGTTGTGCATCAATGCCACAATTATTTCTTGTCAACATGGTGACATGGTTTCCCCGTGTATGCACATGAAATAGCATGCCTTCTTACGGCCATCATTCTACGACTTGCAAATCGAGCCATAAGACATGAGCCTTGTTTGGTAATCAGCTATTAGCTATTAGCTGTTAGCTGTTTGTATTAGCTGTTAGTTGTTGGCTATTTGAATTAGCTGTTTATATTAGCTATTTGAATTGACCGTTTCTAGAAAAAAATGTTTAGTAAAATTAGCTGTTTTTAGAAAATATGTTTGATAAAATTCCATTGATGTCCTTTCTCTAAAACACTTTTCAATTGAATAAGCTATTATCTATTGATCATCTTGTTTTGTTTTTAAAAAAATTAATATATGTCATATGTACAAATTAGCTTCATCCTTAGAACTTTATTTTTTATTAGTTTAAATAATTTGTATTCATTACTTATTTTCTTTTGTTTTCAATGTTTACTTATATTATGCCTACATCTTATAACCTTTGTTATTTTTAGAAATGCTTATTTTTTTATAAATTGCAATTAATATGAACTTGCATCTATATTTTTGTCATAAATTGAAATATGTATGAATTTCAAATAATTTAATCCACATCAACCCAAAAGAAAACTAGGAATAGGGTTTATTAATGACAATAGGGAGGGTGGAGATGAAGATGAGGACGTCGAGTAGAAAAAATTGGAGGTAAAAATTGTCTAAGATTTAGGCAAGGTAAGAAATTAGGAATAGAGTTTATTAATGGCATGCATGTAATTTTGTTAAACTTTTGGACAATATTGTAATTTCCACAAACAGTTATTCTCAAAAGGCTAATGGAAATAGTTGTTTGAAAAAGAGCTATTTGGGGCAAAACAACTCTTTCAAACAACTGTTTACCAAACACTTCTTTAGCTGTTTGACTTAGTCAAAACAGCTAAAGTCTCTCCAAACAACTCTTTTTTCCCTAAACAGCTATGTTTCCAAACACCCCCATGGTGAGACTTTTTTAGCTTGGATAGTAAGAGGTTATCATCGTCGATAGGACAGCAGGTGGGGGCTTGATGCTAAAAGTATGTACTTAGAATGGCAACTCTTGGAGAATTTTTGATTTTTTTTCGACAATTAGAGCAACACTCTTTCTACTGTTGCAGACATATGATCAGAAGTGAATTTGAGTGGATTTGTACCATTTCCATTGAAGGTTCATTTGGTTGACTTATACAAAACTGGTTATCAGATGCTGAGCCTTTTGCCAATTCTGTTGGAATTTGTTTGCTTATCTTTATTGTCACCTACCTTTTCGTGATGGTTGACCTCAGACATGATACTAAATGAAGAGATAGGATGCTTATAGAAGTATTTCTTGTGGAGATTCCTTCACGTAATATGATCTTAATGAAATTCTAGTGGATACAAAGATAGCAATACCGCCCCCCCCCCCCCCACCCCACCCCAAAAAAGAGAAAACGAAAGAAAAAAAATGCAACTTGTTGTATGGGGTTTTGTCAACATAGGATTACAATTTGTGCTTGCTAACGAAAGAATAGCAGGTTGTGTTTGAATAAAATGTTATTGATTATTATTCTCCCCAACCTGTCATCTGCTTCTACTGTGAAACCGTATATAACAATGGTTTTCAAATCAGGGCCCCACAGAAAAACGTGTTCACAACTCATGTTAGATCCTCTCAGACCTTGCCCAGATGGAACTTCACATCTATGAGATCAGGCTCAGTCTAGCAGATCTGAGTGCAATGCTAATGAGAAACGTAGCTTTTCATTGGAATTTTTCATGTCATTTCTATTGAAACCATTTTTATTTTGATTGATAGAGACACCAACCCTATTTTACAATATCTTGTTTGTTCAAATATATGAAAAATGCCTCAAGTATGTCCATCCTATGAAAAGTATGGGTAAGCAAGTTTCTCAGGTACCACAAAATTAGTTAAACAGTTTCATTTCAGTTTTGATTACAGTTCCTAAAAAAAGATGTCAATCTTGATTCCCAAAAGAATACACAAAACTAGAACCCAAAACCAATTCGAAAAGAGGAAAAAGAAGAGTTTTTGGATTTTCCCCCTAAATGTTCTTTTGTTTCACCACTTTTTTTCTCTTCGAAATTTTTTCGGCAAAGACAGCTCTTCAAACAATAAATATTAATCCAATCTCAATTAATTTTCTTATACTAATTGAAAAATGAATCATTGTATTATACTACGAATACAAAAAAAAAAGAAATATATCTGCTCATTAAAAGAACTTTCTATTTTGAGAAAAGATAAAAAAAAGGAAGCTAGGAAAACATCACAAGTTCAGGTCCCCCCCAAAAAAAATAAAAGAAATTCATTTATTGAGTGCTAAAAAATGTTGATATTAGGTATTGTGGGGAGTTGAAACCAAAACCAGCAATTCCAATTCCAATTCCCATAAGTTAAGAATCAATTCCCAAACTTTTACATGGGTATTTGAAACTGCTTAGCCTAATGACAAGAGCGAAAAAAGAAGCCAATGTATACATCTCGTGGAAAGGACTACAAAATGTCTCTCATGTATTAGCCGAGAAGTTCCAACAAAGGAAACACAAGATGTCGAAAAACCAAAAAAGTGTGACAATATAGGTCATTGTGAGACAACGGATGTGACACATAATAGGAATTAGGCTTTAGTATAATGCAAATAGATATAATATTGTCTCAAAATAATGTTTTGTGAGAAAGTTCTATTCAAGAATCAAGATGAACCATGCTCAATTTTATTTCCAAGAACCGAAACAATTTGACGATGGAGATAGGGGTAGAGAGAGAAAACAGAGGGGGTACCCGATACCCTATTTTTGGTGATTTTGGGGTGAAATTGGCATCGCTCAACCATCCTTTTGACTACGTCAAAGTACCAACCAAGCAAAACCCATTAGTCAATTCTTTTTCATCAGACCTTACGAAAGTACTCTAGATGGTCTGGTATACTTTCATAATACCCTTCATTTTTATAGCTGTTGTGGCCTTTTTCAGGAAATATTACCGCCAGATACCCTACTTTGTATTGACATCATAATTATGGGACCATGTTATTAGAATATATTTAAAAGGATCAATATTATGTGGAAACTATTTTTATAAGGAGACTGTTCACTGTTTTCATTTTCATTTTAGCCCTTAAACTTTTCATATTTGCATTTTTAACCACAATCCTTAAAAATTTACTTTCGAAAATTTAAAATTTGTGCATGTGAAAATTTTCTTATAAGTACTACTCGAGACCGTCTTTCAACTTGTATCAGAGCCACGTGACCAAAAATAATTAAGATAATTAAGCTAATTAATGATTAATTAAGCTAATTAACTACGATTAATGCTTGAATCACCACCTGCTTGCCCTAGACCGAATTATTCACACATTGTTCACTCACCAGAAGGAATTTCTTCAGTAGCAATTCAATAAAACTATATCACTGATATGGTTTTAGAATTAAAAGAAGAAATAGTTAAAATTAAGACTAAAGTCAATGAGTTTAAGAAGAAGTTATCTGTAATTCATATTTCTCTAATTAACAAAGTTAGACATAGTAAAAAATCTACTTCAAGTACTAGTACTCCATTTCAGCATAAATATCTTTTCCAAAGCTCAAGAAACAAGAATCAATGTCCTTTGCATGATATAAAAATTTAAAAAGAGATAAGAGAAAAACCAGCTGAAAAGCAGAAAAAGAAGAAGATGATGAAGTATAAGTAGTATACTCTTGAGGAACTACAGAATATGTTCAAGAAAGAACAAAACCCAGAAGAATTAAACAAGATTATGGGTGCAATTAGTGATAAATATAATGTGTTATCTTATGATAATGAAGAGACTAATAATATCCAATTAGAAGAATAAATATATCAGTAGATGAACCTTATTAAACTAGAAGATCTGAATGTGTTAACTTTAGAAGAAATTAGAAGAAAATTGGATTAAAAAATACGATAAAATGGTTGTCGAAGATAAGATTAACGAAATTGGCAAAGAACTCGACTTAGATGAAATAGAGATCAATCTGATTAACAATGTTGTTCCTAAACCTAAAGAATTTGGTGAATCTTCTATAAGAAATACTCATTTTATAAGACCAAGGTACGTTCTAACAGGACGTACAATCAATTTTTCCTTCAGGTTCATCCCAAGGAAAACTACAATCTTTAAAGAAGTTGGTCTTACTCCAATTAGTCAAACAGGATACATCTTAAACATGGATGGAGCATGTAATAGAGAAGAAATATTTGAACATTGAAAAAGAGGTATGAATAGTGTCTTAAATCTAAATACTATATGGACTAATGTAAATTTTCTAAATTACATCAAACATAGTTTTTCTGGCATAGTAGTTGACTTGTATGATTCACTAAATGAAGCTGGTAAAAACACATTAAGAATTATGGAAACACAAGCTGCAATATTCAAAAATCTATATAAGGAAATCGAAACCGAATTCATCGGAGCTAAACTTGATTCCGAAGGAAAAGTAAGAGAATGACAAAGAAAGATTAATAAAATAGAATTATGCGATATGAGATATTTGAAAAACTATATTGTCGTAGTCAATATTATTACAAAACTGGGCATAATGAAACTAATCTTGGTATATTCTATGACAAATTGTCATATTCGATAAATTCCATAATTAGTGAAAAACACATTACATGGCTTGAAAGAGTATATGTCATTGATGCCCTTGGTTCAAGAATCTATTATTTAAGAAAATGGATCAATGATCAATGCCTTGATCTCCAAAAGTGAAAAAAAAATTAATGAACAATTCTAATTTGTTAGGATTCGCCTCACCAATGGGGAAAAGAACTTGCAAGGAGAAGAAAAAGAAAATTTTATAAGAAAAAGAGTTTTAATAAGCAAATGGGTGAGAAATATAGAAGAAAATACTATAGCAAACCAAGTCCTAAAAACGTAGATTTTTTAGGAAAGCAACTTATCATCCTGCAGGGAAAAACAACTGCAAATGCTGCGCATGCGGAGAAGTGGGACATTATGCTAATGAATGCAAAAATAGGAAGAATAACAAGTTTATCGAAACTTTAGGTAGCCTAGATTATGTTAAGCTTAGCGAAAAAGAGGCACTAGACCTAGCACTAAATAACAACAAAGGGATTGTTGAAATTATATTGGACAATAAATATGAAGAAAGTGATTATGAAAAGACAAGTCATATGATGGAAAGCAGCTCGACTAGTCTTGGTGATCTTCGAGGAGAAGAGTTTGTTGTAAATAATGATAACGAGGAAGTCAAAGGAGATTGGGCTCTTCCCACAATCCAAAAAGTCATGATTTATAAAAATTCGTCTTCCATTTAAAGACTAAGTATGTATGCAAGATGATAGAAGGAGATCTATAAATCAAAGATTTTGAGTGTGATATGAGAGAAGTTAATCTCATTAATTAGGAAAATATCCTTAAGCATAACAAAGATAGAAAGTATAGGTATATCTATATTAGAAGTGTCCAAGTTCAAATCACTCCATTACAATATTGTGGCAAAGATATTTACCTTTATACTTTACTCTGTGATATTAGGCATACCAAATTTAATCATCAAATTATTATAGGGATTAAGACCGATTTATCTAATGGATTAGTGAAATTCAATTGTCGATCTGGATATTATGTAAGCCTAAAGGATGAATTTGCCAAAAACTTCATATCCCTAAATATAAAAACAGTTGGGATGGATATGAAAAGAGAGGGATACCCACTAAGGATATTTTGAAAAGTTATCTCAAATTAGATAATACTATAGATCTAAAGACTAAAGTGACAATGATAGAGGCAGAAAAATTTGAAAGTCCTACCCCTACGTAAAAGATCCAGCGGACTAAATCCAATCCGCAGGAGATATAAATTGATCATTTATGGACATCTAACTTTGCCAACTCTATAAACATCAACAAGAAAATTTTGATAAAAATTGATGAGAATAGTGAAATTACCATTAAGCCTCAATTATTAAGAAGTATGAGTACAAGATCATAATGAGGAGAACGGTCTTCAACAGCTATAGAAGGCTTGAGAGACGATGATACAATTAGCATGATCAGTGAAATGAGTAGAATGAGTTTTGAACCCGCAAGACGCAGTGTAGATAGAAGTATGAATCTAGATAGAAAAGTCGTTGGGTACAAAATAAGAACTATTAGTGAGTCAATTTATAAAGATGAATTAGTCAAAAATATGACTATGGAGATATGCTATGAAGTCATCAACACAAATCCTAATAGCATCTATATCCCAACAAAAGTATGCATTGAGGGATATAACAAATCTGAGTAGTGTGCCTACATAGATAGTGGTTGTTCTGTGCACTTTGGAAAAAGATCATTATTTTCAGAGTTTATGTGAAAAAGAGCCAAAAATTCTTTACAATAAAAATAGCTGATAATAGCATTATGAGTCACAGTGAAGTCATAGAAGGGTTATCCATAGAATTAGGAGAAGTTCCATGCATTGTATCAATTCTATGGGATACTGATCAACCTTCTCATGATATAGTTATTAGAAATAATTTTCAAATATTATATTCTCCATGCGCACAGACCATGAACCAAATAATATTCACAATCAATGGTCACTCAGTTCTTATTGAAAAAATAAGCAAGGCTTACACTCATCAGAAAATCAAGTTTATACACAGCCAGCATGGTGAGAAGGTAATGTCTGCTTAACGTGAAATAGCACTGACAATCTCACTAAAATTTTGGGATAAAGACAAGACATTTAAGATTACTTTGTTAAATCCTACTACTATTATTCGAGTTAAACAAATTTTGTATACACATCGGGGTATCTAGGAATGTGATAAACAAATCAAACAACTTCTGGATACAGGACTAATGAGGAATAACAAAAGTCCTCACACTAGTTCTGCTTTCACAGTAAGAAATCATGTTCAAGAAAAGAGAGAAACGGTAAGAATAGTAATCAATTATAAAAAGCTTAATGATAATACTATCTTTAATAGCTATTATATTCCTAACAAAACTGTCCTTTTAATAGAATTCAAAGAGCCTTTTGATTCTCAAAAACAGATTGCAAAAGCAATTATTTGCATATTAAAATGGATGAGGAAAACATTCATTTAACTGCATTTACTGCCCCATAAGGACATTATGAACACATAGTAATGGCATTTGGTCTTAAAAATGCACCTCAAATATTCTAAAAAAGAATGGATAGCATCTTTAAAGATCTTAATCATTGTTGTCTAGTTTACATTGATGATATCCTTATTTTTTTCAAAATCATAGAACAGTACAAAGATGATGTCTTAGCTGTCATCCAAAGATGCATTGATCATGGTATTATACTTGGCAAGAACAAGTGCATCTGTGCTGAACAACAAATTGAGTTCTTAGGTCTAGAAAAAAAGCTGGACAAATCATCCCACAAAAGAATGTTATGGAGAAAATGAAAATTTTTCCTGAAAAAGTTGAAGATAGGAAGCAGCTAGAAAGGTTTCTTGGATGCTTAACCTATGCTTCAGATTTCATTAAAGATTTAGACAAACTAAGAAAGTCATTGCAACAAAAACTCAAGAAAGAAGTAAGTTGGACATGGACCCCTTATGATTCAAAGATTGTTCAGAATTTGAAAAAGATGTATAAAAATCTTCCTGTTTTTAATTTATCTAATGAAGGAGATGATTTAATTTTTGAGACATATGCCAACAATGAGCATTAGAGTGCAGTACTCAAAATCAAAGAAGGAGAAAAACTATGCAAATATTGCAGTGAAAGTTTTAAGAAAGCATAATGCAACTATCCCACGGTGAAAAAAGAAATTCTTGCAGTTATAAAGGGAATTGAAAAGTTCTTAATCTTTTTAGCCCCAAAAACTTTTCTTATTCAAACTGATTGCAAAGAAATATTTGGTTTTGTGAAAAATAATTTATCAAATATGCAAGTGCAAGGGCGACTGCTGCCTTGGCAATTATGACTTCACTAGTTTTCCTTCTCTATTGAATATATACATGGATCGAAGAACTCTCTAGCAGATAATTTAACTCGAGAACTCGCCAATGGTGATCATCAGAACAAAATTCCTGCAAAAAAATGAGGAAATCCATAATGAAATGTCATGGATACTAGAATAGGTTTCTCCTTCTTGTAAAGTCCTTATTGATAGTTTGGAATTCCATGCAAAAAGTCAATCATGCTTTAATCTGGTATCTTCTACCTACCTAATAGCTCAAAGATTTTTCATTCTAGAATTTCAAGTTAATGACCTAAGGTGTTCTTATGACATTCAAGAAAAAATAAGTTCTTATGTCCAGAAAAAATGGTTCAATGAGTGGAATGTAGCCTGCATTGACTATTATCATCATTATTCCTATGACATTTAGGAATCTTTGCGAACTACAATTGACTTTCCTGATAAGTCTGCAATTGATGGTGTTAGTTTTCCAATAAATTCAATGTCTCTAAATGACCCCATCATTAAAGCCTGAAAATACATAATGATAGTTTACTTTATGGAAATCCCAGATTCGAAGTTCCCATTTTTCTTAAGGTCAACTAAATTTTAGCAATACATATTTAAAAGGATCCATTGGATTCTTACATCTCCTGATGGCCAACAAAAATCTCAAATAATAGATGTCTATATGTGGAGGTACATTGTGCACTAATCGAGTATGAAACTGGAAGAGCCAAACCAACCCATTATCTTGGCCAAATTGTTGATTTCGACGATCCCTATGATCAACGACAAGAATGGTTTTCAGAATGACGAGAATTAGTTACTGATCCTACCTTAGCAAGAGTTATCAGTTTTTGCAACATTTATCATCAAAGTTGGCATTAATTGAACGAGGACAAACGTTAATGCATTGTAGAAACACTACTTTTGCATATGACAAGGAGTTTAAAGATTACATGAAGGTGGAGGGAGTGGTTTTAGAAGATATCTTTGATTATCTCTTTGATGTTGGAAGTGAAAAATTCTTATCAAAAAAAGAAAAGAAATATCTTCTTGAATTATTTGAAAAATAGGATCTAGGGCATCTTCAATTTGATGAAGATTTTAAGGATTATCCAGATAATTATGGTCTGAAAAATATTATTGGAAACAAAGACATGCAGAATCTCAATAATGATGACTAGTCTTGTCATCATTAAAAAGCTCTGAAAAGTGACTACTCTATTATTGTAGTATTTTGACAAGTGTCAGGTCTGTAAAATAAAACAATCTACTACAGCCATATGAACGTAACTGTAGCCATATGTAAAATCAATGTGTACTGTACCAAATAGGGGAACCTATGCATTCTCATCCTCCCTATAAAAGGAGAGGTTGAGTGCTGAGAATGGACACAGTCATTTGAGCATTCTTGAGCAAAAAAGAAGTCGGGATTCTCCATTTCTCTATTAGCAAACATCTCTAATAATCTTAGCTTAAGTCCCTCTTCAAGATTTCCATTGTAATATTTTCACTTTCAAGCTTCAATAAAAAAAGTTTCCCGATAGGAAAGGCTATTCAATTGAACCTTATGTCTCAAATATTATAATTTCTTGATTAAAATCTCACTATTATTTAAAATATATAAAACTTGATTTGTGACTACGATCCGAAGTAGGAAACGAAACGAATCTATAATGTGCCTGATCTAAGGAATGTGTGGTTGAGATTAACAGTATCTGTAAGCCGGAGGCTAGAGGAACACCAAAGTCCAACGCCGATTAAGTTCAAATAACGGTCGAAACTCTCTAATTAAGTTTTAATTATTTTTGTAAGTATGGTGGGGCGTTAATCACAGAAAATGTAACATTTATTACATGAATAGTAGATTATGATAACTAGTATCAGTAAAGTCATTATAAGGAATCCAAACAAAAATATAAGCTTAGTTTTATTAAAAAGCCCCCAAAAACCTAAGTATTTGCACTTTGAACCTCATTTCAGCCAAAAATAGATAATTCAGAGATTAAGTTGCAAACAAAAACTTTAGAAAGTAACTATTTTATAAAATGTCGACCTCTATTACTAGTTTATTCAAATGAGTCGTTGCTTGGAAACACATTCTAAAAAATTATCCATTAAAAATTATTTCCATAGAATCGAAGGTAACCTAGAGTACAAATTGCCTTTTTCATAATAATTATTTTCTTGCTCCCCTTCTCCTTTTTGGGTTTTTCCCCCAGGTAAATGAAGGCACTTCAAAACATTCAATCAAAACAAGTTAACCAAAAAGGGAGCAATGATAATAGATAATACATTAGTATTGATTGTAGATTGTTGAAAAGTAACACTAATTGTATTTGAACATTTTCCTCTTCCTACGTAAAGCAATATTGATATTGCATTTAGTTAATTTTAACATGGCATCACTACCTCAACCCCGCTGTAGACAAGTACCGCTATTATCAGAGCCATAATAGAGAATAAGAATATCCACAGCATGAGGCATATACTTCTATCACGCACTTTGGCATATTTAACATGATCATGAAACCTGAACACCCACAGAGCTGCTATTATCAAAGCCAATATAATAGAAAATAAGAATATCCGAAGCATGAGGTATATACTTCTACTACGCACTTTGGCATATTTCACAGGATCATGAAACCTGAACACCCATAAACCTAAACCAATACGTGCTTCATTAAGGCATGATCACGAGACCTCAGAACATTCCAATCCCAGAGATCTCCTCTACCTACAATTTCTTTATGTATACCCTATACTTGTAACAAGAGCATCAAAATCACCCGTTTTAGCAGGCTGCCACCTGCCTCTTCTGTTAAAAATGGAGGACGTCAAGGTCATGAATCCACACAGTAAACATGATGGATAATAACACGACGAGAAGGCTCAAGACGATGGTTTTCAATACCCTACGGCACTTAATGGATTCAACATCTTCAGCTTGGTAAGCAATGAGCGGTGCTAGAGCACTGTCAGCCTCGACTTCTATGCTGGGTTGAGCCACATTGTTGTCTTCGTTTATCAGCTTTGAGCATTTTGGGCACGAGCAGTCACCACCAAGGAAAGATGGAAGCGTCTGAAGATACTCTGAGAGGAACTTCAGGTAATTGTCCCCCAAAATTTGGAGTTTTTGCCTGGTTCCAGGCCTCAACACCTGGTGACAACAAAGTCGCATCTTGTTATTACTTCACATATTGACGAATAATAAAACAGATGATAAATACACTAGTTTGTTATTATTTTTTTATTATTGATACGATCCACTGACTGTGCCGCGTCCTATTTTTCTAAAAAACCAGTGTCAATGCGTCAATGACATATCGCATCCATGTCTCATGTCAACGTCGACACTTCCTAGCTCCATGCAACTGCCCTGTGCCGCACCATACTAACACAGGAACCAAAAAGGGGAATGGCACGTAGAGAATTTCCAAACCACCTTTATAATCCAACACCCTACAAGCACTCTTTGTCCCTCTCCATGTCTCTCTCTCTCTCTCTCTCTCTCTCTCTCTCTCTCTCTGTGTCTCTGCACATGCATGTGTGTGCGTGTGCATGGCAGTCACGTTGCCACACTGAAGCATACAAAGAAAGACTAAGGTCAACATTTAAAAAAATACCTGAAACAAAGTCATTGCAATCATGCGAGCCATGGGAGGTAACCGTACAACAAACAAAGCAGCCAGGCGATTGGGGTAGTAATCTTGCAAAAGGACCGCACAAGATCTCATCATTTGCAAGGGGAAACGAAATGGAGTCAACCCCTCACAGTCCATTAACACTGTGACTAGAGGATCTTCTGCAGGAACCAAATGGAGAATCGCATACTCTATCTGGGAAACTAATCAAAAGAAAAGTTAGCACTCTAATTTTGATGCTGAAACAACCCATATATATATATA
>JACYFF010031958.1:32635096-32663510 GCA_017589665.1 Selenicereus undatus | reverse complement strand
CGTATATGTACATATATATATATATATATATATATATATATATATATATACACAAATGTATAAGTATATATGTGTACATATATACGTATGTGTATATATATATGTACATATATAAGTATGTGTATATATATATACATATATATATACATATGTTTATATATGCACGGGTTCAACATGTGGCCGAACCGCGACGAAACGGTCGCGTTGGAAAGGTTTTGGTGTTGAGCAAACCGCATTTTCATGCCGAGGTAGCCGCGATATGGAACGCAATTGCCGTTTTAGAGCAATTTTGCCGCACCGCTACCGAAACCGCATTTCGAATCCTTCTATATATGTACATATATATATGTGTGTGCGTGTGTGTGTGTGTGTGTTTGTGTACAAATATACATATGTGTACATATATACATATATATATATATATGTACATGCGCACGTGTGTGTGTGTGTGTACATATATATATATGTACATACATATATATATATGTACATACATATGTGTGTGTGTGTGTGTGTGTGTGTGTGTATATATATATATATATATATATATATATATGTACACACACACACACGTGTGTGTGTATGTGCACATATACATATGTGTGGGTGTCATATTTAGTGTGTGAGCTATGTGAGACATAAGTGTTGGGTGCATATAATTATTAAAATCCACAGTCAGATGATATTTACCCAAATCTGGCGACTGGCTATCATTCTACACTCACTCGGACGGAATAGTAAAAATAAATAAACCCCCCCCCCCGGTTTTTTTTCTGTTAACGCTGAGTTGATTACGCACTTAGAAGTTGACATGAAATGAAATGAACCTGCTTTCCATCGCAATGTACCTCCCAACTCCTTCACCAACAGGATTAGAATAGGATGTGGGTAACTCACAGCCAGCAAAACTTTATGTTATGCAGTCAGCGAACAACTGCACAACTGAACCAAAACCAAGAGAGGGAAACTGATGTAGGACGCTCTAAGAGCAATTCCCACACCTAGACAAATCACACAAGAACTTTCAAAAACTTAATAATTCAATTCATTCAAGTGTGTCTTTTCCCCAAGCACGAGGGGGTTTATATAGGAATCAATACAACTGGAAAAGGAATAGAAAATATATCCGAAGATTACGATAAGATTACGATAACTAAAAATAATCTAAGAGATAAAAGATAAGATTTTATCCTAAAAAATAACCTACAAAGATAATAAAATACTTCACATATCCCAATATTAAGATATATCCATATTTTCTTAATTCTCCTTTATCCTTATCCAGCATCACTTGTGCTGTTTGGATACAGAATCCAACTCCATACTTCGGAATGCCTCCTAAGGTTTGTGTGGTTGTTTTTTTGGGGGGGGGGGGGGGGTTGGTTGTAGGAGCTGTGCCTCATAAGTGTAGAGAGATTGTTTCTTTTAGTCCATGGAAAATACTCTGGTCCCCTATTGCGACGCAAAGAGGCAGATGGCAGTTGGAGTGTTTTGCTACAGTCCACCATAGTCCAAAGCTGGCAAAAAAGCCCCAAAATGACTTTTTTATGTCTCAGGAAAGCGGTCATAATTCAGATGCAGAATGTTACTGATGCAGGATAAGGATAAAGGAGAATTAAAAAGATATAGATATATCTTAATATTGGCATATATAAAGTATTTTTATAATTTATTATCTTTGTAGGTTATCTTTTAGGATAAAAATTTTTTATTTTCCTAGATTATTTTAGTTATCAAAATCTTCTCGCAATCTTTATATTTATTTTATATTCCTTTTTTCAATTGTATTGATTCCTATATAAACCCCCCTCGTGCTTTGGGAAAAGACAAACTTGAATGAATTAAATTATTAAGTTTTTGAAAGTTCTTGTGTGATTTATCTAGGTGTGGGAATTGCTCTTAGAGCGTCCTACATCAAATTGGTATCAGAGCTTTTGATCCTAGTCGCTGCGAAACCATTTCTCACTCCAGTTTTTCTTTTGTTTTGGCTTCCCTTTGATTTCCCTTTTCCTTTTCACCTTACGTTCACAAAAAACCAAAAAAAGCGAGAGAGAGAGAGACAAAAAAAAAGGAACCTGAAAACCCTAAACCTTCACCACCAACGTTCGATTCCGCCACCCTGCCCTGCGGCCACCATCACCACCACCATCGATCACCAACCCTCGATTGACCACCACCGCGCCACCGCCACCAGCCAACGCTCGTCGGATCCCTGATTCCCAGATCCAAAACCCTAGCCGCAACAATCAACCTTCGATTGCCACCGTTCACGTCCACCACCATCACCCCAAGGTCGCCACCTTCGGCCTACCACCACCAGCCTTCCACTGCTGCCGGCTGTTCGCCCTGAGCCTAAATCCCCACTTCGCTAACCCTAGCCGCGCACACCCCCTCTCTCGATTGCACCACCATGCCCATCACCCACCGTCAACTGCCACCACCCCTTGATTCCCCTTCCAAGGGCGACCACTAGCCAACCGCCAACCGCCAACCGCCGCTGGTGGCAACCACTTGCCGGAACCCTAATTTCCAAAAAAAATCGAAACCCTAAGTCGCGAATTGCCCAATTTTGTGAGCCCTAGCCCTCAAATTCACCCTCAATCGATCAAGGACTCCCAAAATTGGCTTCATTCCTTGATTTCCCATTGAATTTCACCCCAACCCCTCAATCAATTTGGTTGAATCGCATCAAAATTGGTTCAATTGTTGTTCACCCACTCGCAAAACCTGAACCCTAATACGAAACCCTAGACCTCAAATTCACCCTTGATTGCTTGAAATCATCCAAAATTGATTTCATTTCTGCATTACCCACTGAATATCAACCACAAACCCGTTGTCACCAAACCGTCAAACCCTAAGCTACGAACCGCCATTGCCAATAGAAGGCTTCAGTACATTCGGTTAGTGGCAGAGGGCCAACACCCTCACCCTCTTTATTCGTGTTGTCCCGCCACCGCCGCCCCTCCTCTTGTCAGACTTCATCCACGGTGGCTCAAGCTATTGTTTGTGGTTGCTATTTGCTACTGCAGCTGATAGAAGGCCCTTATCGCCGTTGTTGCAGCAATGGTTTGGTGTGAAAAACATCATCGAGCCTTGTTTGTGATAATTCATGATAAAGCACTTCCTGTTACAACAAATGTTCTGCACCAAGTTTTCTCTCTTTATGGAGATGTAGAAAATATTGTCAGATTTTAGACAAGAGGTGATTTTCATGCTCGAGTGAATTTCTACTCTTATTGAGATGTTGTCCATACTTTTTGCAAATTTCAAGGTCGTCAGATCTACGATGGTTGTCGTGAGGTGATTTGTAGTTGTGAGCCCTATATTCCACACTATATGTGGGATTATGAACTTCCTAAAACTCCTTTGATTCCTTTGAAGCTTCTCATTGGAGATTGTCAGGTTTCATCTCCAAGATCTTCCAGGAAAGAACTGACTTCTTATTTGCATAACACAAATCCTACCTATTATGATGCATATGATAGGGGATTTATCATTGAGAACGAGAAAGAAGAGACTCTAGAAGAGCAAAATATGGAAACAGATGTCCAAGTCATTGAGTATCGTGAACTTCCAGATATCGAGGCAAATGATGTTAACAACAGCATTCTCGATTCTATAAATCAAGAAGTGCATGTTGGGGACCGTGAGTCATATGCAAATGAAGTCCACAGTGAAAGAATGTTCATTCTAGATAGATATGTGGATACTTTTACTGGGACACCTAATGAGGAAAATGTTCAACCACTAATACCAGTGAATGAAGAGTCAACGATAATAGCAAATAACTCTTTCATTATCCCCCATGAGTATTCAATGGACACTCAAAAATCTGAACGCATGCAAAGAAAATTCAAGATGGACCAAGCAATCGATATACATGTTGATGCTGAATTTATAATCCCTGATCATGCTTTCATGGACAACACTCTCCATTCGATGTCCAGACTTGAAAGTGAGCATGTTGGTTTGTTCATCCCTAATGACCTTCTAGTTGGCAAGCAACTACATCCGCTGATTGCATTACTTTTCTTGGAGAACTTGAAAACTCTACAGTTTTTCCATTTGCAGTGTAGAGTGAAGTTGTTTCTTTACTTAGATTTCTTCTTTCTACCATTGTACAAAACTCGAGGATAAGTTTTTTCCAACCAAGGGAGAATGATACAAGATAAGGATAAAGGAGAATTAAGAAGATATGGATATATCTTAATATTGGCATATGTGAAGTATTTTTATAATTTATTATCTAAGGTTAACTTTTAGGATAAAATCTTTTTATTTTCCTAGATTATTTTAGTTATCAAAATCTTATCGTAATCTTTTTATTTTCCTCGATTATTTTAGTTATCAAAATCTTATCGTAATCTTTACATTTATTTTATATTCCTTTTTTCAGTTGTATTGATTCCTATATAAACCCCCCTTGTGCTTTGGGGAAAGACACACTTGAATGAATTGAATTATTAAGTTTTTGAAAGTTCTTGTGTGATTTGTCTAGGTGTGGGAATTGCTCTTAGAGCATCATACATCAACAAGACAACCAACCTCATGACTCTTGATGTGCTACCAAATCAATAATATCAAGGCAACAAAAAACAAAAACCAAACAAAAGAAAAAAGTTCTTACTACTATTATCCCATTGGCATGATTGTGCCAATGACATAATAGAAATCCATCACCACACTGCTGACTAGCAAGCAGAAAAGGATCACTTCCTTCGTCATCTCACACAAGGAATCTATGCTACTACGACTCTCAAACATGGATGTGGACACTCAAGCCTTCATTTTGAACCAAAAACATAAGATTTTAGAAAATCGCCAAATCAAACACGACATTTACATTATAGAATTCACATTTCAACACAGGCATGGCCGAGTCCGAGTAACATACTTTGCGAACAGTAAGAGGATGGACTTAAATTAAGAATTCTTGACCTCTTGAAAGGCCATGCAGAAGCATAATTAACCAGGCCATATGCAGTATCAGCAGCAGATTTTCACAGAGAAAAATTGCTTGTTCTCGGGAAAGGTGAGAGGATTATAATCCTAGCATATCTACTAGGTAGAAGATGTCATAAATTGTCCAAGTTCCATGCTTCTTCAATGCTTATTTGATTACTAAACTCCAAAAATACAGCAGCATGGAATCTTGATATTTTCAGTCTACAAGCCACGGTTACAAAAATAATTTACTTAGATAACATGCAGCCAAAACCCTCAAGCTGGGACAAATAATGTGGCACATGTAATAGTCCTGCACTTTTAAGAGTTTAATGCGTACCAACTACTTCAGGCAAGCGAGATCCCTCCTCAGAGATTATGTGGGAGCATGCAGGTGCAACACGCACAATTAAGCAAGGATGTCCTTTCACATCACTTCCATGCCAGAAGACTACATCTGACCATTCCTCAAGCGCCTGAATTGAGAGAAATCTGAAACTTTTCCTCCAATGGATCGCTTTCCTAACCGAAGCTAAGAAGCATGAAAAATCCCGATTTGAAGCATCATAAAATCTACGAAGTTCATCCTCAGTAAACCTGTAGAAAACCCGTTTTGGAGCTAAGATGAACTATTAAATTCCATGCTTTTAGTCTCCTTTAATAAGACTCACAAGATCACAATCACATAAAAAGATTAGTGACATGAAATTTGAAAAACAGGAAGTACATGCCTAAGTTATTAAGGTAACGCAAGCTATAAAGATGCTTCTGGAATTTGGGTAAGTTTTCCACAAACTCAACAGAAAGGACTTGCATCTCAAATTTCCCATTTTGGCCAACAAGCCTAGTACAAGGCAAAGAAATAGCACGCATGCCTGAATCAAACACAAATGCAAATCCATATCCTGAAGTCCTGCTTAGGCAAGGCAGGGTTAGATGCAGTTGTCTTGCCCCTGGACACGGCTATTTCTGCAGAACCCTACCACAAAAACTGTTTATTACCTACTGGATGATAGAAAGCAAAGTAGATGGCAGTATCGTGAGACAGTTTGCTTTAGGAATCAAATTAGAAAATTGTCTATCAATGATTCCACCCCCCCCCCCCGAACTGTGGGTATAAAGCACAAACACAATCATGCCAAATAAAGGATATAAATGCACTTTCAGGTTTTAATCTTTGACAAGATGCATATCATTTTTCTATAACATCTTCCAACCATCTCACCAGAGATTCTCACTATCCTATGCCATCATCATTTCTCTTCCTTCCATAATCCATCATTAGAAAGATTTCCAAGATTGAGCCATTAATAAGTTAGCTATTTCAGGCTATATAGATACAAAGAATGCTAAACCAAGCCCCATTAAACCCTAGCAATTTAGGCTTGCATGTCACCCACTTTCTATAATATGGACAAAAACTTGGCAAAAGCTTGCTCTGAGATAGGATGTGGAGAAACAGTCACGGCTCAACAGCATGATGAAGCTGACCAAACAAACAAGACGGAATGATTCCAGTCTCTGTTAGGGAATACAGTAGGCAGTGGTTATAGTCATCAAATGTAATATACTAGACATCTAGGCTTAAATCACAGGTAACAGCTTAAGACTCACTCTCACAAGTTCTAGATTGTTAGAAGAACAAAGTGGTTTTTTTTTAAAAAAAATATTTTAGAAGCTTATCAAAAAAAAAAAATATTTTAGAACTGCCCACTGCCTAATAGGAAAGAGTCATGTCTGGAGTAGACTAAGCAAAGTGTGTTTATCAACTACCCTCTACGTATCCTTTTTCAAAAAAAAAAATTCCCTCTATTTATCTTACAGTAGACAAGTAATTCACAGTTGATGCTTTTCAACTCTAGAATCCGACTACAAGACAATCTCTCCAATTCAATGCTAAGATAACCTTAATCACCCCCCCCCCAACAAAAAAAACCCCCCAAAAAAAGGAAAAAAGAAAACCACCTTGCCTAGAAAGGACTCATACGTATTGAACTATTCACTTTGTTCATACACTGACACACTTTTTTTTTTTTAAGAAATACATAAATAGCTCGAGATAAAAATCCAAATCAAAGTCCGCAGCTCAGATTCCTCCCTATGCAAGTTTTTTTTGGTGGGGGGGGGGGGGGGGGAGGGAGTGGACACCAAAAAGGAAAAGTTCTGTTTCAACCTTCACCCCAGATTAAAGCCCACTCACTGCACACTACTCCACATAAAAAAGAAGTGGCCAGTTAACTAAAGCATTTTGCTTTCATCTACAATTATCCAAGATGAGAAATTTGCCTAAAAGAAACATTTCTAGTGGGTTAGAAAGTGGACATATAGATAGTCCAAGATAAGAAGATAAAATATACCTTCATGATCAAATCATACTCGACGACAAGTACACTTATCACCCATAGAGCATATTAGGTTAGGTGGGAGCATATTAGGGCAAGTTGGAACATGTAGCACATTCAATATGCTCATAAAGAATAGGGCCCAAATGATTAAACAAAAATTAGATGATGCCATTGGATAAGACCACTAAAAGGGGGGAAAAATACATGTACTGATGTACATAACCGATCTATTATAATCGCTCGCAATGCAATGAAAGGCTTAAAGCCTGAAGTTAATAAAGAAATCTGACAACTGCTTCCAGCAATGAATAGAAGCACCATAAATCAAAGCAACACAATTACCTTTCTGGTAGGGCAATACCCTCCTTTGCGAGCTCAGCAAAAAGTTGTGAAACCCACTTCTCGGAGACCAGATGTTGGGTAGCTCCTTCACCATATCTTACATGCATACGAAGAGAAGACATAAGTTTGCTTGTACCAGAGACAATAAATTGACATGCAAACTTAACACCTCAATGCCTCACACAATCTTGATTTTATTAAGTAGAATTTGCATTTGAGATGTTGAACCTTTAATTCAAGAATGTGAATGAAAATGATATCGAAGCTTTTCATCCGCTCATGCATGCTGCCACAACTACCATAAAGCTATAATCAAGAAATGATCCGTAAATATCAAATTACTACAGAATCATCGGTTACACAACTATTGCAGACATGTACCCATCAAGACACAATCAATTGAAGAGTTGAATGAAATCCAATCCCTAGCTTCTTAAAGAGTTAACACAATATATTCCCTGTCTCTCTCAAAGATTGTGCTCACGTATACTTTGGAAGGTTACAAATTGACTATCCAATTATCCATAATCAGTTTGTGCATTCACATGAAGGGGAGCCTTGGAGCAACGGTAAGGTTGTCTCCATATGACCAAAAGGTCACAGGTTCGAGCCGTGGAATCAGCCACTAACAAAATCAGGTTAGGCTGCCTACAATTTACCCCTTGGGGTGCTGCCCTTCCCCAGACCCTACGTGAAAGCGGGATGCTTGTGCACCGGGCTGCCCTTTAGTTTGTGCATTCACCATATATCTACTGGTTCATTTCTACTCTCTTTAATCTTTGCAAAGAATTAACTAGGCCAATCATTGTAAGATGAGTATTCCCAATGACAATTGAAAGTAACAATGCATCAGTACCAATGTAAGAAAAGTTGTCAGATTTATCACCTTGAACCTGCAGCTTGTGCATTATCTGATGAATCTAATTGTGGATCAATTTCTGCCTGAGAAACATCTGAGCTGCCAGACGATCCCTCAATATGGGATGTTCGATCAGAGAGAGATGTTGCAACCGAAAGAAATAAAATTGGTCTAGACAAAGCCTATGATCAAGAAAAACGGTTGTGACATAAGGCAAGAATTCCACTGTGAAGCCAAGAAAGCAGTAGTATCCTAAGAGAATGCTCAACGAATATAAAAGATATATGAAGACAATTCAATTTGTGCATAAAGTTTTACTTATACCCACTCTACAATAACTAACCAGAAAGTATTTGCTCCACCCAATAATATGGGGTTATGCTTGAGGATCCCCCCTTGTCCACTGGGTTGGGGGGTCTAAACAGAGAATGTCTCATTATGTATGTACTCTGTAGGCTCAAAAAAATTTCCCCAAGTACAGCCAGTTTCATCTAGACTTCTGAACCATCTGATTTCCCAGATATCAACTTATTTGTACCAATCCTCATCAAGTAAGTTCCTCTTATTTCCAAATGAAATGAATAGATTTTCAGACCTGATTGATGCTAAGTTGCTAACAATTTCATAAATCCCATACAGCATTGCTGCTTGTTTCAGATATGCTGACAATGCAAGGACACAGGTACTAAACTTGATACCCCCCCCCCATAGAAAAACTCTGTATGAAGTCCCCATGTATAATATCTCCACAATCTGCTAAGATAATAACAGGGTTGGATGACTTCTCAATAACTTCAACCCAGCAGGGTTGCTTCCAAATAGAATTTAAAAACATCAAATATTTCAGTCATGCTTAAACATCACCTTGTAAAGAATACCCAGGCTGTTTGGTTCCAAAAAAAAAAAGAAAAACCCAGCATGGAAAGGGATGGAATCATATGTGGCACCAGGAGGTACAAGAATGACTTCTGATTCATAATGTATATGTCCAGTTGTAATTATGAACGAAATAATTATATACCAATGGGTATGGGACCACACAAAGCCAATGGAAGAGGTTTTCCAAGTTTACTCAACCCCACAACTAGAGGGTTCAACCCTAGTATAAATTCCAGGGGGGTGAGGCCGACATTCAGTATGGGAATGAGATATTTCATCAGCATACCTGGACCAGAACAGGGCAAACAAAATGACTCAAACAAGTCACAGCAGACATATGAAAAAAATATGAGAAGACCAACCTGCAAGAACCCAATGAGACCTCTAAAAACTCCCCATCTCTGCAGCCACTTCAGTGGAGGCAAGCAAGCCACTTGCAGAGCCTGAAGACCATGCCAAAGGGACGGACAGTGCGCCTTCGAAAACCTCCTCACTGCCTCTAGAATCGCTATTTTCAGAAGGAACAATCCAGTTTTACCAATGGTTCCTATAAATCTATTTTGGTCTGTATTTATGATACGTTTTAAAGCGACCTGCGGGTGTTTAGGGATAGAAGCAACTAAACGTTGGTCTGGCTGAGATTTGCCAGAACCGTTCTGCTTCTTCCCAATATTAGCAATGCGAATGGAATCTGCCATCTTGACATGCAAAATATCCAACTATGTTCTTAAGCAAGCATGCTCAGAAGCCCAATTCAAGACATAAAACTAAGAATTGGACAGATAGAATCCAGAATCATGTCTTATAGTTAGCTAAAGTGAGGACCATGTACATAGCATGCCAAAAACTACAATCCTGATTGCCATCTCACAGAAGATTCCTGATGTTGATGCCAAATTCTTCAGCATCAGCTGCAAAGCAAAGAAAACCTGTAAGAAAGGCATAAGAATGACAAGAACTCTTCCTATGCTAAGAACAAAAGTACTGATTAGTTGACTACATTCTTGACAGTATGTTTTTACATATAGCTATAACATAAATAACTAAAACTTGTACGAAGAAAAGGGCTCAAAACCATGCAGAATCAAATACATCAAACCAGAAATGCAACATGCACTCCAAAAAGAGTGACTTTTACCAATAGGGTTTATGTGTTGTATAAGCGCTTTTTTCATTGGTAAAACTCAATACCAACAGATAAATATGTCACTAAACTGTTCGTAAAAACCTGATGGCAAAAGTTTGGGAGGCTGGAGACATTGGACTCAAATAATTTTTGCCTATACAGGATGTATGTTGTTATAGAGAGCAATACATGCACTAAGACTTTGTTTCTATAAACTAACTGAAGCAGAAGCAAACACGCTGTTTTTGGAGTCTTTTATTAGAGTTGGATATTCCTACACAAATACTAGTAGCAATTTCAACAAATTTGGGGACTAATTACTTGGTAATCTCTCTGCCTTCCTTAGTTAACCACTCAAGCTTATCAATTATTTTAGTACTGATCTACTAACACCCCCCCTCAAAAAAAAGGAATTCTTCCATTTTTTAATCAGATTGTTCCCCACATCAATAACCTGTGCTACTGGTGGTTGGATTGAAAATTCCAACTGCGATTGGATGGGACGATATTACTGCAGCTGGTACATGCATGATCTAAAGTTAAACTCGTATCTAAGAGTTCAGAACAGTACCAAAACAACGACTAGGAGATGCCACCCACAAAACTGTGACATTCATAATCCTACATACTATCAAAGCCTGCCTATAAAACCAAACTTGATCACAATTTTAACTCAAGCTTAGCTGAAAAGCAAGGCAACACAGATATTGAATCAATGAAGCTCAATAAAAAAATTTAGTATAAACAGTCAAGAAAAAATTAGTGTAGCAAACAGCAGCAAGCTTACAATGTTCCATGCTCAAGAGGAAGAATAAACAGCAAGAACAAAAGATTTTTGGATGACATAATTTAGTCTTAACCAAGGGCCGCATAGAGAGACAGAGAAGGGAAGACAAGCAAGTCTGAGACTCGGAGGCAAAAAGTACCTAATGTTTCATAAGCAATTTCACCAACTTTATGCTTAGTCTTTATGGATATTTCTGGCATCACTAGTAAATGAAATGAACTAGAAAGCAACAAGAGACCAACATCCCAGTCAATATTCACAAGGTTACTAGGTTATTGGCATATGAAGAACATTAACTTGACAACTGATCAATGATGCCAATTGTAAAGACAACCACTTGTTGTATGGAGCTAATTAGAAACAGCCCATTAACAAGAAAAAAACAACAAACACCATAGCTTAAAATTACATACAATAAGATAAGCCAGTACCAAGTTACAAACCCCATCGCAAACACCAACCCCCCCCCCCAAAAAAAAGCAAATAACTGTAGAAAAATCCAGAATTAAATCATAAATAAAAGATCATGTTAAAACAATCAACTTTTCAGCCTTGATGCATATTATAAGCATCACCAGTAAATGAAATCAACAAGAAAGCACACGCGACCAACATCCTAGACAGCATTGACGAGGTTACCAACATATAAATAACATTAACTTGACGGCTGCTTACGTCGGTCAATGATGCCAATTGTAAAGAAAACTCCTCACAGGATAGACCTAATTGGACATAGCTCACCAAAAACAGAAAAACAATAACCAACGCAGCTTGTATGCAAGAAGAGTCACTAACAAGTTACCAACCCTCACACCCCTCTGCCCCCAACCACCCACAAAAAAAAAAAGAAACATAGCCTTAAAAGAGTCCAGAATTAATTCAAGTTTCATTTTGTCTCAAGAAAAAGTAACCCCTACAACCAAAACGAAAGACACGAGAAAGCAATAGCATAGAAATGCTAAATTGTCTCCAGCAGCAACTAGCTATTCAACAGAGTACAGTCTCACTTTCCACCGCAGAGAATATTGAACTAAGATGTCAATAACCATAGGCAGAATAGCCCAAAAGTGAACAACAAGAAAGAACCCAACTGGGAGTATAGTAAGCAAATTCCACAATTGGGGGAAGGGGGAGATCTTGCCAAGTTGTTCAAATTTTCAGTAACGAGCAAGCGTAAGCATTGAAGTAAACTGACATCAAGAATTACTAGGCAAAATACCCAGATTTCAATGTTCAAATCAGCATTGCCATCCCTCCATATATTTTTAAGTGTATTAGTCTTCAAATTAATCACTTAGATGACATAATTTGGATGCCAGGAAACATAGGCAGAACCACCAAGAAGTTAAAAACAAGAAAGAAACCAATTGGGAGTGTAGTGATCAAATCCCATAATTTTTTTTTTTGGTGGGGGGGGGGGATTTTGCTCTTTTTTTAATTTCTGGCTGTAACAAGAAAGAAACATTGGCATAGAGTGGCAGCAAGAATTACAAGGGAAAACCCAGATTTCAAACGTTTAAGTCAGTATCACAGTTCCTGTCTTGTTCTTGAGTGTATTAGTATCACATCAATCAGAAGTCAACTTAAAGCAACACCTTATTAGCCCCAAAAGATAGATCAATCAAAATATAGGAATAAATCTGTCAAGTCTAGCCCATGTCTAGGAAAACCAAGACTAACCCATATCTATATACTTTCTGTACTCGTACCCATGTGAAAGACAGAGAGGACAGTATACTAACCTTTACAGCAATTCAGTGACAGTCTATACGTCTGCTTCCCATAACTTCAAAACAAAAACAGAAATGAAATTTTGATCAAATTGTCAAACGTTGAACCAATACCCAGAACAATAAACCACACAAAACCAAACTCCCTCCGATTCGATCCACAATCAGACATGAACCTCAATGCTATCCATTGTTTGAACCTTAATATAGTAAGGCAGCCCCAAAAATATAGAACAAAGAAGGGGGAATAAGAAGAAGTAGCTTCAGCCCAAACAGGGGGAATACACATAATCAAATTTACCAAAACCCTGAATAAATAAACTAGCAAAACCAAGGGAATAGCAAGAAAAATACCTTCAGGAACTCATGAGGAGGTCAACAGAGCTCAACACTAACTTTCGTTGTTCTTCGTCCTCTTGCTTTTAGCCTCGATTGTCAGCAGCAAACCCTAGCTTTCCGGCCAACAGTGTCGGAAAGGGCAACAAAGACAAAAGCGTGCAAAAATCAGAAAGTTAGGGTAGACTGAGAAAACTGGGAGATTAAGAGAAAATTGGATTGAACAACAAACGAAAACAGCGAGAGGTAGAGGAGCATACCTGTGAAATTGTGAGCGTGGAACAACAGCAACAACAATGGCGAGTGGCGCCTGAGAGATTGAGAGAATTCTTAGGGTTAGGGCAGATTGAGAGAGATGGGTAGAAATTGATGGGAAGAAGAAGCCTTCTGCTCTATGCGTGTAGTCTGCTATTTTGGAACTTCCTAGTTTTAAGTTCTTTTGTTTTTGTAAGATAAAGATTTTGAAAGGGGGAAGGCCTGGATGGAGTCTGCCAATTGTTTTTTTAATAATTTATTCTTTTTTCTTTTTGCTGTTTTGCAAAGTTTTTTCATATTCTTGAGTAATGCCAAATTAAAGTTTTTTCTAATATAATAATGCTGACAAATTATACCGTGAATGCTTTCTATCCAAAAAAAAAAAAAATTATACCGTGAATGCTGAGGCATTGAAGCAAGGCAGACACCCTGCACAATCACGCGCCGAAATATGAGCGTATTAGTATTTGGATTCTAGTAAGTAGGTGTAATATTTTGTAGTATAAAAGTGGCACTCAACAGTTGCTAGCAAATTGGTAAAGGGGTTCGAATGGTTGAAGGTTATGAGGTGTTCAAATCTTTCAATAGACAACTAGCCTATATTTTTTTTATTCTTGATTCTTTACCTTTTTTGTGGGGGCATCTACGCATTTTTATTTGATAATAAATAATATCAGCATAATTTTTTATTTTTTATCTTTCTATTCATTTTTTTTTGCAAGATTATATTAATGCTCACTAAAGTGGGAATCAAATAACACCAAAATATGAATTAATGAACACCAAAATAATTTTGATTCTTTAACTTTTCTTTTGTTTTGGGGGGGAGGGGGGACATCTACTCATTTTCATTTGATAATTAATAGCATTGGCATAATTTTTTATTTTTTACCTTTCTATTCTTTTTTTGGCAACATTATATTAATGTTTACTAAAGTGAGGATCAAATAACACCCAAATATGACCTAATGAACACCAAAATAAATGCAGTTTTAGTTTTCAACTTGACTATATTATTTTACTAAAATGACAACTAAGCAACACCAGAATAAAATTGATGGATTTATGCATTATATCTCAATGAATTTACTTGATAATGCTAGATGTATAACAGTGCATAATATAACAGTGTTCACTGTATAATAGAACAATGCTTGGTCTATGACAAAATAATTTTTGGTGTACAATATAACACTATTTGGTGTACAAGTGTTTAACTTTTGTTGCACATTAAAACACTATTTAGTGTGAGTTTTTTAAATTTTAGTTGGGAATTGAATAAATAGGATCATCAGCCAATTCTAACCTTGATTATTTTTATTCATCATCAGAACACTTTTTAGTGAACGCTGGAACATTATTTAGCAAACAACATATTAGTTTTTGGTGAACAATAAATCATTATTTTAGTGACAACTTTTTTGTGAACAAAATTGGATTGAAAATCAAACTTTAACTAATAGAAAAAATTTCAAAAGAGAAAGGTGAGCAATTGTTACAAAAAAATTTAAAACAAAATAGATAAACTCTTCATTGAACAAGCGACTAGTTTTTAGTGAACAATAAAGCATTATTTCAGTGACAATTTTTTGTGGACAAAATTTGATTGAACATCAAACTTTAACTAATAGAAACAAAAATTGAAAAAAAAAAGAAAAGTACGCAATTGTTGCAAAAAAAAATTAAAAGAATATAGATAAAAACGTAAAAATAAATTCAAAATAAAATTCCTCAACAATTTGTAATGACAAGTTTTTGAACTTAAAACCTTAAGAATGAAAATCCAATTCTTAACCATCACTCCACATTTCCGACATTATAATAACTTGCATAAAAAGAATAATTATTACAGACCATGCTTTCTTAACTAGACAACACGGCCGTGCATTTTCCATTTGGCACGTTGGGCCTAGGTGTGTACACTACTATGGCATCCAAAGGTGCTTAATTTAACAACTGAGTAATGTTGGTAATCTAACCACAATACATGCAGAAAATCATGTCGTTGGTAAAATAGTAATAATAACAGCATATCAATTTATATTTGTTGGTAACATTAGGACTCTTCCTCCTTCCTTTCGAAACTCAAATTTTTAATAGCAAGTTTTGTGTGAAACTGTATTACATGAGGATATATTCTGTTTAACTTATCATAAGTACTTATTATAAGTATTCAACAACTTTTATCACAATTTAACAATTTTCAAAATAATGTAGCACAATTAAGTACTTATTGAAAATACTTAGTTATATTTTCTTCAACCATTCAGCATGTTTTGGGATGATTCAACAATGTTTCAATATGTTTAAGTGTGATCAGCATATTTCAGCATATTTTAGCTTAACTCAGCATGTTTCGGCGTATTTCGACAATAAGCGTCAATAAGTACATCTCATAAGTCAAAAAGAACACGCCCCAAGACATATCATGGGACAGAAGCTTTTGTGGTGACTTTTAATAATAATTGAGGTGACTAATAGTTATTTAGGGTGATTACAATAAAGGTCACTAGTACATGAACTATTAGTCGCTCCTGAATTAAAAAGTCACTCCAAAACATATGATTGATCACCGCGAAAGCTCAAAAAAGTTTACCCGTGATGGAGTACGTCTCACAACAACTTTTAAGTGAGACGGTTTGATCCAAGAATTTGCGAAACTTTAATACCAACAAAAAGTTTAATCTATTGCAAATACTTACTTTTACCACCTGAAAATATTTTTGTCACTAAGTGTATGTTGGTAAAAAAACCACTTTTTTCTAGGATGCTTAAAGGGGCTGACTTTTGTGGTGTCCAATTAATGAAGATCCCATTTGATATGTCAAATAAAATTCTAAATCCACAATCGAAAATCTCGTATAAGTTAGTGTCAAGGGGGCGCTGCTATATCTAACCCACCCCCCTAAAAAAAAGCAAAACCGTGGTCCTTATTATGGATGAATACACAGTTGGATCCCATCACCATGGATTGGACCTGCATCCAGATGCTATAGAGATGGCAATGGGGCGGGTACGGGGCGGGTTGAGCCGTACCCTTACCCATACCCGTTTTCAAAAATCGTACCCATACCCGTACCCGTACCCATCGGGTATTAAAAAATAAAACCCATACCCATACCCATCGGGTTTTGCGGGTTTGCAGGTTTTATTCGGGTTCAAATAGATAATGAAAACTAATACCCATATGAAACCCATATCCAGGTACGATATATGTTTTTGTCCTTATAAGATTGCAAAGTTGTGATATTTTGAGAATATATTGTTTAGAAATGTGAATTCAAATACATTATTGACTAATTTTTTTGTTTGAACGGTTTGGATTAGACTTTAATTGAAAAAATATTAATCGAAAATAATTTTTTTTCTTATAGTAAAAACGGGTACGGGTAGGGTACGGGTATGGGGCGGGTGAGGGCTATACCCATACCCGTACCCATACCCATACCCATTTTTCAATACCCGCCCCATACCCATTTAAAACCCATTTTCATCACCCATTTGGGTTTTAAATGGGGCGGGTTTTGCGGGTTTTAAATGGGTACGGGTTTTATTGCCATCCCTAAGATGCTACATCATTCTCCTCACCCTCCTTATTGTTCTTGATGCTACTTGCAAAGCTAATACATAATTGCAAGCTTCATGCAAACATACATCCTTGGCACACACTATCTTGTATGCAATGGATACAAAACTTCTTTTAGATGACCCATAATATCATTGTCAGATTTCCTAATATCCTAACCATTTTGGGGGCGGGGGGGGGGGGGCACAGCGCACATGTACAAAACAAATGTCACCAGAAATAACTATATTAACAACACATCCTGTCATGCCTCAATATTACTATCCTATTATATCACGTATGAGCTTAAAATTTTAGACATGAGCATGTATAACAATATGTTGCCACTTATCAAAGTTCAACAAGCTTAAGAATGAACATGCTTATTAAAAATCTTTGGATCAGCCATTGATTCTCATTCCCCCAATAATTCAAGATTCATAGTAAATAGCATAGGGATAACAATTTTGAGGTAATGTAAGTAATATGATAAGAATCTCAACAGCATAGTGTTAACATTTACAAATGCTTGTGATCAACCTCTCTAACTTTTTAAAAAATCAAAGCAAGTGAAGCTCTACCTATTTTCCATTAAATTAAACAAACTTAAAAAGTTAAATACTACACAAACTGAAAAAATTTAAATTAAACAAAAAACCACTAGCCCTTCCCAATCACATGAAACATCACCCAGTTTTAAATGGGGCCAACAATGCATGCTCTCAAAACTCAAACACTTAATTGGCCAAGAATACGCTATTCCATTACTCCACAATACAAGTAATTATCTCTCTCTCCATAACAGCTGACAGAAAGTGTTGTTCTTCTCAGGGTTCCTCGATGATCTATATGACACAAAACAATAAATTGTTTCTAAAACTCCTCTCCCCACAATGAAATCCAAGGGAATGTCTTTTGTTTCTTCATTTTTTTATTTTTGACAAATGTACCTAAGATCTTATCATCAAAAACCACAAACAAAAGAAAAATTAGGGAACGTTGCGCATAGATTGTAGAACAGTTTTCCCTATTTTATTTTATTTTTTGGTGGGTAAATTCACCAATAAGAGGAAAAACCAAGGACAAAGAATTGGGATTGGTGCTTCTGCTTAGCCAGACAGTGATATTGTTTCATTAAATATTTCATTGTCGAAATTTCAACAATGTTTGGGGGGGGGGGTTCATTGTCGATAAAATACAACTTTCTTTAATCTAAACTCCCTCACTTAACAAAGATAAAAATTACAGAACGTACATCATCATGCACATCATATTAATGCCGTAAGTCATCCTAACGCCATAATCACTAGAGAGAGAGAGAGAGAGAGAGAGAGAGAGAGATTCTTAATAAGAACAATTGAAGTAAGAAGAAAACCTAATTAGTGAATTTGGATGGTGATAAATAAGAAAAAGCAGAGAAAGGAATATAAAAAAAATAAATCAGGAACAAAGCTACAAACCTGAATTAAAGCCAGAAATTTCCGAGAAGAAATTGATAATTTTGATCCTGGGAAAGTTTGAATGGATTTGCATTCAATTGTTAACATAGAAAGATCGAAAGACAGAAAAAAGAGATAGAGTTATTCCAATTGTTGTTTTATGGGACAAAAATACAATGGGTGTTGGCCCGAGATGAGGTTAGATAATTTGCTACCTTACTGCTTTTCTAATTTTGGAACTAGACATGTTCTAAAGGTTGCAACCTATTTATGGCTCGAAACTACAATTTTTCCATACTATTGGTGGAGTTTTGAACTTTAACATGATTTTTGGTTTGTGTGCAAGTTCCATCTCACATGCAAAAAAAAATTATGCATAGGACATGAGTTATATTAATTTAATGTATTTCCGAACTGCTTTTATAAATTTATAAACACATAGATAACTAAGAAGAATATCAATCTCTCTCACACACACACATATAATACACACACACACACACACACACACACACACACACATATGCATGTACATACATATTATAATTATATATTTATGTGTGTGTGTGTATGTGTGTGTGTGTGTGTGTGTAGGATGGTTAAATAGGATAATGTTCATGTAATGAAAAAGAATCTTATAACTATACTTATTTTTATCAAAGAGACAGTTTTGTTATTCTAGGACTTTAGTTATTGTTCGTGCCAAAAATGTGTTATTTTTACGGTACTTTTACACATATTTTATGCTCGTTATAATCATTATTTTTAGGTTTTTATTTGATTTTATTTTATTTTGTAGATTTTGAACAAAATGAGAATAATTATGCAAAAATGCAAGAAAAATTGCTGAAAATGCCGGAAATAAAGAACTGGGCTAAATTGACTCAACCCAAGCCTAAAAGCCTGTTTGTTTAGCCCAAAGAAAAAGAAAAATAAATAAATAATAAAACCTAAATCTACCCAGCCTTCACGTACCGTGCATGTGATCTCCTAACCCACCCCCCCTTCTCACTTATCTTATTCTTTTCTCTCCTCACTCGGGTTCCAGAAACCCATAACCTGACCCCCGAACCCCTCATTCATTTGCTCCTCCATTCTCCATTCTTCATCTTCCTCATCTCTTTCTCTCTCTCTCTTCGACAATGCACTAGACCACGCACCACCATTCGCCACATCAAGCATCACCACCAGCAACCCACTTAGCATGCCAGCTTGCACCATCACGACCATCCACGATACCACGCAAATCGACAGTCGAGATTGAAGGGTTCGGGTATATAATCAAGCTAGCGGCGATTGAAGCAAAAAAAGAGAGGACTAATTAGAGGTAATTTTAGGGTTTTAGGTTAGGTTTAACTTAAGCTTTAGGTTTAGTTTTATTTTCGTTTTTCGATTTTTAGAGTTAGGGTTTCAGGAACTTAGGGTTGTTCTTGGTTGGATTTCAGTCTACTTTAGCTTCGAATTCATGTAATTAGGTTAGATTTTGTTAATTCTGGGTTGTAATCGCATGGACTATGTGAAAATTTCAAGAGACAATTTTGCAATTTGAGGTTGATCGATGCACGACACTCGCCCCTGTTTCAATTCTTTGCTCCATATCTTCAACGCCACCCATGGTCTGGGTTTGAACTCTACTCTTCATTCTTGTTGGGTGCTTGCTGATCCCGATTTCCCTCTCCCCTGTTGCTCAATTTTCAGTTTCTGTTAGTTTGGTTGATTTGATTATGTTATGAGTTAGTTGAGTTAATTAGGATTACTGATTTTGGATTGATTAGTTGCAAGATTTGATTTCAATTCTGGATTGTTTCTGGTTTGCGTGGCTGGATGTTGCTCAAGTTTGGTTATGTTCTTCCCCTCCCCTGTTGCTCTGTTTGCTTCAAATTTCATCTTGATTATGAAAGTTTTGTCTCTGATTTAGTGTTCTGGGCATAGAGAGACACTCCATTGATGGATCTTGGAGGGTCGGGCTGAGCTCACGTGAGCAGGGATGCCCTGTTCACCTTTCTTTTGCAGTCCTCCCTTTGTTTTGCTTCTGGTTCCAGTTGGTTTTTTTTGGGCTTCGATTCTTGTTTTCTTTTTCTACTTTCTGAAATGGTGGAAGTTTTACTCTTGTGTTGAGGGCTTATTTCGTGAAGTCAGCTAAATACCAACAGGAGTTAGGTAAGCTCTTCTATTTCCTTTTCAATTGCCTTTTCCTATTCATCAGTTAATGTCATTGTTAGCTTGGTTTAATTTTTTCATTTTCCTTTGTGAAGCCATTTTGTTAGTCATAGTGAGGATGTCTTGGAATTTCAAGTATTAGTTGAATGAGTTTAATTTGCCCACTAGGTGACATGCTTAGTAAAGATTAGCCATAGTTGATGTTGATGTTTCACCACAATCACAAAAACCATGGGAATAACTGATGATGACTTAGAATTAGTTGTTTACCATTTTAATTAGGTTAGAATGATGCTAAATTAGTTATTTTCGCGCTTAGTGACCTTAATCTCACCCATCATCACCGAGGACACGACCCTAAAGTACTACAGCGAAATATGTAAGCCTACGACTCTTTTGTTTATTTCTTAAAATTACCTAACAGTTATGTATGTTGGTCAAATACTTGATTCATTAGTAACAGGTTAACTTAACTCTACTATGAGAAGTTATAAAAAATTTCTAGATAAATAACTTTCGAATATATAGTCAAATGGAATGAGTTAAATATAAATATGAAAAACATATTACTAGAACAAGTTATATAAAAATCAAAAGAAATTAGTTATTTTTAATTATTTGAACAATAAAATACCAAAAAATTATATTTTTGATCTTAAAACTACTACCCTATATTATAAATTATATAAAAAAAAAGTTAATGCTCTTGCAAAGGGTATAATCCTAGTATGGATGGGTATTTGAAAGTTTGATTAGGCTAGTTACATAATCTTAAAGAGGAATAGATAGGGTGATAACGAAAATTACAAATAATTGCGAATTTAAATTTAGAATTTAAATGTGGACAATGCACAATAATAATTTAATGAGATTGGCCGTCTGTAGGCTTGACTCTCCACCTAGAGTTCTCCAACTATAGCATTAAACATGGGCTTAGCTATAAGACCCTAAATCCTCCCTACTCTCAAGATCCCAACTCTTAAATTAATCACTCAATTTAAGCTAGATGGAGTTAACCTCTCAACTCCAAAGTCCTCACCTAGCTATTTTCTCAACACAATACGTCTCAATATAACTGAACAATGATTTGCAAGAGCAAGCTCAAGTTATCTCTTAAAGATGCTTCTTTGGTGCCATTTCAAATCTTTGGTGCCGGTCCAAGAAAGGGAGCTTTTACCATTTGAATAAGTTGACATGCCATTTCAAATCTTTGAAATACTTCCCTTTGGAAAAGTAATCTGCATCTTAGAAAATTATGCATGGCAAATATATTTCTCATGATATTTACATGTGAATCATCTCTTTTGATCTTATTGGTTGAAATCCAAATATTCAAAAGGATAAATAACTTTTGACAAAGCATAAATTACTCAAGTCAAAGAAACATGTCATGTCCTCAAAGTATCCAATATAATCAACTAAGATTTGATCTCACATCAATCAAGATATCAATTAAGCCCAATAAAATGATTATCAAATATCCTCAAAATATTATTTTTTCAGCTTATGTAATATCCATATAATATCTTAGTAAATGATCAATCAAATATCCACTTTAATCACATAATATTAAACAAAATCATATCTTGATCTTTTCACTATTCAATATTAATTCATGAGATAAAGTTTTCGATTCATATTAGTAGCTCACTATTCACTTTAATTTAAATTCAAATTAATATCTCAATGGATATTTCTTGCAATCTCAAGATGTTGCCCCACAACATAATAAATCAAAGATTTTATCCTAAAAAATATCTAAATAATCAATCAAGTATTCTATCAAGATTTTCCACATAATCTTCAAGGCAGGGATGATAACAATCAAATGAATCATATCCAATGAATCATATCCAATGAATCATCTGTTAAAATTCAAACTTTCTTCCACAATAATATCTCCGATTCTCAATAAATTAATTTGCCCAATGAATTCTTACTTTCTTAGAAAAAGTCATAATTACTAAGTCATTGTCAATTCATGAATATATCATGATGTCATTATTAAATCACAACAATTAGACTCATAATAAATTCCACTCTTTTTGAATTAGTACATAATTAATTCAAACCATTAACCAAAATATTATCTAACATATTATAAGTCTACGGGTAACTTATCAATATTAATTATGTAAAATTGAATTATATTTAGGCCCTATTCCGGAAAATAGAATATGGTTCTTCTAATATAGCAATTAATAGATGGTTGCTTAGATGTTGGATGAAGAAAATGTATTCACTTAATATATTGCTTTTAAAAAAAAAAATGAAGATAAAAGATGAATTCATTAATTTAAAGGCGCACCTCATCTACAATAAATATCATACTCAAACAAATACAGAACTAAAATTACAACATAAACCTTTTGATCGAGAAACTAATTAATGCACTGATGAACACTCACATTCTACACACACTATACTCAATCATTGTTTCCTCATAATATAGGCCATGTTCTTTTTGTTGGGAAATTGCAGGTGTGGGATGGGTGGAAGTGGGAAAGGGGAGGAAGAAGTGGGTGGGAGTGGGTAGGAGTGATTTTTTTCTTAAATGTGGGAAGGGGGGAAGGAGTGGGAAGAAGTGGAAAGGAGTAGGAAGAAGTTGAAATAAAGTAGGAGAGTTGATGTAAGTTACGTATTTTGTTTTTTAAATATAAAATTTTATTTGTGATATAATTATTGATGATAAAAAAAATTAGACTTAAAAAAATATTTTTCTATGTTGACTCAAGTACGAAATATTATTTCGTGACGATTGTTACCTCCCAAAAAAATTGCAATTTTCGTTATTTGTAAAATAAATTACGGATATATTTTTTTCATATATTAACCAAATATGAACAATGAAAAAAATATACATATGTTCAGGCCTTGTTTTTTTCGTTGGTAAATCCAAATTTACCAATCTCAACCAACTTCAACCCACATCAACCCACTTCATGAGCTTCAACAAAAAAATACCATCTTCAACTAACTTTAACCAATTTCAACCTATTTCAACCCACTTTAACCAATTTCAATCCATTTTTCACTATTTTACCAACTTCTACCCATCATACAAAAAACAATTCAATCCATTTCAACCAACTTCAACCCACATTAATAAAAAAATACTCGCTTTAACCTACTTCAACCCACTTCAACAAAAAAATACCCACTTCAATGTACTTTAACCCACTTGTACCAATCTCAACTAACTTTATCTATTTACCAACTCATACTTTCCAACGAAAAGAACAGGCCCACAGTACACGGAAAATAATTATCTGCGTTTTGTGTGAAGAACTTCCAATATTTTGTTACTAACGCACACAAAAATCAAAATGCACGCACAATACATCTGCACTTCCTGTCACGAATTACAAACAACGCCAAAAACATTTACACATTCCTTAATTATGCTGGTAAAAAAAATTTGC
Source organism: Selenicereus undatus (assembly GCA_017589665.1). Lineage (NCBI taxonomy): Eukaryota > Viridiplantae > Streptophyta > Magnoliopsida > Caryophyllales > Cactaceae > Selenicereus > Selenicereus undatus. The sequence goes on along the minus strand of JACYFF010031958.1, from coordinate 32,639,318 downwards.
AAATTTGGGTCCAAATTACAATGAACGAAAAATAAATCTGTTATACATATAGCAACAACTATCTACGCTTTGGTGACCTATAATAAATATTTCGTAACCAACACACACACACAAAAAAAAAAAGCATCTCTTCCATGTACAAAAATCAAACTCAAAATATCCACCACTCACAAAAAACTAACATTTGCTTAACAAAGCAGAAAAAATTATTATTTCTTCAATATATATATAACAAAAATTACGTCATCTATAATTTCCGGCATGACTAATAAATATTTTCATAACATCCGAAAAATAAATAAAACTTTTCATAATTGTTATTAGACTATTTGTACATACAATTACATAAATTATAAAAGTCTTCAAAATATGAAAAATAATAGTTATATGTAGGAGTGGGAAGGAGTGGGTGAGAGTGGAAAGGAGTGGGTGAAAGTGGTATTTTTTGTAAAGTGTGGGAGGATGTGAGAAAGGGAGGAAAGGAGTGGGTGGGAGTGCGAACGAGTAAGTTGGATCCATTAAACTACAAAAAGAACAGGGTCGTAGCCTCTAATAAGGAGATCTACTGATCATGTATGGCCTTCCTATTGAAAATATTTATCTACTCCCGTACTACATATTTAAAGAGTTGATATCCATTAAGACTGGTGTCACACCCTAAATTTTTTGCTATTCACTTTTGAATTACATTAGTATATCACTTGTGGTCTATGGTGAATAGTTGGCCGTAATGAAATTTTGAAAACAATTAAAATTGAGTCTAGGTAACATTAAAGTTGAAGAAAGTCAACATCATGGCTAATGTCAAATCAACCCACAAGAAAAATGTTGTGTTTCTCATTTAAGCACGTGCAAAATTATTTTTGGACAAGGATGAAATTAATAAGCCAAATTATATTGCTCACAATTAGATTGTGTCAAAATCTGATTGGTGTAATTTCTTTACAGATATAGATAGTCCCATGCATATTATGTCTAAGGAAAAAAAAAGAAAGAGTGGAAAAATAGAAAGAACGAAAAAAGAGAGCTTTAGTTAAATTATAGCATCCATATGAGAGATAAAGGGAAAACAAAGGTGCTTAGCAATAATTCAAGACGAGTAATTCGTCTTTTTCTTTAATCTAAAAATAATTGGGAAAAGACAATTAAAAATGAAGCAACAATACATGAATATTACATTTAAGGTTTAAATTGAAGAATTAGAAAGCTAATATCACTAAATTAGAAACCCGCCTTCAGAATTTTGTATTTGTGATTGTAAGAATGCCATGATAGAATAGTGAATTTGCATGATATATGAATATGAGATACATTTTATTCTTTAATGTATTGATGTATAGACAATTGGCTTAAATTTGATTAAGATAGCAAGATTATGGAATTTATACTTTAATTTTCGAATTTTAGCATATTTTTTTTGACTGTTTGAAATTTCGTGAATTATTGGATGTGTGAAAAATTCTAGAAATTTTACTCCAGTTTCCCTGCATTATATGACTATTTTGGGTAAACTTTCATGAATTTTGGAAGAGTAATTCAATAGTATGAATTTCTATATAAAATTGATCAGTTTAGGCAAAAGTGGATTGATTACATGTTTTCAGTTTGTTGATTGAATATGGGCATTGTTCCTAATTCAGTTCCTGTTCTTTTTGCCAGGTGTGAGATTCTATGAGCTCCTATCTTTCTCTTATACTCTTCAAACAATTGTGGAAATGTCGATGCTTTAAAATGGAACTTCTTTAACTGAAGCCCCACTTATTTTTGTAAAAACTTCTACCCCCTTGCAATTCCAACTCAACTAGAGAATCAGAGGGCAGATGATATGTCTTTTAGGTAACAAGTGCTCCTCCAATTCCATGTCTTTCAAAAAAGCTTTTTACTAGACTTTCGATAGCAGAGAAAGTTAAGTATTTTCTTTCCATCGATGTGAAATCCAAAATAAGCTTACGCTCGATCAAGTCTTTCTTGGATGAGTAAAAATAGCTTCATAAATGGAAAAGAATTGTGTACTTATAGAAGTTATTTTAAAGGTGTTAAATTTATTTTTTTGCTTGTGCGTGATTATGTGATGATCAATTGGTTGATATAAAATGTGGATGTATGTTTCTTTGAAACAAATATAATAGAAATAAGAACTCAATTTATGCTAATTCTATTTTTAAAAGGCGAAGAAGTACATGCTTTGTCGTGGACTATTGCTTATGTGTTACATCCTATAGTTGTGGCCATAGAATTAATTGTCTTTGTGTGGGTCATTGGTTGTTACCTTGAGTGGCTCTACCCAGTTTGCCAATTGGCTCCTCAATTTATATTATATAGATCTGTGTGAGTCCCTTGTTGGTATCTTGAGTGGTCTCTGCCCTGCCCATCAGGATATGTTTGCGGCCTTATGTTTTGTGATAGTTTTGTTACATAGGTCAGGGGTTGATTTCCCCAAAATTAAATAACTTTATTAACACAAGATTATACAATACATCATGAAATTAGTTGAACATGATTTGGTATACCTTAATGATACTTGTGAAATTACGATTGATTCTAAGTACATGTGTAGCAAATAAGTAAGTCTAAAGGAAAACATTATGTGACTTTAACGAATATCTGAAATTTTATGATGAGTATGCTTTTATGTTTGTGTAAATTGTGGTTATAGTCAGGCCATTAGTCTAACTGAGCGGATTTTGCTTTCTTTTGGAATTGAGAGAGAACAAGAGCCCAAATGATATGGTTAATATAGGACAACCACGGTTAGCTTAGTGAATAAACTAACTGTGGAGCTTATTTGGGGACATAAGTAGAAATAAGGGTCCCTGAGTCGTAGCATACAGGTATGACTGACCTAGTCTAATTGTCCATCTTCTGACTACTGTGTATTTCACCTACTTTTGCTTATAAATGTTTGAGCATGTAACTGATATGATTGGAAATTTTTTGAACTAATGTGTAAGAAATATTTGTGTTTATATATTTCCTTTCTTATTTTTCAGTTAAGTTTGCTTATCTATGTTATGTGAATATGTGTTAGCGGATAACATTGTCGTGATTTTCGCAACTGTAGGGTTTATTCCCACAGTACTTGAGGGTACCGTCCTAAAAAATGTGGTATGAAATTAGGTTAGTTTAACTTAAATATATCAAACTAATTAGGTTTCACAAACACCATCTATCTAGAAACGTTAAATGAAGTCCAAATCCATCAATTATGGGCAACGACCTTCAATACTGGGGAAATTAAGCAATACAGAATTGGACTTAAATAGCCTAAGAAACAAAATGAGTAAAGTTAAACAAACAAAAGAAGAATCAAGATCAAACTTTTCATCTCCAAAATCCTTGAACCTCGACCCACAATGAACACCCAGACCTGGGTTAAAATTGAAGCTGCAAAGACAAGGAGTATGCAATGTCAGAGCCATAACTTCATCAAAGCATAAAACACATACCTTAGTGAATTCCCCAAGCAAAGGAAAAAATGAATATAGTAGCATAGAACCAAACCTAGGTACGAGTGACAACACATCACAAGAAGTAGAACCGAATCAAGGAAGTTAAACGGGGTAATAAAGCCAGGAAATTTGCAAAGCAAATTCGATACAAATAGCTTACAAATTCAACACCGAACTTGTAATTCTTATTTGATTTGAGCAAAACCTAGGTCGAATACCAAACTGTTGAACTTAACAACTAGATTTGAAGGCAAAATAAAAGGCAAAAATGAAGACAAAAATTTGAGACTGAAAAAAAAAAACTCTACTTTTTCTACTTGCTTGAACTATGTTTGGAGTCCTCACTTATAGCCACCATCTTCAGTTAATTCGATCAATTTTTGACTTTAATCTTGCCCAAACTTCTAACTGATGAAGTGATTGCCCTTATTGCACAAGTAACTACCCAATTGATGAGATAGAGTGAAATTATGATGAAGAAGATGAATTAGATAATTAATGACGGTTAGTGAAGGAGGGGAGAGAAAGGAAGTGGAGGATGGCAAAGATGTGGTTTGTGCATTTGTAACGCCCCCAATTGCTAATGTCTGATTACTCAAGCTTGACTGCTCATTTATTACTAATTTGCAGCGGAAAACTTTTAATCTGATTGGAGGCATTACCGCCGTTCCGAAATGGAACAAGGCTATCTAATTTACTAGACCTTTGGAATCACCCAAAATATATACATGTCTCTTCATACTGTTTGTCCCCCCCAGGTGATAACTTGATGT
>JACYFF010031958.1:32613284-32635086 GCA_017589665.1 Selenicereus undatus | reverse complement strand
ACCCCCCAGGCCGATCGAGAAGCCTGAGTTGACGCCGCGCGCGGGTATATTGGTCGGCATAAGCCTTGATGATTGCCGGGCATAAGCCCTAATGATAATTGGCGGGGCCACTTGTTTATGTGACAAAACATTGAGAGCTTGGTTCATTAAATGAATCTTGTATTAGTCTTTTCATTGCTAAGAACACTGTGAGTTTTTGAAGAGCATAGGCAATGTACGTACCTGACATTTGAGATTCTCTCTCCTTTGAAATGACGAATATACATTGGCAGCTTGAAACGACAGATGTGGCCTCATTCCTGCTTTACATATGTAATTCGTTTTTGATTAGTGCGAGATTATGATATTTGATTGGACTTCTTGGTTTGATAAATAATTTGAATTTCTTGAGCTCCGTGCTAGTTATTAGCATGTAAAAAAAAGTTATTGACTTGGCTTGATTGTGTTTGCTTCCATTCCTTTCCTTTATACTGCTAATCATGCACTTAATAAATGTCAGTCATAAACATGAAATGAGGTAATGACATTACCTTCATATTATTCTGATAATTGACATAAGCTCGTTACTTATCGTAATCTTGTTAGATTATTAGTATTAGTATCATTGTGGGCCATTGCCCATAATATTACGTTTGCGATTGCATAATTTCAATTATGGCTATTTTTATTCGAACTGTTATTAATGTTTTTAGTATATTACTGATTCTTGCTGTACCATTGACTTACCACGTCATGGCAATAAGTCACATAACAACAGCCACTACTATGGTCATAACTCTAGAATGTTATGTCGTAGCCTCAGTCAAGTCATGAGCTCTTTTCCTAAAAACGTACCATAACGAATTCATATAATCGTATTTCGTCAAACATAACATTCTAATTAAAATCCATAACCCATAAAATACACTTTTAGGATTTCTGTCCCACAAAGTGTACTTCCAATATTCATGAAACTTTATCACAAATCTGAAAATAATATGTATATTTGACCGTAAAATTATCCCAATGTTGTCCAACCGATAGCTTCCAATACTCAAAACGTTAATCACAGTTCAGCATAAATTTACTAGACAGACTAAGTCTAAAATTCATAACTTCGAACCCACATCGGATGAATTCATAATATAATCATCAAATCACGATACCCAATCAATCAAAACATCACAACTAAACATGGAACTATACAGTTGGTTTCTACCAATTGACATTAATGCTTCAAACTACTAAATCCTAAAGCATCAAATTCCAAGCTTTAGGTCAAGGAGTCAGGAATTACTCACCTTGAATTCGTTTCAAAGCCCGAAGTCATGATCTCTTTTTCCTCCTCCTCCTCCCTTCTCTCTCTCTCTTTCTTTTTTTTTCTCTCTCTCTCTCGGAAAATACTACCGTACAAACGTATGTACCCTACTAGGTACATATGCTGCGCGTGCAGTGCACAGCCTCAGATCTATAGCAATTAAAAGCAATTTAATTTTACTTATTGACACAAAAGATTCACTGCAATTGGGGAAAGATTCCCTGCAGTTGGGAAAAGATTCACTACATTGTATAAAAAATTCATTTGATCAAAATTAAGATGTAAAACTGTAGAGTAAATGTTGGTATTACGTTGTCCATATTTCACCATTGCCATTGTCGCGCCACAATCGCAATGTGGCTTACATATGCTTATATAGCTTAATGGTGCACATATGCTTCTATAGTTGTGTTGATATGCAGATATTCTTTCCAATGTTTCAGAATGGATATTACTTTGTTGTGTGATTCAATTTCTTGGGAAAGAATGTGGAGATTGTCCATTCTGTTAGTCATAACAATGTGGACAATTGTGTTATTCTTGTTTGTGTCAGCCTCTTGGTAATTTTCTATATTGGCACAAAAGGTTCACTGCAATTGAGGAAAGGTTCCCTGCAGTTGGGAAAAGATTCACTGCATTGCATAAAAGATTCATTTGATCAAAATTAAGGATTTTGTTATTACAATCGTCCCTTTGGGGAATTTCGTCGAACACCTTATGTGCAATGATTTCTGAATTTAAAAATCGCTCTAGGTAGATATACTTTATATTGAATAGATGATAAATAATGGATTCGATGAAGATCTTTTGAGTGTTAGATTCTGCCAACAATGTTCGGATAATCATTCTAGAGGTTTTGTGTTTTTCTGTTGTTTTTTTTTGGGTAGTTTTGGTTGAATTTCACAATAGGACATAATTATTTGTTAGGTCCAATTAAACACCTCTTTATATAGGTGTGTATATTACCATGGTACATGGGTATGTACCATAGACTAACTGCTCTCTCTCCTATTTCTCTCTCCTCTCTCTACCTCACGTGTGTGTGTGTGCCGTGAACCAAGCCCCCCATATATATAGGCAGCAAAATGAAAAAAAATCTAAGATTTTTTTTTGGGGCAGTCAAACCGCCATTGACCGGTCAAAGTCGGTTTGACCGGTCAAATCGACTTTGACCGTTGACCTTTTTTTTTTTTTACTATATGAATGTTGATTTGTTTTTGTACGCTATTGAATTAATAGGTCCGAATAAATTTATCAGAAAAGGTTTTTAAAACTTTTGATGTGAATTTTTTGAGAGATACTTTCATGTTAACAGATGTGCAATTATTCATTAGCATTTTAATGAATTGTTTGAGGAGTAATCAAAATTTCATTTCGAGGCCATTCTGTCGATTCAACCTGCAATGGTACAAATATATATAAAGGAAATGCTGAATTGAAATGAGAAAATATTGTAGTGAAATGCGGGGCCTAACGTGATTAGTTCGTAATTAAGTTAATTCACTGTAATTAATATGAATATTAGGGTCAGGCCGTTACAGCATTAGACTGGGAATGAAGAAGAGACAGAGAAAGGAAGGGGGAAGGGGTGGGAAACTTTGGTGGTTGGACAGGGAAAGAAGAAGAAATAAAAGAAATAGGGATTCACGGGATTACTGGCATAGGAAGAGAGAGAAGAGATATGTGGGAGGCTGGGGTGTCACGTGGGTAGTGTGTGAGGGCACCTAGGAAAAGGTCACATGCTCGACACGGACCATGCTCAACACGTGATGCGCATGAAAGAGAGGAGGAGATAGGACCAAATCAAAGCAAAGCCTATATCATATACTTGAGTGTTTGTACTCCCATATGACACCTAAGCAATTATATATTAAAATATAAAACATACGACAAATACATCCCAAAAATAATATATTAAATAGATATGGGAGCACGTACTCCTGGGTGTACATAATAATTTGCCAAATCAAAGTGGGTTGTCTTTTAATTGATTTTGTTTTCGATCCAACACCTTTTCTCTCATCTTTTCCTTGGGCATTTCATACAAGCAATTTATTCATTCTTTTCAAATTTTCACAATCTATAGAAAATAAACTAAAATTATATCAAAATTTCTGAGTTAATATTCATTTTAAGCAAACAATAGATAATAAAGGGTATAAAAATTACATAATTCCCAGTTGAGCAGTACCCCCACACCTAAATTTTGCTTGTCCTTGAGTTAAATAAAACTAAAAATCTTATAAAAGAGCCCAAAAAAAAAATCTAACTCACTTTAGTAGGAATTATGTTTGAAATTCGCCTGTGTAATAGGCCCTTTAAACCTCTAGGTTCCCCATAGTAGACTAGTGAAGTCTTGTGAGAGTTTGCAGAAGATATACCATAAAATCTTGAAAGAATAAAAACAAGAGGAAAAAAATAGAAGACAAAGACGGGAAGTTTCTATTTGGGTTTTTAAAAACTCTGAATACAACACGGGAAAAAATATACACATGTTCCAACTTTTCACATCACTCTAGTAACATATGTATTAGATTATATTTAAATACAATTCCACATCAAGAAATTCTTCGTCCCCGTTGATGACATCCTTACACTTTCTTTCACCCACTTATAAAATACGAACATGCTTAATTGGTAGAATCTCACTTTAGGGAGCATATAGAGCACTCCTGCTCATGTGTTTAGGATATGACAACGTTCACTTAATTCATCTTCTAATCATACAAGCTCCGATGGATTTTCTAAGACTCTCAATTTTCTACCACTCAAATGCAACACACAATATGATAATTAGGAGGACTTTACAGGGTTGTAACGAGTTTAAGAGTTAAGGGTAAGAGAAAAAAATTTGATTTGGGAAATGAGAAACTAAAAGTCAAGTGATTTAAGATCAACCAAACACTTCCATCAACTATACTATACACACACTCTTCCAACCACTTATCATAAAATAAGGCACACACCCCAAAATCAACTGATGAAAATGAGTTGAAATAAACAAAACTGAGTATATACAACAACAATGTCAAACACTCTTATTTACAATGCTTTTTCTCTTTTCGTGTTTTTTAGATTTTTATTTGTTTTCATCTTTTTAGTCTGTTGAAATAGAAAATGAATGGCATGGAAGAACAATACATAACTCAATTTTGAAGTGGTCATAATGAAATATAACCCATGTAATCAAGAGAGGGAAAAATGTCAAAAGCAAGTCAGTGCATTCCCTCACCATGCAAAAGAACCAAACTAACCACCAAAGTACATTGACACCCAAAAGCTACCCATCATCCAATGTTGAAGTGTTGCTTTGCCGAACTTGGCTTAGATCATAGGAAATGTGCTTTGTCCAAGGGTTAAATGTAAGGATTCACAAATGAAAACTGTTAAAGGCTCAAAGGATTAGCCAAAAAAAAAAAAAAAATCAAATTAGGGTGATAATTTGGCTAATGTGGCTCACAAGATAAAGAATGCCTCTATCATATTACCATAATGCATATGGTAAATGTGATTTTGAAGAGAACAAAATAAGTTCTAGAGATGTAATTCTATAAGAGTTAGGAAGAAAAATATGAGACCAAAACAATGAATTAGATCTTATTGCTCAAAATATCGTGGGTTCATCTACCAAAGTCAATACAACTTGCCCTCAGAAAATCGGGGTTTAGGACTGCCATGGGATGTCACACTTTGGACTAAGTTTTATTATACATATCATACCTATATACAACCTAATAGTCATGGTATAAAAGAACATAGCCAATTGGAATAGCACATATTAAAACAAAACAAAATCTTTTTGAGATTTTCCAATTTTTATATATTTTTTAAACAAGGCCAAGATCACATAATGTCCTCATTGGGAGTAAAAGGAAAGACAAAAAGCTAAAAAGAAAAACAAATATACAAAAAGAAAAATAAGACTCAACAAGAAAGAAAAAGGACAAGACAGTATGATCCAAAAGAAAAGTGTATATACCTAAAAAACAAGAAGCACCAAATATGCACAAAAAGAAAATAAAATAAAAGAAGAACAATAAGAAGAAGGGAAAGAAAGTTCAATCAAACCATGTTGGGTGCTATATGCACCCGAGCTAACTCAATATCGCATCATTTCTCATAAACTGGCTTGTAGAGTATCAGATAGTCCATGCCCTGTCTGCTTAGTAACTCCAAAAATCACTTCAATTTGTGGCCATTCACCTTGAACATAGCACCACTCTCAGAATCCTATATTTCTCCTACATGAAAATATAAGAAAACAACATACGGACCCCTCCAGCAGGACCCCATTTTCCCTGGAATTAAAGATGGAGCTTAGAGGAATATAAAAGTACTTTCATACCCATAGCAAACTCCTTCCTAATAATGTGTCTATCATGAAACAATTTAACCCTTTCTTTGTAAGATCTATCACTCTCATATGTCTCTTCTCTAATTTCTTTTAGTTCACTTAATTGTCATCTCCTCTCCTTGTTGGCCTTAGTCAAGTTATTCTTAAGCATCTTGATGGCATACCAAGCGCTATACTCGATCTCAATAGGGAGATAACAAGGCTTACCATAGATAGCCTTATAAGTGACAATACCTAAGGGAGTCTTGAGAGCCATTTTGTAAGCTTATAAAGCATCTACAAGTTTGTCTGCCCAATCCTTTCAATTTTTACCTACAATCTTTTCAAGGATCTGCTTAGCCTACTTAATTTTCGATTAGATACTTCCACCTAGTCACTAGTCTAGGAATATTATGGGGTGGGAGGTCTATAGAATATAGTGCACTTTCTCAATAAAACATCAAAAGATCTATTAGTAAAGTGTGTATCCTGATTACTAATGATAACTCAGGGCATGCCAAATCTAGCAAAAATATTTTTCCTAAGGAATTTCACAATCACTTTAGTATCATTGGTCCTAGTAGGAATGACCATTACTCACTTAGAAACATAGTCCAAAGCCAACAAAATATACTCATTCTCAAAAGAAGATGAAAATGGTCCCGCAAAGTCTATAACCTACATATCAAAAATTTCCACCATAGTGATGGGATTGAGTGGCACCATTTCTCTCCTACTAATCTTATCCAACTTTTGGAAACTAGGGCAACTCTTGAAATACTCAAAAGCGTCTCTAAACCAAGTAAGGCAGTAGAAACCACATTGAAGAACTTTAGCTACTGTCTTTTTTCCACTGAAATGCCCCCACGTGATTGGTCATGATAGAATGAAAGAACATTCCTAACCTTATGGTTTGAAATACACTTTGTCAAGAATTGGTCAGACCAATATTTAAATAAGGGTCATCCCAAAAAAGGATTTCTCTAGGTGAAAGAATCAATCTATGTTATTCTTAATCCAGTTCTCAGGAACCCTACTAGATATCAAATAGTTCCCATTATTAGCATACCAAGGATGAAGGTGGATAATAAACAACTTCTCATCGGGAAAACATTCAGAAATATAGGACACAAACTCTATATCACAGACAATCCTATACAAGTGGTTACCTACTACATTCTCAGAACCTTTCTTATCTCTAATCTCACAGTCAAATTCTTACAAAAGCAAAATCCATCTCGCAAGTCTAGGCTTAGCATCCTTTCTAGAATGAAGGTGCTTGAAGGCAGAATGGTTAGTATAGACAATGACATGAGATTTAGTTCGGTAAGGTCTAAACTTCTCAAAACCAAATATCAGAATGAAAATTCTTTGTCAGTCACAGTGTAATTCAGCTGGGCATCATTTAGAGTGTGACTATCATAATATATAACACGGGTTTGCCTATCAATGTGTTGCCCCTAAGCCTATTGGGTAAATGAATTCACCCAACTTAATTAGCACACCCTTCACTACACCCCTTAGCAACCTGGTTGATATATCAGCTAATTGAATGACCAACTTAGTAGGTTTTAGCTCATCTAACCCTAGTCGTTCATACTCAGTGAAGACTAACAAATTGATATTGGCCTCTAAGTCAAGGAATGCTCTATGAATGAGTTGGTCCCATATGACTATAGTAATAGTAGGGCAACTAGGTCTTTGTACTTCATTAGAATTTGATGGAAGATAATAAAAGTAACACTAGAGGCTAAGAAATCCTTCTTAAGAACACTAGTGGTTCTCTTTATAGTATATAAATCCTTTAAAAACCTGGCATAAGGAGACATATGATGAATAACATCAAGCAAGGGAATGTAGACTTATGACTTGAAAGAAAGTCTCTTTTATCTTATCAACATGGGCCTATTCCTTCTTTTCCAACTTATAGAGGAAATGAGGTATAGATTTATGGACTAGTTCAATGGCAGTAGGAGATGAAGAGTCCTCAGTAGGTGAGGAATATCTTGTGTCAATAGAGTCTTTCTCCTTGGACTGCTATTGGTCACAAGATGGGTAAGAAGGGGAATCACTAGTGATGCCATCAGTAGTATGCCTTGAATTACCAGATCAACCAACCTCTAGAGGAGAAGAGGGAGAAGCAGATGAATTTTGGAAGAAAGTGTGAGGGCATTTGCAAGTTTCTTTCAAATTACCCACTTGATTATCAATATCTCGACTGAACTAAGAGACATAGTTGCATTCACTATCCTCACATTCTCACTAGGGGCAGGTCCAGTAGAAGAAAGGCGGGCTACACCCTTAGGGTTTACCTTTACCTAACTAGCAAAAGTATTTGGCCCCCGTGTAGATGACGCTAACCAAGAATACTATTCAATCATCATTCTCATCATCTTTTCCATATTAGCATTCATCATTTTCTACATATTACTATTTGGTCTCCTTTTAATCTTATCAATAAATATAACCAAAGGGAGGTTGGGTCTGAGCAGTATGAGGTGGTTGATTAGGTCTACTTGGCACTCCCTGATAAGCTGATCTTTGGTAAGAACCAAAAGGATTGGAGATAGTTGGGGAGTTGTTCCCAGGAAACATTCCAGGATGAAAGTTAGGAACCATAGCATTTAGTCCACTACTCCATGAAAAATTGGAGTTATATCTCCACCTTGGGTTAAAGTAAGGGGAGAATGGGTCATTTTTGTGTCTCTGGTAGGTCATATTCACTTGCTTCTGTCCAATAAATAACTAACAAGAACAATAACTCAACACGTGGTCTAAGGCTTGACAATGAGAATAAGATACCAAAGACATATAGTGAGTTTGGCGTTTCTGAACAAATAACCTTTTGGATATGTTCTCTGAGACTACAATCTTAGATTCTAGATGACTCACATCAAAAATGGCATGCATGCCACCCCTAGCAGCAAACCTAAAACTTAAGCTATTTTCTTGAGTGACTTCCTACTGCATGGTCCTCTCAGCTAAGTCCTCTAAAACTCCCAAGCAGTAGTGGCACTCTTAAAAAGAAACCCACCCTGACACGTGGCTCTAACATAGTTCTAGTCTATTGGCCAAGTCCTTTATGAACAATTTGGTAAAGACGTGATTGTTCTAAACCATGCTGAGGACACTAAGTCAAAACTTTTTTAATCCTATCTAAGTATTTCCAAAATGATTCACTTTCCAATTGAACAAACTGATTAATTTCATTCCTTAGCTTTACAATTTTGGCATTGGAAAAATATTTTTTAAAAAACAACTTAATAAAGTCATCCCAAGTGGAAACAGAATTAGTAACCAAGCCATACATCCACCTTTTAGCAAAACCTTTGAAAGCAAGAGGAATTAATTTCATTCTAACCACAACAACATATATATTAGGAAAATATAACATGGAACATACTTCTTCAAATTCTTTCAAAAACAAATATGCATCCTTAAACCATTAAACTTAGGGAGCATTTTAGTGCAACGAAGTCTCAATTAAAAAGTCACATTAGATCCTAGGTTAGGCAAGTTAAAACATGATGGCAAAGTAGTGATTAGAGGATAGAAAATATCATTCAAAGGTCTTTCATATGCCATTCTTTTTAATTTAAGTTCAGGTTCAGGTTCCGGTTCCGGTTCGATCCTAATAAGCCGTCTTCTTTTACGCTTTCTAATCCAAACAATCACACAATTTCCACATCCTCAAGCATATTTTTGGTGTTTTCTTTTTCTATTTTTTTTTGGATTTTTAACAAGAAAAAAATGGAAAATAAAACAAAACCAAAAAAGCAAAAGCTAAAAAGAAAATTAAATAAATACTAAATCTAACAAAACTCCTAATTCAGAATAATATACACAAAAAATTCCGTAACATCAAGTAGAGTATACATATAATTTTTGTTTTCATTTTTTAGACCTAAAAGTAATGCAGAAAATAAAATAAAAAATTACAAAAAATAAAAAATTTGCACAGAAACTGAGATCAGAAAATTGTAGAAAATTATGAAATTTAAAAAAAAGTCCACAAAAATTATCCTAGAGTTTAAGAACCAACCTATTAAAAACGTCAGAAAAGTAAAATAAGCATGGATAAATCAAAACAGAAAACCTAAAAAATAAAAAACTGCAGAACATTTCTACACAAACTTGGCTGCAATAAAACTTTTTATTGTTTTAACCTAATTTGACCATACTATTCACAACTTCAATTCACAGTTGTAATTTTTTTTTGGTTCAAAAAGTTCCAATTTTTTATTTTTTATGATAGAAAATTAACTATAAACTAATAAAAGCAAAAACTAAACAAAACAAACCCAAAATGTAAACCCCAAAACACAAAAAATAAGAACTCAAAAATTTTAAACTCCTTACTTTAGAAAAATAAAATTTAAATAAACTCTATCACAATCAAAATCAAAAAGGAAAAAAATGACTCAATCGACTAATTTAAGACTCAACTCGTAACCTAATTTCGTAAATGCCATCCCCGGCAATGGCGTCAAAACTTCTTGTTATTTCCACAAGCGTACGATTTATCGTCATAGTACTTGAGGGTACTGTCCTCGTGGAAGGTTATGAAATTAGGTCCATCTAACTCGAATATATCAAAATAATTAGAATTCAGAAACAACATCTAACCAGCAATGTTAAAAGAAGACCACATCCATCAAATACCAACAACCTTCAATACTGAAAAAGAGCTAAACTTAGATAACCAAGAAACAAACTAAGTAAAGTAAAACAAACAGACGAAGAGTAAACTCAAGGTCAATCTTTTCACCTTCAAACTATTTCATCCTTAATCTAGAATGAAAACCCATATCTGGGTCCACAATTGAATTCTTGCAGACAACGAGTATACGATGTCAGAGTGACAACTTCATCAAAGCATAAACACGTACCGCAGTGAATTCCCCAAGCAAAGAAAAAAAAATAGAGCAACATAGAACCAAACCCTGGTACGAGTCACAACATATCAAAACAAGCAGAATTGAATTAGGGAAGCACAATAAGGCAATAGAACTAAGAAATTTGCAAAGCACATTCGATCCAAATAACTAACAAATTCACCACCAAACTTGAAATTCCCATTCAATTTGAACAGAACCTAGGTTTGAATACTAAGTTGTCGAAACTAAGAACTAGATTTGAAAGCGAAATAAAAGGTGGAAATGAAGATCAAAATTCAAAACTGGTAAAAAAGAAACTCTGCCTTTTGTACTCCTTGCTACTTGCATGAATTAAAGTCGGAGTCCTGATTTATAATTGCAGTCTTCAATTTATTCAATCAATTTTGAACTTTAATCTTGCCCAAACTTCTAAATGATAAGTGACTGCTCTAATAGGTAAATTACGTCACGGACCATTGAGGTATAGGTTAATATTTTTCTGACCCAATAATTTTGAGAAAATATCTTGAGGTTTATACAAGTTTGGGCAAATGTTTTCTGGAACCAAAAGTGACCAAACTTAACTTTTTAAATTACATAAAGTACCATAAGTTTTTAAAATGTTTGTTTTTAAACCAAATCCTTAAAAACTTACTTTCGAAAAATTTAATTTTGCACATGTGATATTTCACTCATAGGTACTACTCGAGCCCTCTTTCAACTAGTATCAGAGCCCCGTGACAAAAAAAAAATGATAATTAAGATAATTAGTAGTTAATTGTTAAGTTATAATTTATGCATGTTTTTAATAATTATTTTGATTATATTATATATATTATTTTGTCTAATTTACTTTATTTTATATTTTTTTGGTTAAGCGTTAATAAAGAAAGAGAAGAAGAAAAGTCATTGAAGTTCGGGTTTGATTGAAGGATTCTAGCGGAATTATCAAGTCGGCCCAAAAAATAATGAATTATGAAAAATATTATTTTCATAAGGATTTATTTGGGCTTGGATTATAAGATTATTACTCTTGATTGAAGAGAAATTAGAAGACTTGGGAGAGAAGGAGTCCAAGAAGAAAACCCAAGTAGAATAATACTATAAAAAAAAACCTACCTCTTCTCTACTCCTCTCCACGCCTCACCCGATAAATAAGCCAAAGCCTCCTTCTCTCCATCACGCATCACACGTAGCACCACACCATGGCAACCCCTCATAATCATCATCATCATCGTAATCAGCGTCCCCACCAACACATATCATCACCTCACTTTGCCCCTAACTCTTCATCATCTCCACTTCTCACGCCATCACACTCCCCTTCTTCATCCTCATCATCGATCATCGTTTCATATCATTACCATCATCATCAGCTATCATAATGTTGTCACAGTAATATTGTTTCTTTTTTTCCCTCTTCTATTTTATTGGTTTAGTGTTAAACATAATTTATTTGAGTAATTCATGTACTTTAATTTATAATATGAGTGAGTAATTTCCTTGTACTTAGTATAATCTATTTGAAACTATGCTAAATTAATTATTTTGAAACAAGTTTTATGCTTTATTGTCTAGTTGATTTTTATTCATGATTCTATAACGATTTGTATTTATCGTTTATGATATTCATGTTAGATTAATTAGAATGCATGCTAATTAGTTTAATATGAATTCATATGATGGTTTAAAAGGCTTTAGTATGTAAACATTATAGTCTTTTAGGCATTAGTATCACCTTGATTGATCATGGATGGCTCAAACCCGTTTCTTTTAATTAGATAATCATTATAGACCTTTGTTAAATCAATTTGCTAGTAAATTGGTTACAATGCGTTAGATGATATTTTCCTAATATGTAATGCTCTAGTTTGATTAAATTCTTGTGCTGGTGTTAGGATTATCAAAACTAGTAGGGTTTATATTAGGGCTTGACCTAAATAAACTATAATATAAGGAAAAATGGGGAAGATACGCTGGTGGATGCCTTCTACAGTCTAACTCATGGATACATCGATTTGTGTATTGATGATAAATATTAATTTGCATGGTAGATATAGATTATCATAAGTATTTTTCATAAATTTGGTATCTTTGATAACTATTTGCTGCTTTTTAGTTAATTTCTATAGTTTGTCAATTTTAATTCTTAAATTTATAAGCGTTAATATAAATTTCGTTTATCCCCCCAAAAGAATAGTCTTTTAAGAGTATCTTAGTGATTTTAGATTAGTTATATTTTTGTCTTTAGTGTGATTAAAATTTTTAGATTTATTTTCTATTCTACTTTGCCATTCATTTACCGGTTTGTTAGAAATTAGGTTAAAAATAGTTCCTTTTGTATTTTTTTTATGTTTTAATCCATTTTAGGGTTTAGAAAGTATTCTAGTTTGCTGATATTTAATTTCGAAATTTTTGAAAATTATTTGATAATTTTTCATAATTATTTCCTGAATTAAATACGTTCAAGTTTTTACTTTAATAATTTTGAAAAATTACGTTTTTAGTTTTTATTTTACATTTTTAGGGTTTTATTAAGTCTGGAAAATTATACTTTAAAATAGGGGTACTTTTTTGCTTTATTTTCATATTTATATTAGTGCAGTTTATTATTTATCTAATTTTAGATTTTATTTTCTGTTTTAATTTTTGTATCTAATTTTCTCTTTTAATTTTCCTGAATTTAATTGCATATAATTTTGCAGATATAAAGTTACAAACTTTCAGAATATTAATTTAGAGTACTTTGTGTGATTTTTAATATTAATTTTCGTCTTGCTATTTTCTGTTTTAATTTTTAGTCTAATATTGTGTGATTATTTCTGTTTTTATTTTTCCGGAATATTTAGGGTGGCTATTTACTGTTTTTATTTCCATAATTAAATTTAGAATATTTAGAGGCAATATTAAATAATTTTTTTCAGATTTTTACTTGTTTAATTTGATTTGTTTTAGTAATATAAAAAGAAGTAAAATAAATTAGAGTAGTAAATTTAATTAGATTTAAACTAGCATATTATCATAATCTTTTCTCGTGTGATAGATACCTACTTTCCTATGCTATAAATCTTATTTATAAATCAAAGTAGTGGTTTAATTTATAACTCCACGACAAGCTTTACAAATTTTGGTACCGATACGGGGGAAAGAAAATAAAATTGTTAGTTTGCTTCTATTTAATTTTACTACTTTTATTGTTTTGTTTTAACTCTAGTATTTTATTTTTGTAGGTTGTTTTAGTTGATGAGATTAAGGAGTGGTTGCATGATTGAAGAGAAACATGAGCATGCGTTTGAGGTGTTTGAAAGTAAAGTAAGTGATTCTGAATCTGTAAGGTCCTAATCGATAAGTTGTGAAGATATTAAAGTTGAGATGGCTACTTTACGTGAACTTGTTGCACCTAATTTGGAAACTCAACCTTTAAATCGACCACTGAAATTTAACTATGGATTTTTAAATTTACTGCCTAAGTTTCATGGATTGCCTGGTGAGGACCCATATCTCCATATTAATGAGTTCATTATTACATGTTCAACCATACAACCTGAGGCACGTAGGACCAAATTAGGTTGAGAGCCTTTCCTTTCTCACTTCAGGAGAAGGCCAAAGGCTGGTTATATTACTTACTCCCTGTAACATTCACTACATGGACCCAAGTTCATAAAGTATCTTTAGAAAAAAAATTTCCCGCTTGTAGAATTGGATCCGTTAGAAAAGAAATATGTGGAATTAAACAAATGAATGGGGAAACTTTCCATGAGCATTGGGAACGTTTTAATAAATTATATGCTAGTTGTCTCCAACACCAAATTTCTGAACAATTGTTGATTCAATATTTCTATCAAGATTTATTACTTATAGATAAAAATATGGTGGGGGTTTTGGTTAATAAGACTCCAGCTCAAGTTAGGGAATTGTTTAATATCATGGCGCAAAATACTCAACAATTTGGAACTAGGGAACCTCAGTTTAGGAAGGTCAATGAGCTTAGTTCAGGTCCATCTGTAGAGACCCAATTGTCTCAAATTACTGCTATGCTGAACAAACTCGTCACTAGAGGAGTTAAAAAAGCAGTGGTGTGTGGTATTTGCTGTTTAGAGGCACATACTACTCATGTGTGCCATACTTCAACACTTATAATAAAGGATGGAGAGACCACCCTAAGCTTAGGTATGGACCTAGGAACAACCCCTCAGGTTTTGACCAACCATCACGTCAACCATATACTCAGGATAGAACGACTTTCTTTTTAGAGCAAGCCATAAAAAAATGGATGATCAGAAAAAGGAGATCGACACTAGGTTTCAAAACATAGAGATGACTCTTAAACAGGTCCCAAAAAGACAGACAACTACTGATACTACAGTTAGTAACCTCCAGGCCCAAATACAACATAGGTTTCCATCTCAACCATTCCAGAACCCGAAGAAAAATGTGAGTGCCATGACACTTTGGAGTGGGAAGGAGTTAAAGGAACCTACGAAGAATAGAGAGGTAGAGCATGAAATAGAGGTCAACAAACTTGAACCTAAGCAAGATCAAGACACCACCTTTAATGTTAAAAAAGTAGGTGAGGATAAGCAGGAACCTTACAAGCCATTACCACCTTTTCCTAGTAGGACTGAGAGGGAAAACCCCTAAGGTAGATGAGGCAAATTAAGAAATCTTAGAAACATTTGGGAGGGTAGAGATCAACATTCCTCTCCTAGATGTCATAAAGCAGGTGCCTCATTATGCCAAGTTCCTTAAAAAGCTTTGCACTGCAAAACGTAAAGTGAAAGGGAACGAAAAGGTAAGTATGGGGGAAAATGTGTCTACTGTTTTCCAAAAGAAGCTTCCCCCTAATGTAAAGACCCAGGTGTATTATCTATTCCTTGTAAAATTGGAAACATCTCCTTTGATAGAGCCATGCTTGATTTAGGAGCTTCCATCAATGTAATGACTAGGTCCGTTTATGATAAACTACATTTAGGAGAGTTAAAGAAAACTGATTTAATTATTCAATTAGCTGATAGGAGTAATGCATACCCAGATGGAGTTTTAGAAGATGTCTTAGTCCAAGTCAATGAGCTTGTTTTTCCTGCTGACTTTTATGTATTAGACATGGGGTGATGCATGCCAAGATATTCCCATATTGCTTGGTAGACCATTTCTTAAAACATCTAGGACAAAAATAGATGTGCATGCAAGAACACTGACTATGAAATTTGATGGTGAAATTATTAAGTTTAATATTATTGATGTTATGAGATTTGCCACTAATGTGAATTATCTGTGTGCACTTGATTTGATTGATGTATTGTCCCAAGATGTTTACGAACTGTCCCATGATGATGAATTGTTAATTGTACTTACTCAATGTTTGGATCAATTTGTGTTTCATAATGTGCCTTACCATATTAATAATGAGTTAGTGGGCAACATAGAGTCTTTGTTGCAATTGCATGTAGTTGACAGACCTAGGAACATAATTGTCTGAAAGTCATGCGAAGATGCTACCCTCTCACATTTCACCCCCTAATCTAGAACTAAAACCATTACCAGAAAATCTTAAGTATGCTTATTTAGGAGTTGATGAGACCTTACCTGTTATAATCTCTAATGCACTTACATCTGAATAAGAGGATAAACTTATTAGGGTGCTTAGAGAACATAGTGAAGCATTAGGGTGGACTTTAGCAGACCTTAAAGGACTTAGCCGCACATTATGTTCGCATAAAATCACATTAGAATCAGATGCTAAGCCTAAGAGAGACCCTCAGCGAAGACTAAATCCACCTATGATGGAGGTAGTTCAAAAAGAAATTCTTAAGTGGTTAGATGCTGGAATAATATACTCCATCACTGATTTTGAGTGGGTTAGTCATATCCATGTGGTTCCTAAAAGGGGGGGAACAACAGTAGTACAGAACAAGGAAGGTGAGTTGATACCTACTAGAGTCTAGAGTGGTTGGAAAATGTGCATTGACTATAGAAAGCTTAACAAGGCCACAAAGAAAGATCATTTTTCATTGCCCTTTATGGACCAGATGTTAGAGAGATTAGCTAGGAGGTCACATTATTGCTTTCTAGATGACTATTCAGGGCATATTCAGGTCCGTATAACTCCTGAGGATCAGGAAAAGACCACTTTTACTTATCCTTTTAGCACCTATTCTTTTAGAAGGATGCCTTTTGGCCTATGTAATGCTCTTGCAACATTTCAAAGATGTACGATGAGTATTTTTATGATTTTATCACCAAAATTATGGAAGTTTTCATGGATGATTTTACTGTATATGGTGATTCATTTGATAAGTGCTTGCATCATCTTACGTTAGTACTTAAGCGTTGCATTGAGACTAATTTGGTGCTTAACTATGAAAAGTGTCATTTCATGGTGGACCATGGAGTAGTTTAAGGTCATGTAGTGTCATCTAAGGGCTTAGAGGTTGACAAGGCTAAAGTGGAAATCGTTCAATCTTTGCCCTATCCACAGTGTGTCAAGGAGGTGAGGTCATTTCTAGGTCATGTTGGGTTTTATAGGAGATTTATCAAGGATTTTTCTAATATTGTCTCTCCTTTAAGTGCTTTACTTGTAAAAGATGCTTTATTTGATTTTAATGAGAACTATAGGAGAACTTTTGACTAATTGAAGTTGAAATTTCATTTCCCCCCCCCCCCCCCGCCCAAAAGAATAGCCTTTTAGGAGTGTCCTAGTGATTTTATAGTAGTTGTATTTTGGTTTTTAGTGTGATTAAAATTTTCAAATTTATTTTCTATTCTACTTTGCCATTTATTTACCAGTTTGTTAGAAATTAGGTTAAAAATAGCTCCTTTTCTATTTTTCGTGTTTTAATCTAGTTTAGGTTTAGAAATTATTATAATTTGCTGCTATTTAATTTCAGAATTTTTGGAAATTATTTGATAACGTTTTAGAATTATTTCACGAATTGAATACGTGCAGGTTTTTACTTTAATAATTATGAAAAATTATATTTTAAAATTTTAATTTCATTTTAAGGTTTTATTAAGTATGAAAAATTTTATTTTAAAATATGGGTACTTTTTTTATTTATTTTGATATTTATATTAATGCATTTTATTATTTCTATAATTTCAGATTTTATTTTCTGTTTTAACTTTCTGCAGTTAATTTTCTGTTTTAATTTTTTTGAATTTAATTACATATAATTTTGGAGACATAAATTTGTAAACTTTCATAGTATTAATTTAGAGTAATTTTTTTGATTTTTAATATTAATTTTCTGCTTGCTATTTTCTGTTTTAATTTCAGTCTACTATTGTGTGATTATTTTTGTTTTTATTTTTCTAGAATATTTAGGATGGCTATTTACTTTTTTTATTTCCAGAATTAAATTTAGAATATTTAGAGGCAATATTAAGTAATTTTTCCTGATTTTTACTTGTTTAATTTAATTTGTTTTAGTAATATAAAAAGAAGTAAAATAAATTAGAGTAGTAAATTTAATTAGATTTAAACTAGCTTATTATCATAATCTTTGCTCATGGGATAGATCCCTACTTTCCTATGCTATAAATCTTAAAAGTGGTGGTTTAATTTGTAACTCTATGACAAATTTTACATTAATTAAGCTAATTAATTGTGTTTAATGCTTGAATCATAACTTGGCCGACACCCAATTATTCATATATTGTGCACACTCTAGAAGGAACATCTTCAATAGCACCACGATTGAACTATATCATTGATAAAATTTTAGAATTAAAAGTAGAATTAGCAAAAATTAAGACTAAAGTTAAGGGGAGTAAGAAGCAATTGTCTGTAATCTATCTTTCTTTAGTTAATGAGATTGCACATAGTGAAAAATCTACTTTAAGTATTAGTACTCCATTTCAACATAAATATCCTTTCTAAAACCCCAAAAATAAAAATCTATTTCTCGTGGATGATGTAAAAATTCAAGAAGTAGGAAAAAAAATCATCTGAGAAGGTATAGAAAGAAGTAAAGGGTGGAGTATAAGCAGTATAATCTTGAAGAATTACAAAATATGTTTGAAAAAGAATAAAATTCAAAAGAATTAAGCAAAATCATGGGCGTAATAGTTGATAAACAAGAATTATTTGATGATAATGATGAGGCAAATGATGTCCAAATAGAAGAAGAAATATATATATATCAGCAGATGAACCTAATTAAACTAGATGATCTTAATATTGTACCTTTAGAAGAAATTAATTTTTTATCAGTGCGTTGCACGATGGCTATTACGTCTTAGTTGATAAGTTTCAGTATCTTGTTGTATACGTTGTTGTTGGTGCTATACAATACTGAGTTCTATAAACTTGATGGTAGCACCTTTTTTCTGACTTTATTTCATATAAAGTCATCGTGATTATTTATACTTGAATTTTTGATGTGCAGTATATCTTTTTTAATCCTGTTAGCCAAGAAGTTTTTAATTGTTTTTTTGTTTTAAGATATTAAGTGGTTTGATGCTGCTTGATTTTTTTAAGTTTAAAATGATTTTATGAAATAACCATATTGTTGGTGAGAGTAAAGGACAAAAGAAAAACCATAGTATTTTCAGTAATTTAATGTTGTCTTTGTTAAACTTGGACATTATTTTTAAAAAAGCATCTATGCATGAAAAGTACTTCTAATATGAAATGTTCAATAACA
Source organism: Selenicereus undatus (assembly GCA_017589665.1). Lineage (NCBI taxonomy): Eukaryota > Viridiplantae > Streptophyta > Magnoliopsida > Caryophyllales > Cactaceae > Selenicereus > Selenicereus undatus. The sequence continues at coordinate 32,615,934 of JACYFF010031958.1, read as the reverse complement.
CATCAGATTTGTCGTTTTCACCATCTATTAGTCACTAACTTTCGTTCTCATATTAAGTAACCTGCAAAAGTAACATATATTATACTAAGTTTGGTTTTGATTTTTCATTCATTCCTAACTACTTGTCATCAACAATGTGTTGTTAAATGCATGCAATGATTTTTTACATGCTTACACATTTAGTGAAAAGATATACGTTGATATTTTTGTATTGATTTGTACTTAGCTACAGAGAGATATTTCAATTGTGGACCTCTAGTATATTTTATCTGCCTAGAGTTGCCTGCACAATATTAGAGGAATTTATTAATTGTTATTATTTTATTCTCCGATTATATTTAATTCTAAGAATCATAATATGTCATGGTCTTTGCATTATTAGAACTAATATTTTATAGGAGTTTACTAAGACTAAAAGATGTATAGTGCCAACTTGTATTTTTTGGGTAATTTGTAGTAATGAAGTTATTTTGAGTGCATACATTCCTATGGTAAGTTGTAGGACATTTCCCTATAGACAATGTTTCTTGTGTATCCTTCATAGTGTTCATTGTGGTGTTTAATGATAAACGTCAAACCCTCTGGTGAAGTCACTGGTGATGCTGAAATTCAGTTGTCCATGATTTAATACCGATTTTGAAAGGTAAACGTCTACATATTTTAGTGATTGTCCTTGACTTTTATTTATAGTAATTGCATAGCAAACATGAATAGAAAATTTTCTTCTTTTTAATACGAATGATCACCTTGTCTCAAATGAGTCTAAAACAATTCTAGGGATTGTAACCATCATTTTGACATTGATCGAAAAAAGAATAAGATTCTTCCATTTTAGCTGATTGTTAGGACTCATTTTTGTATCCTTCCACAACTAAGAATTATATGGGGACACAAATTTTTTTTTTGATCAAATGACGGCACAAATTTAGATGGGATAGTACAAAAGTAAGTCCCTATTTATAGGAATTGCAAATTAAGATAAACTCTAAGTAACATGAGTAGCTAGCGGGATAATGAGGTAATTAATTTCAAAAATAATATATAATATAATAATTAAAGGTGAGCATTAAAATGAAATAATGACGTTTTAGTAAAGGTTATATAATATAAAAGATGGGCATTTAAATAAAATAATAAGGTAATTTATCAATAAGAATAAATCAGCAAAAGATCAGTTAGCGCATGTGTGATCAAATGCCAAATTCGTAGCGTCATGCATGCCATTTAAAACTAACAATCATCACAAAACGTGCATTTTCCCCCCTAGAGATTCCTATCGATTTAATTGTATTCGTTATGCATGCACTTACTTCATATGTTTGTTGCAGATTATTTCAATAGTTTAACAACGCCTTTAATATTATTTAATAGTGATCATGGTCATTTCAACTATTTGACCCATGATTTAAATGAAAATATATTTAATTAATTATTCTCATCATCAACAAAGCTTGGAAAACTTATTGACAGTAGTAACAAAAAGACAGATAAGTCTTTGACCTTAATCTTATCTCTTTGGTGTATAATTATTTATAAAAAAAACCAACAAAGAAAAATAAAAAAATAAAAAAGAAGAAGAAAGGGAGATTAGTAGTAGATGAAGAAATTTTAGTACAATTTGAATTTAGGAAAACTTTTAACGTTCTTTTTTTGGGGGGGGGGGGCGGGGGAAGAGTACTAATAATTTATGAACTAAATTATGGTCTATTGTGAGAATGTATATAAACTACTCTTATATATTAATTTACCTATTAAATTTAAATTTGCTAAAAGAACTAATTATACTGTGTGATTTTTGAGCGCAAAATATAATCTCAAGTGAAATATAAATTGAATAAATCACTTAAACATTTTTTAATATCATGAACGTAAGTTACAAATGTGAAAAGAAACCAAATATTGTCCCAACTTAAAGTAGTCATCAGCGAAACCCACAATCATATTAAGGTCATACTGTATTTCATATAATCTAAATCCACTTATGTGACATGCTTAAGTAATCAAGCTTTATAATAAGCAATCCAATCATCATTCAAGTGTCAACCCATGATATATTCACTTAAAAATAAATACATAAAAATAAATATATTTAGATTTAGATGTCCAATATATACTTACCTCAAAATAATGTCTTACACACTTCAATTTTTTTTCTTGGGTAACATCTAATTCATTTATGTGTTCTATATTTAATTTTTTAAGACAAAATTTTATTACTAATTAGTCATAACATATGAGAAAACTTAATGTTAAACTGAATTAAAATTACATTGATAACCTACATCTATCTTAATTACATGATAGAAAACTTTTATGTTGCTATCTTATATGGTATTCTTATCCTAGGTGGAACCCTAGATGGCATCTTATGTGGCATCCCACGTGTTGTTCACACATGAGTTCAATCCAACTCTTTATATATATATATGTGTGTGTGTGTGTGTGTGTGTGTGTGTGTGTGTGTACACACACACACACATACGTACGTACATGCATACATACATACATACATGCATACATATATGTATGTGTGTGTGTGTGTGTGTGTGTGTGTATGTATGTATGTATGTGTGTGTGTGTGTGTGTGTATGTGTGTGTGTGTGTGTGTTTATATATATATATATATATATATATATATATATATATATAT
>JACYFF010031958.1:32592601-32612884 GCA_017589665.1 Selenicereus undatus | reverse complement strand
GTTAGGCATAAAATTAGTGGTCATTGCATGTATATAAAGCAACACGACTTTATGATGTTGTTTATCGATTGGCTCAATGGTTACAATTCTATACATGTGATTTTGGTGATCAACATGTGTCTCATTGGTAACTAATAGACATAACATTAGTGATCACAGATGTTGCTCCTTTCTCATAGCATAAAGTTATCTCTTTGTATATTTGGTGAACACTAGACATGTGCCTTGTGATTAGTTGGTTTCAGATTAGTGACCAAGTGATTAAGTGTTTAATTTTTTTTTTCCAATATGCTAATCACTAAGAAACATACATCTATTGATCAACAAATATAAGATTAGTGATTAGTAGGCACAATATTAGTGAGCGCTGATATTATTAGCTGATCGTTCTCCAAAAGTCCATTGTTGTCTACTCGGTGATCACTAGATGTGTGTTTGGAGATCAAATAAAATAAGATTAGTGATTAATTGAGCCAATCATCATATATTTCTACACTTTGTAGAAATGAGTTCCTTCCTACAAAATGATCAATAGACAACTGAATAGTGATCAAATAGCATAAGAATGGTGATCAATGTATATGTCATTCATGATCAAATGTGGAACCACATATACCTCTGATTCAAGCTAGATACAAACTCAACGACAAACATTATCAAAGTACCATGATCTCTATAGCTGAAAACATAGAGAACATTCCTAAATCAGACTAAAAAGAACTACCCCATTGAAGTCAAGCAAAAATTATCAATTTCGCGCAATTGAGGGCATATTAAAGCAAAAAACAATTCAAACCTAGCAAGAATGAAACAATTGATCGTAATTCACTCACTTGAACTAATGTCAAGTATAATTATTTGCTGAATTTAACTTGAGCAATGCCTATTTATTGCACTAACTCAAGCTTGAAAATTACATCCATACAGACATTAACAATCAGGAACGAGAGAGAGAGAGAGAGAGAGAGAGAGAGAGAGAGAGATATGAAGTGAGTAAAAGAACTAAGCATGAATGAGGTAGCGAGGAAGCAACATCTGCAAAGAAGGAACCACGAAAACAGCTAGATGAGGAAGAGAGAGAAAGAAAGGCGCTAAAAGAGAGGTCACGTGAGCTGAGTTTTATTCTCAGCCATTTGATCAGAATGAATGACAAAGATTCATTCATCCCACTCATCCTATGGAGAAGGTCATTTTGTTGGAGAAGATTCATTCATTCATCCATCCATCCATATATCCTATGTGTGCATGTGTGTGTACACACACACACACACACACACACACACACACACACACACATACTGACACTCACATGCACATAAACATACACACGCACACATACACATATGTGTGTGTGTATACATATATCCACACACACACACACACATGCGCGTGTTACACACATGCGCATGCGTGACATGCACATGCGCACCCCCACAAACAAGTGCATGCGCACTCACCCATGCACACGGGCGCATATGCAAACACACATATATGTATGTGTGTGTGTGTCTATAAATATATATATATAAATTAAATGTTCTGCATATGCTCTAAATATGCCTTCAAAATTACTTGTAAACCAAGGTTCTTCTAAACATATTTTTGGGTTAACAATTTATTGACCTAAAAATATCATTAGAACGACCTGTATTTTGATGTATATTTTGAGGAATATGATAATAGATTTAGTATGCATGTGGAACCTACATAATAGAGTTGTGATCTAGGTTTTGACATTTACCTTTTGTGTATTAGGGTTTAGGATTTCAATTAAGGGGCGCCTGATTTCACTAATCGTACCATTTAAATCTTTGTTTACAAAGAAATTATCTTTGCACTCATGAACCTAATTCGGTTAATCCCTTGCTCACTTTCATTTATTCTACAAAAACTATCATCGCAATAATGAACCTAATTCGGTTAACTTTAAGACCAAAAATGAAACTCAACATTAAATAGAAAAACTAAAAATTAATAATTCCACTAATCTTGCTATTTCCTTTTAGCTTAAAAATTTTGGTCCTTCTTTTGCTATTCTCTCTAGATATCATCAGAATATTGTCGATTTTAGTTATCTATTTTTTTGGTTTGAATCATATGCTCTTAATGTGTCCTCAAGAATCTAGTTTTACTTGGGAGCTAGTCAATGCAGGACTTTCCTAAAGGGTAGATTGACTTTTGCTAAACCCACTTCAAAGTGATAATATAGGTGAGATTGAGCTTGATTAAAGATGAAAAAACATTGCCAAGCCAGCCAGAACCCTATCGCAAAATAGAGAGATAATGAAAATTAAATTTGCATAAGCAAATTCACTCATAGAACCAAAGGCAACACATGCCCCTCCCTCTACCCACCTTGCCCCTTACCACCACTCCACCTGCGGCGAAAACCCAAATACCTACATTATGCATGGGTGGCTTCCTTTGGCCAAGTAAATGTTTAGGATTGAGGAAGAAAGCCCAACAGCTTGAAGAATGTTACCCAATTGCTCGCAAACCCTCAAAATAACAATGATAATCCAATAAAATCACAACCTCAAGCCAAGATCATCCATCAAACAAGAGATATTTTTTTTGTGGATTTTGAGAAAGCTGGTAGCAAAAATAATCAAAGGGATATATCAAGGCTAAAGGTTAAACCACCACCTAAATTAAACCACCCCGCCTTCTAACCCTCTAAATCCTTAGCACCAAGGATTAGATCAAAGGGATGAACTCAAATCGCCATCCTCCTTAGAGAGATAAAGAACTTGAGTTTTTGAGAAAGCACTAAGTTTCAAGCTCTCATATCATTCAACAAGTCTAAATTTTCATGGATTTAATTGGATCTATAAATACCAATTGGAGGGGGATTAGTTATTACATTAGTGGGGCAAGTGGGCCAATAAAGGCCTTACAAATTATCCTAGAAAAATAAATTAAAATGCTAAGATAATTACTATCAAAATGAGCTTTATTTTCCAGCATTCATCCTTCATCTTCTAAAGAGTTTTGAGAAGGCTCTACTCCACCAATGGAGGAGCCGCCACTTGGAGTGTCTTCCTTGGTGAGTAAAAACTCAATCTCAATGCTAATTAATCTCCAAGATTATAGCTATACCATCCTCAATTAAGGTCAAATTCTAGAGTGCTCTAAAATTAGAATTTTGTACACAATTCACATATTTACGCCATTTCTCCTAAAATTGAAATCCAATGCCAAATTTTAGCACAAGGTACTAAAATAGACATCTTAGGGAGCCATTAAAATCTTGGGCTTGCATTAATTGGGTTTTGTTAGGTGCAATCCAAACTTAACCCAAATTCAGTATGTTTATCAGGTAAAAACCAACACTGCTGTAACAGAGTTTTCACCACTTTAGGAAATTCAAATGCAAACATCTACTGAAAATATTTTTATATCCCAATAGTAGACTCATTTACCTTTCCCACAAGTGATAGTTCGTTAATTTTGGAGCCTATTCGCTAGGTGAAATACAAGACAAAGTGGACTTATGGGTTGGAATTGGGTGACAAGGTGACAATTTGAAAAGATGAGACCATCTTCATGCCCCAGTGCACGGTTAAGAAGACTCGATATGTATTAACCTCCCCCGCTTGAGAAGGATTTAACCTCAAATCCTTGGAGTTAAAATCCATTTATGTCAACCTTGCATGCCCTTTACCACCCTTGGGTTTGAAAATGCCCAAGGTACTATGGACTCATCTCTTCTTGAATATGTAGGAGTTGTTGAAGATCTTTGCGAGAACATCAAAACAAATAAGAGCACTCTTAGGCCTCCTAAGCTTATTGAAGATCTCAACATATTTATCACAAGATAACTCAAACTCATCCTACTCAAGTGATGTTTCAGTTGTGGCTTGATCACACTCATAAGGGCTTTCTCCCAACACCCTTTTGATGGGCAATGGGACCTTGGGGTCAGGTTCTTTTGAGATTTCATCCTCAAGCGCTTAGCAAGTTATAAGGGGTAAAGGTTCTACTTCCTCACTTGTGTTTGACTTTATCATTAGTAAGGTAATTCGAGGCTTGCTCTGACTAGTGGCACACTCTTCCCGTGTTTCACTCTTGTGGGGGCTTTTCTTACTTCCCTTCCTCGATTTAGCATTGTCAGGTTTAGATGGAGGTAAAGGAGCCAATGTGAGGCTTTTCCCATTGTGCTTGAGTGAAGAGGTATTGGCATACCTATCATAAATTACATAATTATCATACAACCAAGGCCTACCAAGTAACAAAAGACATGCATCCAAAGGAAGGACATTGCACAATACTTCACCATAATAAGGACCAATTAAGAATGAAATAAGAGCTTGTCTTGAAGCGGTTACCTCATCATTCGGTCCTAACCATTAAAGAGAGTACGGAGTAAGATGCTCCTTAATAGGGATTTGGAGCTTGTTGATAACTGTCTTGGAGGCCACATTGGTACAACTACCACCATATATAACTAAGCAAACTTTGGTCTCCAATGGTGCACCTAGAGTTGAAGATTTGTTCCTTTTGGCTCTCTTGATAAGAAACCCTTGTGATATGAAGTGACCTTTTGATCAACAACAATTCTCCAACATCGAAGGTCACTAAGTTAGAGCCATCATTCTCACCATTTTCTTCACTTGATTCTTCCTCAATGCCTTGAATCTCTTTTAGCTCGTTGATAATATGGGCCTTTCTATTAGCAAAATCCGCTTGAAAATGGCAAAAACCATGATGTTTAAAACACTTCTTTCCTTCCAACCTTTTAGGCAGCTCACTAGCAATTCCCTTACCCTTGTTAAGAGCCTTGACTTGTGGGGGTCGGGTTTCTACCTTAATGTGAGTGCAAGGGATTTTAGTATGAGATATGTGAAGGGGCTTTCCACCTTTAAGTTGCTTCTCAATTTTGATAGGTAGGTGGCACACATCATTAAAGAATAAGTAAGGTTGTGAATCCACCTAGCTAGCAATACTAGGAGATAACCCCTTAATGAACCTAGCAGTCATGAGTTCAGGTTCTTCATTTAAACCAACTCTCATTTCGAGTTGTTTAAACTCCCTAATGTATTATTCTGTCTTCACATTCTCTTGATTGAAAGAGGTAATCATGAGGTAGAGTTCTTGTTTGTAAGAAGGGGTAGAAATCTCTTGTCCATATGCTTGTTGCACTTAGACCAAGTTTTAGTTTTGGATTTGGCTTCTCTATTCCTACTCTTCTTCAAGTGCTCATACCAAAGTGAAGTATACCCCTTCAATTTAAGAATGGTTAACTTAACTTGAAGGCCTTTTCATCATCATAATTTTTGAGTTCAAAGATCCTTTCAATGGCCTGAACCTAATCAAGACAGGTCTTCGCGTTGAGATTGCCATCAAATTTCGGAGCCTTAACGTTAAGATCTTTAAAGTCATCCCTTGGATGCCTTCTTCTTTTAGGCCTTCCTTCCTTTTCATCAAAGTCTTCATGAGAGGAAGAGTATACGATATCAACAGGGCGAACATCATAACCTCGTCGGTAATGGTTTCGTAGTGCGGATTGTCTTACCTCTTAAGTGAGCTTCCTCATTTTCTCCTTAAGCTCTACAAGAGTTGTGTCTATGTCATAGGCTTGCTCAGAAGGAATGCTCTTGGAGTGAGAAACATCTCCTTCGCTGGTAATTATGGTGGTAGTTGGAAAGGTAAAAAGAGGAGGAAAAGGACAGAAACAGGGGAAGTACGGGCGTGCTAGACGGGCACAGGGTAGGAAAAATAGTGAAAATAAGGGGGGCACGGGGGGTCACGCCCTAGCACAAGAAACAAGAATGCAGGAAAAGAGGCATGGTCGTGCTAGGGAGCACGAGTTGGTCGTGCCAAATCTCTGCTTGAGTATTTTTTGACGGGTTTTTTGTGAAGGCTTTTTGTGAAGTTTTAGGGATGTGTTTAGGTTAGAGATTGTGTTTGGGTAATAATTACGATTCTTTGTGGACTTAATGAAGAGACTAATAGAGAGAAAAGTAAAGGTAAAATAGTGGCAAAGAAGGATCGAAATCCAAATAAATCAAACATAAGATGGATGGATTTGATGCTCACCACGATGAAGGAACCTTTTGCTCTGATACCAAATGATGCATGGGTGGCTTCCTTTGGCCAGGTAAATGTTTAAGATTAGGGAGGAAATCCCAAGAGCTTGAAGAATATCATGCAATTGCTCACAAACCCCCAAAATAATAATGATAGTCCAACAAGAATTAGATCAAAGGGATATATGTAGGCTAAAGGGCTTTACAAAATATCCTAGAAAAATAAATCAAGATGCTAAGATAATCACAATCAAAATGAGCTATATTTTTCAGGATTCATCCCCCTTCTTCTACAAAGCTTTGAGAAGGCTCTACTCCACTAATGGAGGTGCCGTCACTTGGAGTGTCTTCCTTGGTGAGTGTAGAATCAATCTATGCTAATTAATCTCCAAGTTCACAGTTGTACCCTCCTCAATTAAGGCCAAATTCCAGTTCCTTCAAAATTGAAATTTTGTGCACACTTCACATATTGGGGCCATTTCTCCCAAATTTGAAATCCAATGCCAAATTTTTGCGCAAGGCACAAAAATAGACGTCTTAGGGAACCATCAAAGCTTTGACTTGCATCAATTGGTTTTTTTTAGGTGGAATCTAAACTTAACCCAAATTCAACAAGTTTACTAGGTAAAAACCAGGGCTACTGTAATGGAGTTTTCACCACTTTAGGAAATTCAAATGAAAACATCTATTGAAGATATTTACATATCCCAATCATAGACTCATTTACCTTTCCCATAAGTCATAGATCGTTAATTTTCGAGCCCATTTGGTAGGTGAAACACCATGACAAAGTGGAATTATGGGATGCAGTTGGGTGACAAATGACTATTGGGATAGATGTTACCATCTTCGTGCCCGGTCCAAGGTTAAGCGAACTCAATATGTATCACTGCAACTAGAGAAGACCCCCCTCAAATCTTATCGCCACTTTCATGGGGATAAGATATATTCTTAGGTTTAGGATTTACTCCCAGATTTAGAGAAATTAGGTCGCGATTTTTATTTTGTCTGTGAGGAAATTTCTAGTATCGGTTTTCGGTGACCTCTTTTTGAATGAAAAGGCATGGACCTCAAGAGATGGGAGAAAGGATTAGAGAGGCCCCCTTTTATGCCACCGTTGCCACCCCCCGATTGTTGACATGTTTGCTTACAACTGGAAGTGCAAGACGAATGTTTGTAATCTAGAATTAGTGGAAAGAGATAGACATAGGAGCAAGAAGGACATAGAATTAGGAGGATAAAGAATGGAGGAGATGGATTTTTCATTTAGAACGGAGGAGTAAGCAGGTTCAAGAACAAGGCAGAGAGCAATGTACGCATAGCACCCCTTACTCATGTTCCAAGCAAGGCCCACTAGGAGACAAAAAAAAACAGCATTATTAAGTAAGAAAGGAAAAAAAATAGAAAGTGCTATTTTAAATAACACTAATAAGTAATTTTTTCAAAAGATTAAAGGAACTCCAGCTGGTAATTTTCCCTTTTTTTGAAAAAAAGGGCAAAATATCTTAAGTCAACAAAGAAATGTTGGTTTCAATTGTTACAACAAACATCTAGTTGGATAACTCTCTTTGTACGCCTAATCTCTAATGACTACACATTTATTAAAATTTTGCTCTGCAAAAAGACTGTAAGATGGCGTAGTGTGCTAGTAAGGTCATGGTTAGCACTATTTTTTCTCCCTGATGACTGGGGTTAAATCCTTATCGATCACAAGGTATAGACATTTTTATTCCTTTTGGTCATTATTTATTTTCCCTTTTTTTAGATGAGATAATTAATTTTTCATGCTTCCTCATTATTTTTCTCTCTCATCATATTATCAATTTAATTTTTAAATAATGACCAAATATTTATAAATAGGTATTTTTTAATAGAAATAAATTAAATATTTTTATTCATAAATGATATCCAATAAAATTATAATTCGCTAAAACTTTTTCGTAATCAAACAAGGTCACATTTATAATAAGTGCTCCCTTATATATACAATAATATTGACTAATGTATATAGTAATGCTCACTTATGCATAAACTAATAGATTAATTATTCTTATCGTGGTTCAATTATAAAATAAAAAATACTATGCTTCCTAATATGCACAATAATACTCATTAATACAAATTTACTAACACAAATTTTAGTGAGTCAACACCTAATTCTAGTGAGTTAGGATACTTTTATAATCAATATGACCATTAACATGAATTTTTTTTTATCTACTTCGGTGAACTGGTATACTTCTAGTGAGCTCAAATATATTTTTAGTGAGCAACATGACTAACAAGTGAGATAGATACTTTCGTGAATAAACCAGACTCAATAATGCATGCTCACTAATACATATTTTAGTGATTCGGCGCATAATTCTAATGAGGTGCAACGCTTTTATAATAAATAGGACTAACAATATGAAAAAACATCTCATATACTTTGGTGAGCCTATATATAGTTCTAGTAAGGTCAAATACATCTTTAGCAACATGGCTAACACTTTAGTGCTTTTCGTGAACAAATAGACTCAATAATGCATGCTCTCTAATATATATTTTAGTGACTTAGCATCTTACTGTAGCGAGGTGGGATATTTTCACCATAAGTAGGACCACTAACATAAAAAAAATGTTCCATATTCTTTGGTGAGATTGTATAAACTTCTAGTCAACTTAGAAATATTTTTAGTGAGCTAACATATACTTGTCATAAATAAACCAGACTCAATAATGCATGCTCACTAACACATATCTTAGTGAGTTAACAATAAATTCTAGTGAGGTAGGATACTTTTATAATAACTTAGGATAGCTAACATGAAAAAATATTTCATATACTTTGGTGAACTAGCATATATTTCTAGTGAGCTGAAATGTACTTTTAGTGAGCAACATGATTAACCCTTTAGTGCTAATAAATATTTTTCATGAACAAATCAGACTCAATAATGTATTGTTATTAGTACATGATTAAATTAGTTAACACCAAATTCTAGTTAGGTGGGATGTATTTATAATGAGTAGGGTCACTACACTAAAAAACATTTTTTCATACACTTTAGTGAGTTGATTATCCTTCTAGTGAGCTAAAATATATTTTTGGTGAGCAACATGATTAACACTTTGGTAAACTAAATAGATAACTTTCAGTAAGGAAACCAAATTCAATAATACATGCTCATGAACTAGAGTTGGAAAAGTCTAATTCGACACGATAACCCGACCCAAACCTAACCTGAAGTTACTGAGAGAAACCCAAACCGATTTCGACTCGAAGTCAACACGATTTCACCGTTTAGCTTGAAAGCATATTATTTTTCAATTTTGAGTAGTTCTAAACTATTTGCAAGGTTGACACGAAATTGACCCATTTATTAAATGGGTTAACCTGAACCCACCCGTTACCCAACTCTATTATGAACATATATTTTAGTTAGTTTTCACCTAATTCTAGTGAGGTGGGACGTAGTTATAATGAGTAGGACTACTAACATCAAAGAATATTTCATACTTTAGTGAACTAATATATACTTCTAGTGAAATCAGGTGTATTTTTAGTGAGCAAAGTAACTAATGCTTTAATATGCTAAAGAGATGGTTTTCGTAAGCAAAGAAGACTCAAACCAACAGTTATATGCTTGGTGAACATTGGCTATGTAATCGATCAATGATGTTAGTTATAATTAAAAATAGTTCATATATTTTAGTGAGCTAACATCCAATTCAAGTAAGATGGAATGTATTTAAAATAAATAGGATCACTAACACATAGAAAACATAATTTCATATACTTTAGTGAGTTGATAGATAATTCTAGCGAGTTGAGATACATTTTTAGTGAACAATATGACTGACATTTTAGTGAGCTAACATGTACTTTCAGTGAACATTGGTAAGTCTTTGTATATCTAGTGAGCTAACATGTACTTGGTAGGTTGGGGATATGAGACTTGCAGAAATGGAACCAGGCTTTAGTAATGAAACAAGCATAGCGCATCCATGCTAACCCGCAATGCCTGGTAGCACTTTTATATTGAGGTAAGTATGACGCACACTCATCCATAGACGCTGCATATTATGAATGTAAGGAATTTAATACCTCATAGGGTCGAGTAGGGCTATTTAAAGTAGCTGCCAAATTCAAAGAAGCATTGAGTTGGCAAATCCGCAATAGATGCACTGTATGAATTCTAGAACATAAATGGTGTAATAGTAAGAAACGACAACCAAGGCACCCCATTGATTCGACACTCTGGGAACAAAGGCATACCTCCGCACTTTTCAATGAAACAATGACAAGATGGAATCTATCAACGCTCAGAGCCCTATTCCCCCCTAAAGTTGTTTGGAGTATCCTTAAGTAACTTGTATGACCTATAGTTAAACCATACCAAATTTAGTGGTCCCCAAAACCCAATGGAATATACACCGTCAAATCAGGCTACCATTGGCTAATGAACAATGGAAAACAAATTCAGGACCCTCGAGCACCTAAAATGTGGAAAATTCTTCAGTCGTTACAAATCCCACAACGTTGGAAAATACTAATATAGAAGGCCTATCATGACACAGTACCCACTGGTAGTAACCGAAAAGTAAGACAAATGGGGGCACTTATATACATGACCAGTGTGAAACAATGAGGATGCCAAACATATATTCGAAGACTGCTGGCTTTCAAAGAGGATCTGGTGGATCTCCCCGCTTGCAATTAATATTGTTGCTAACCCCCGTGTTCCTTGGAGCCAATGGATGTGGGACTGGCTCCTCTATTTGGCCCGTATCAGCAGCCTAAACAAATAGGAATTCGTACGTTCGCTGCAGTCATTCAGAGTATTTGGCTAACTTGTAACCATTTCTTGTTTCAGTCAGCACTTCGCCCACCCTTGATAGTAAAGGTAACACTTCAGATCAGCTTACAGACCTATTGAATTATTACAGTCTCCCACACAAAAGCTCATCGGAAGCTAATACATAACAAACACAACACGGCCTTCGTGCACAACGGGCTTCAAAACTCGCACCTGGACGTCATCATTCAAATTGTTGGAATAACAAGTAAAGTGAAAGCATGGGCACACATAGCAATCCTGGCGCAACGATAAGGAGTGAACGTTCTCATGTATGAAGATAAACAACCATATACATCAAAACTACTACCCATAACACTAGCTGCAGAAAGGTGCTTCAACTAGCAAAGCAAAAGGCACGCAATCGAGATTAGAATAGATATTACAGCACTCATACGAACACTAGGTCAGGAGACTAATAATCAAGTAACTACTGTTGCAATAATAGAACAATGCCTTAGTTTCACAAGTAGTTTTCACAAGTTGTATGTTTAGGAAGGCAGACAAAGATCAGTTCCAAGATGTTACATGCCTATCTAGACAGGTAAGATGAAATTTCTTCTACTTATTATAACCTAGCGATAAAATGTATTACCTTTCTGCCCCCCAAAAAACTTTCTTTTTAATAAGAAACTAGCACATACCAGCGCGTTGCTCTGGATTTAACATTTCATTATGTATATATATATATATATGTGTGTGTGTGTGTGTGTGTGTGTGTGTGTGTGTGTGTGTGTGTGTATGTGTATAAATATATATATATAAGTAACCAAACATGATAATCTTTTGGCACAAATCAAAATAGAAACTATGATAATCATAGTGGGCCAGAAGGATAAACAATTAAGTTGTACTCTAATCCGTTAAACACTTATAAAAATGTTGAATGGTGCTCGAAGTTGCTTAAGGTCTTTCCTTCATTTGTTAGGAAAGGTTTTTGACTAATAAAGCCCTTGAGTCATTAGAAACCATACCTACAATCAAATCACACAACTATTCAAGGAGTCACAATGAGCTACACTATTGTTTGATATCCAAACTGCCGAACACTGTTGCTTAATATCCAAACTCCCAAATGACAAAAACAATTTAAACCTCATTGCTACTTAACATGATTCTAGCGAACTTATTTTTTGAGCAACATCAAACTATCATGTTTCACATTATGAACTTATTTTTTGCACACCATCAAATTATCATCGTACAACAATCCATAACAGAGCCATAATCTTAGCGACTCGGGCTTCGAACATACCATGGATTCTTCTCAAAAAGCAACCTAGCACCTTCCCAGTATGATCTCGACCCACAACCCCTCGCATCAATGCAACACCTATCTCTTAAAACCGTTGCATCTACATTCAGTTTCACATGGCTAATAGGTGGTTTTTGCCAAGAGGTGTGTGTACACTGAGTCTTGTGAACTTGCATCCCATCTACTCCCATGAAGCATGCCATCCTGTACTCTTCAAGCAATGCTTTGGCTTCTACCTTGCACTGTTCCTGCCCAATCACAATCTTGCCTCCATAATCTCGCGTTCCTGGCATACCATAAGTGCCAAGCATAACAAAAAAACAATCTCCATTTGCTGATATTCCTGTCTTCGAACACAGTTGCCACCCAAAACTTGAAAGACATCCATGGTACAGTTGTTAGATCTTCGACAAAACTGCATCTGCTCCACAAATCTATAGCAAATGGGAAAAGCCAAATAATGTGCATCAAATCCTCCTCATCACTCAAAATTGAAATCCTTGATTTTTTAAATGATTAATATTGAGGCACCAAATAGTACACAATAAGAACATAAATCAAACACTGACTAAGAAAGTTTTCAATATACATTTACAACTCATGTAATCCCTCCAACCGACTCTCATCATGGCCTCTTTTGCTCTCATTATGTTACTCAAATATATCATGTTCATTAATCATTACCATCAAGACTCAGGCCAGCAAAATTAAGTGCCAAAGGAGTTTAGCAATAATATTAGAAAATTAAGCAAAACATCACTAATCCCTCAACTTTGAGTTGAAACTTGAAAAAAGATCATAATGCCACACAGTTAATTATGTAAAGCAGGTTAAGGAGATTCAGTACAATACATGTAGAGATTTCTGATATCTACAATTGTTGCCCGAAATTGGAGTTGGATCTTATTTGCAACTGTAGATCAAGTACATTTGTGCTGCTTGTTCTAGTACAACATTAAATAGCAAAAAGTATGCCTTTTTTAGGGGGGAGGGGCTGTCGCACTTGTTTGTAACAGGCCATATAAGATCAGTGTTGAGTACATCCCATTCCCGACATTCAAACCGAGCAAGATTATGCTTGCTTGTTCTAACATGTGCATATCACTACTAAACTCCCTCCCCACTCGATCAAAGTCGCAATTGATCTCGAAATTAAATCAAAACATTTACAGTTTTCTAACATAAATAAGTAACTTCATAGTTGTACTCTTCATCTTGGATGCCAACACCAGATAAAATCTATCTCTACATCGATTTAATTCGTACCTTTTTCAATACACTAATTCAGTCTCTTGCCTCCTTTGCATCTCCTACATATGCTGCTAACCAGAATTTCTTCAATCCCATGTGTACAGATTTAGGTAATCTCCTTCATGGCCCCTGTAAATGAGGCTGTAGACCTTAGCTTATTGTAAATCCTGACTTTGCTGCCTTTGTGGGATGCATTTGAACAAACTACAGCCTTCCTAAACTATGAAAAGAATATATTCAAGTCGAAAAAGTTGGTCAAAAATTTGGAAGATTTTGGGCTCTTAGACCATATAGCCTGGAGCAAGAAGACAACAAGTAGTAAGGAAGAACACTCATTGGTCGGTTTTCTTGCTTGAGCTATACATTAAACATTAGCAAGTAGCAAGTAGTAAGGAAGAGATGCTAACATAGTAATTCTAAAATAAGGGAATCAGACTTTGAAATTAGGTAATTCTCATATTCTTAGCGAATTAGCACAGTTAGAAGTCCTCTTTTCCTTCTCTTATTTCCTTTCAAGGGTTGTGAACTAAATTCCATGTATTTGACAAAATATTACAACCACTAAATTGATATACATTGCTATGTGCTTGCTTAGACAATAGATATAAAGAAGGGGGCAAAAGAATGCCTAGCAGAACACATTAATCCCAAAATTCTCATTGTCCTAAAAAATATAAGATAATTAAGGTAGCGACACCGGAAGCTTAACCCGAATACCGGAGACAGTAGATCAAGATGGTATTGGCAACTATTTTGACTTGCATAGGAGATTCCTTGATACTTGAATGTTACTACGACAACAAAAAATATGCAACAATGAAAGTAGAACATAATATGAGAAGGAAAACATGGAAAGAGGAAGAATAACAACACCTTACTAAGCCTTGTAAAAGTACCATAGAAATACAATGAGCAAAGAAGCAAAACACATAAGGCACTATAAACAATTGAAACTGATGATCAAACCATATTTATATTCAGTAATGAAATCAATTTTCTGGCCACCCAACTAAAAGAAAAGAGTAACTTTATACCTAATAATCAAATGTTAATCCTTCGAGGTAGAACCGTGTAGAATCAAGATAGTAGATTACTTGGTGCCATAAAGGGAAAAAACAGGAGTGGCATTCCCTGCATCAAAAGAGTGGATTTAAACATATTTCTAAGACAACAGGAAGAACACAATATATAAGGAATTGAAGTACTGGAAAGAACAAAGGAAAAGTGACAGAGCAGATGTTAATGGCTTGAGCAGATCAGGTTGTTGCATGTTAAAATTATTATAGACTTCATCCCCATCCTTGGTATCTCTACGGCACCCATCCTTTCTCTATCCAATTAACAAACCCTAATCAGGGAATTTTCTAAAAAGTTTCGAATCGATAATTTTTCGTCTACTATAATATAGACTATACTGAATCGACGTTGTAAGCTGTTGTAAATTCTGGATCTTTGGGTTTTGTGAATTTTAGGAATTTAGATTTCTTGAGCATCCATTGCCAATCGAGGAATCAAAGCTTAACATGTGCCCGGAACAAAGGCAGATAGAGAATACTCACCGGAAACAGGGCGAAGGCCCTAGAGATCTACCGGAGGAGGCTGTCGACGGCTATCTATTGTCGAAAAAACTGAATACTCGTTGGAAGGGGGTGAAGATCGTGGATTACTGTCTGAGAAGATCTCTGTTGGCTATCTATTGCCGAGAAAACTAAGAAGAGCATCCAGTCCTAAAGAGGGGGGGGGGGGAGAGAGTGCTGAAGATGAAGACCGCACCAGTTGAAGGAAGATGGTAATGCTGTTAGCAGAGAGAGGGGGAGATAAGGGGAACGTGGGAGGTTCTGTTTTTAGATAGAGAAGATTTTTTATTTTATTTTTTTTGGCTTTCAATTAACGGTAGATGTGTGAGGGCTATCAATAATCAACGGCCTATATTACCTATAGCTCTAATAATCACTCTTAAACCAGCATTTAGCAGTTATTGGAAGATTACTTTTATGTATAGTATAGATAAGAGATTTCACAATTACGAAGGTCGAATCCGGGACACAAGGGAACCAAACATTAGGTCGCAGCGTCGCGCGGTCCATTGCCATTCGGCTGCTCCTGCATTCCTCAACTCCGCCGCACCGTAAAGTACATAACTCAATGTTTACTGGACACAATTAGAACCTATGATTTGCATGTCGGCTTCCCCCACCGCAAACAAGAAAACAGATGTCAGCGACCCACAACGAAGGAAAG
The DNA here is from genome assembly GCA_017589665.1 of Selenicereus undatus. NCBI lineage: Eukaryota > Viridiplantae > Streptophyta > Magnoliopsida > Caryophyllales > Cactaceae > Selenicereus > Selenicereus undatus. The sequence continues at coordinate 32,597,267 of JACYFF010031958.1, read as the reverse complement.
CATTAAAAAAAGGAAAGCAAAAGACAGAAACTAGAACACCGTTGTTGACCCACCAATGAAACCGTTAGTACTACAATACACCGTCTACACGGCAGGAACATTCTAGAACCGCCACAACGTCCCTTACTTAAACCCATCCATGCTCTTCCATCCTCCTCCCCCTGTGTCTCCTCTCTCTCTAGATTCAAAAACCCTAATTCACTCTCAGCCGCCGGGCCACATTCTCTCTCCTTCTCTTCATTCTCTCTCCTAGCCTTCTGATCGCCGTAGAATATGGCCGGAAAGGGTGAAGGTCCGGCGATCGGAATCGATCTCGGCACCACCTACTCCTGCGTCGGAGTTTGGCAACACGACAGAGTTGAGATCATCGCCAATGATCAGGGTAACAGGACTACGCCTTCTTACGTTGCTTTCACTGATACTGAGCGGTTGATCGGTGATGCTGCCAAGAATCAGGTCGCTATGAACCCTATCAACACTGTTTTCGGTGAGTTTCTTGCTCGATCTTATCCTCTTTTGGAATGTTGATTTTTTTTTCCTGTTTTTGGGTTAGATCTGGGGGATATTGTTCGTTTTGATGGTATATCTGTGTAATACGTGTTGGTTTTTGAGGATTTGTAGTTTCAAGTTAGTGCTTCGTGTTTTGATTTGCCTTATTGGGTGTTGAATGGAAACACTGAGCTGGATCTTTGGTGTTAATTGTCAGATTTGGATTTGGTTTGCATGCGTTGGCTAATTTGCTTAGAAATTGTTTATTTGCTGGACGTGAAAATACGTTGCTTAATCAGTTTAGCATACGAAATCGGTAAGATGGTTTATGCTTTAGGAAATATGTAGACTCACGCTTCTAGTGTCACTACGCACTTGTGCGGGGATCTACTCTGTGAATAGAGAAGAAAAAGATAATGTGTAGTATGTCTTCGGAGATCTGGGCTTGCTAAATCTTGTTTCCATGGGCTTGCTAAATCTTGACACTAGAATGGCCTTTGAATTTTGAGGATATTTTAAATTCTTGGTTCTTGTGTAATGTTTTGTCGAATGTAATGTATTTCAATTATGATTACATACTTTATGGTGATCATGATCGCATATTTTGTAGTAATCATGAGTGCAAGATAGTTGTTATTTGCGCTGCTCTCTTATAAGTAAACAAGATAATGGAATCACAATTACAACCTTGTTTGCATTACAAGATTATTTATATCTAACCAAACATAACCTTGGTGTAAACTGTGTAGCGACATGAATTCAAGTCTAAAGTTCAAAACTTGCTCATGAAATACAGAAAGAACTTGCTTGTAAGAAACAGAAAACCAACAGATGAGAGTTGGTCAATCAAGGCATTGCACCTTTTTTTGCTTCCAATTTATCATTGCTTAGTGTGTTTTCGTTGGATCCCTTGAAGTTTTTAACTTATATATGCTATAAATCTATGGTTTAATGTTAGTGGTTCCTCATGCCTCATGCCTCTTTTTTATCGTTGAAGATTAGTGGATTAGGTGGAAGTAACAGTGTACAGCCCTTTTTTTCAGGGTGTTCAGCTTAACGTTGCATATGTTTTGACTATGGCCATTTAATTCGATCCCCTGAAGTTATTAGCATAGTTGTCAGGCAGCAGAGATGGTTAATTTCTTTGGTCGCCTGATGCTTGTCTTTAGTCGCCATTATCTCCAGATCTCTTCTTCTAACGTTTGGTGTCGTGCATGTTTGTTCACAGATGCAAAGCGGCTGATTGGTAGAAGACTCAGTGATGCCTCTGTGCAGAGCGACATGAAACTTTGGCCATTCAAGGTTGTTGCTGGCCCAGGTGACAAGCCCATGATTGTGGTGAACTACAAGGGTGAGGAGAAGCAGTTCGCTGCTGAGGAAATCTCATCAATGGTTCTCATTAAAATGAGGGAGATTGCAGAGGCCTACCTTGGTTCAACTGTGAAGAACGCTGTTGTAACTGTTCCTGCCTATTTCAATGACTCTCAGCGTCAGGCCACCAAAGATGCTGGAGTCATTGCTGGCCTCAATGTTATGCGTATCATCAATGAGCCAACTGCTGCTGCGATAGCTTATGGTCTTGACAAAAAGGCCACTAGTGTTGGTGAGAAGAATGTTTTGATCTTCGATCTTGGTGGTGGGACCTTTGATGTATCTTTGCTCACCATTGAGGAGGGTATCTTTGAAGTGAAGGCCACCGCCGGTGACACCCATCTTGGTGGTGAGGACTTCGACAACAGATTGGTGAATCACTTTGTCCAGGAGTTCAAGAGAAAGCACAAGAAGGACATTAGTGGAAACCCAAGGGCTCTTAGAAGATTGAGAACTGCCTGTGAGAGGGCGAAGAGGACCCTTTCATCCACTGCACAAACAACCATCGAAATTGATTCCCTTTATGAGGGTGTTGATTTCTACACAACTATTACCCGTGCTCGTTTTGAGGAGTTGAACATGGATTTGTTTAGGAAGTGTATGGAGCCTGTGGAGAAGTGTTTGAGGGATGCCAAGATGGACAAGAGTAGCGTGCATGACGTTGTCCTCGTTGGAGGATCCACTAGGATTCCCAAGGTCCAGCAACTGCTGCAAGACTTCTTCAACGGCAAGGAGCTGTGCAAAAGCATTAACCCAGATGAGGCCGTTGCCTATGGTGCTGCTGTGCAAGCTGCCATCTTGAGTGGTGAAGGAAATGAGAAGGTCCAGGACCTGTTGTTGCTTGATGTCACTCCTCTTTCACAAGGTTTGGAAACTGCTGGTGGTGTCATGACTGTCCTGATCCCAAGGAACACGACCATTCCAACGAAGAAAGAGCAGGTCTTCTCAACGTACTCTGACAATCAGCCTGGTGTTTTGATCCAGGTGTATGAGGGTGAGAGAGCCAGGACAAGAGACAACAACTTGCTGGGCAAGTTCGAACTCTCTGGCATTCCTCCGGCACCTAGGGGTGTTCCTCAGATTAATGTGTGCTTTGACATTGATGCCAATGGTATCTTGAATGTCTCTGCTGAGGACAAGACGACGGGGCAGAAGAACAAGATTACTATCACAAATGACAAGGGCAGGCTCTCAAAAGAAGAAATTGAGAAGATGGTTCAAGAGGCTGAGAGGTATAAGGCTGAAGATGAGGAGCACAAGAAGAAGGTGGATGCGAAGAATGCCTTGGAGAATTATGTATACAACATGAGGAACACGGTAAGAGATGAGAAGATTGGGGCTAAGCTTGCAGAGGATGACAAGAAAAAGATTGAGGATGCTATTGACAGCACCATCCAGTGGCTCGATGGGAACCAGCTTGCAGAGGCGGATGAATTTGAGGACAAGATGAAGGAGCTTGAGAGCATCTGCAACCCCATCATTGCCAAGATGTACCAGGGTGCAGGTCCAGACATGGGAGGTGGTGCCATGGATGACGATGCACCACCAGCTGGTTCAAGTGGTGCCGGCCCCAAGATTGAAGAAGTCGACTAAGCTCATCAACCTTGGTGCTGATCGGTGGCAAGTTTTTGATGGTTTAGGGTGTTCGCTTGATTTGCCAGAAGTCGGATTGCATTTTGTTGTTTGTCGTATGTTCTATATATTATATGTTTTAGTTCGTTTGCCCTAGCTGTTTAAGCGCTATTTAATATCAATATACTATTATACCTCGGTGCCGTCTTTTGGGTCGGTTATTTTCAGCAGCTTGTATTTTTTCCTATTAACTTCAGGGTCGGTGCAATTTTCTGTTGTCGTTTGACTTCCCAGTCCCCGCAACACCAGCCCTGTCCCCAAGCCCACCTTTTGCTGTGCGGGTGTGGGTGCTTATTATGGGGTGGCCGCCGGGGGGGGGGGGGGGTTGCGTGGAAGTCCAGGGTTATATTGCATTGGAGAGGAAACGATGGTCGTGTGACTCGTGTTCATGAGCGCTTGTTATATGTTATATGTTATATGTTAAGATTGTGTTGTTTCTGAAAGTGATGCGTTAGCCTGACTGTTCGGTATAAATTAAAGAACGCAGACTGTAAGATTTATCGAGTTTGGCTTGTAAATTCTATTACAGATTTAAAAAAATAAAGATGCATGTGGCGTGTAAAGTAGGTGAATTCTGGATTGTAATATATACTTTTTGTTTTCTCTAGTAAGGGCCTGTTCTTTTTGTGGGTCAATCTACTTTTATCAACTTCAACATATTTCAACCTATTTCAACCCATTTCAACCTACTTCAATCCACTTGAAAAAAAAATATCAACTTCAACCCACTTCAACCTATCTCAACCTACTTCAACTCACTTCAACCCACTTCAACCCACCCGTTCATAATTTTAATAATTTGCAAAGTATCATGTGAGATTTAGGGTCTGTTGTTTTCGTAGGTAAATTAGGTAGGTAAAAGAGTGAATTAGGTTGAAGTTGGTTGAGGTGGGTTAAAGTATGTTGAAGTTGATATTTTTTTTTTGGAAATGAGTTGAAATAGGTTGAAGTAGGCTGAATTGAGTTAGTGTTGGTTGAATTTGGTATATTTTTTATGTGGTGGGTTGAAATGGATGAAAATAATGAGAACGTCATTAATGTGTGATAATTTATGAAGTGATCCAAATGTTTGTTATTTTTTATTTTACATTTTTTTGAGTTTTAATTTTTAATTTTTAGTTTTTATTTTTCATTTTTCATTTTTCAATTTTTTGTTTTTACTTTTTACTTTTTA
>JACYFF010031958.1:32547857-32587601 GCA_017589665.1 Selenicereus undatus | reverse complement strand
AAATGATAAATAAGAAATAAAAAAATAAAAAAATGAAAAATAACAAACAAAAAATTAAAAATTAAAAAAAGAAAAATCAATAAATAATAAAAAATAAATAAAAAAAAAAGTAAAAACAAAAAAAAAAAAGTAAAAACAAAAAAAATGAAAATTAAAAAATTAAAAATTAAAAATTAAAAATCAAAAAAATAAAAATGAAAAATAAAAAACAAAAATTTAACAAAATTTGGATAACTTCATAAGATATCACACATTAATTATATTCTCATTATTTTAACCCATTTCAACCCACCACATAAAAAATATACCCACTTCAAGCTACTTCAACCAACATCAACCCACTTCAACCTACTTTAACCTATTTCAACCCACCTAAAAAAAAATACCTATCTCAACCCACCTCAACCCACCTCAACCAACTTCAACCCACTTCACCCTTTTGACCAACTCAATTTACCCACGAAAAAAACAGGCCCTAAGTAACAGGATTCTATCTATTTATTTCCCCCCAGATCCCGAATTTGTAATTTCCTACTGCTGTGATTGAGATTCAGAGAGCGAGTTGGTATACAGGTCACATAAAATTGCAGAACAAATCAACTAGTCGTATACAGATCATATGTAAACTCTTAATGAAATTATCTTCGCAATCATGATGAAAGTTTGGATTTGTCGAAGTTGTGGATGGTGCAGATGCTGGAGGAACCTTGATCTCTATCAATTGTAGGGGTAAGCATGTGATGGCATGAATTGCAATCCAATTCTTCGCAATTGACAAATGGGCAGCATACAAGGGAAAGCATTCTTTGACAACTAGAAAGTTATCTTTCGGTAACTAGATGTAGGCCTTTCGCATTTTGGAGGAAAAGTATCAAATTTCTATACATTTGAACGGGATTGGACAAGTGGTTTGTTCAATCTCGTGGTCTTTTGATATCCAGTGAGTTGGATTGATTATCTTGGAATATCTTCTCTCTTTGTTCGTTAACAATTCTAGTTATAGGTGAGGTTTTTTTTTATTTTTTTTTATTTTAATAATATAGCAGTAGTTTTGTTGTTACTTTGTGAGTTGTAGCCCTAAAATCGAAAAAAATGAAATTATCAAGGTAATCAAAGTAACTTACATTCCTGTTGAGATACGAAAAGGGCTGTTTGATCTAGAATAGGTTTCTAGTTGATCACAACCACTTGACAAAGTGAAATAGTTCTTCAAGTTGATCACTACCATGAAACTCTTCATGATTGAGACATCAGTACTACTCCATGTTGAGCGACCGGACTTCAAGTAGTGTTTTCGGCAAATTGAACACTAACAACTATATGCGCCAAGTTTTGACACAAAGCTTTGAAATATTAACATAGTGTATAGGAAGTTGGTCGATTTTAGGATGAGTTCACGTAAAATATGGTGTTCCCCCTCTGCATTTAGGGCTAGAGCCTATGTTTGTTTGATAAAGGACATCATAGAAACAATGAGAGAGATTCTTAGTTTATGTATGATTGGATATTCCATCTTGTTAACATAGGTTTTAAGATAAATTGACTTTACACATAGTATGGTACAACTTTACAAGTCACATTGAATATGACATAAAAGGGTTTGCACAAAATCTAAACATTGACTAATATAATAGTTTTTTTTTTGTTTATCTTTTTTCAACGGAGTTCTACTCTGTCGATATGTGATCTAAACTTGGACCCAGTAAGCACCAAGTCTAGAGGAGAGTTAAGTCAAGTCTTCTTGCTTTAGATGTCACCTACTACAAGTGAAGACCACACCTTCCCCTTGACATCATCTTGCTGATTCCGAGTTCAATGCGATCAAAGACTAATAATAATAGAGACACTAACAAGGAGTCTAAATGGAGGTATCATAGAATAATTTCTCCGTAAAACCAAATGAAATGATTACTCGAAAAAAGAAGTTAAGGTGGTTTCTGGAATTCATCAGTTGTAAGAAAACTTCAAATTAAGATGTTTTTGTGGGCCACAACCTACAAGTATCTGACGATCTAGTCCTTTCGTAAACTTCCAATGGAATTGGGAATAGTGTCCTTAATTAGCCTTGGGCCTCTGCCTGGCAAGAAATGATCTGCAGTTTTGCACCCACATTGCCAGTATACAAGTTTGATCTTCGAGACGTGCTAGTTGCCCCTGAACCTTTTAATCAGGAATACTTTTTGATCAAAGTCAGGGTTCCCCTTCAACTACACATGATGGAGATCCCTCTATGCCCCTTAATTTAAAGAAGCAAATCAAGCTAGGTAATTTCATTTTGTTGCCTAAAAGATGAATAAATCATTCTTATTTTGTTTAAGACCTAAAACAGCAGGTCATGGTTTGCTTCCAGTAGCAAATCCAGTTTTTGAGAGGTTAATTACTTAAACCTCTTTAAGGTTTAAGTCCAATATTTTGCATTGGAATTAAAGTTCAAGAAGTCAGCTTTTCAGAAAATCAAGTTTCATCCCATTTGGACCTCATTTACCATCTCAAATTGGCCAATAAAACCAAGATATATAAACTGCCAGTTCGACCAGAATATACCCAGTTTTGAGTATGTGATTTCTTAAGCTTAATGGTGGTTTAAGTCTTGGATTTTTACCTTTTTGGAATCCCCAAGATGTCTACTTTCAGGTCTAAGTATTGAATTCCAATCATACCAAGAGGAAGTAAAGAGATCAAGTCATTTTGTCAAACCTGCCAGTTTTGGTCCAAAACTGCACGTTAAAATATTTTAGTAGAGTTAACCTACTAAACATGGTTTAACCTTGATTTCTTTGTTGGGGGGGGGGGGGTTGTACACACCCTAAGATTTCCCCCCATGGCCTGAAAACAAAATCATGCTCACTTTTGGTTGGGTTTACAAAAGTTAGAAAACCGGCCAGAAAACTGCAAAGAACCGGTTCAGCAGCACGGTTGGAGTTTTCCTTCTCCAAAGGCCTCCCTTCCAATGCTGAGTGGCACACGTCCCAAGGATGTCTAGAAGGCCAATGATCAGATGCAAAAAGAGTTGCTCTTGAAAAGAACGTCCAATGGCAAGCAAAGGCAGCAAAAGATGTTCTTGAAGCTCATTGGTTAGCCGAAAAGAAGAAATCACTTTACGGCTGGCTAATCACATTTCTTTGCCAGATAAGCTGATTGTATTAGGACTAAATAAGCTTGTTTATGTTGTAAACATCTTGTATTAGCTCTATTTAATGGTTTGAATGGAATTTGTTTAAGTTAAAACTAGGTTAGTACATGGTTAGCACTAACCGTGTGGATTAACTTAAGTTAATACCTTTCCTCACTAGGAGGGTAAGGTCTAGGTGTGTGTTAGCTAGGTTGCTTGCTTGCTTGACTTGTATTTAAGCATTATACACGCCTATCTGTAGCATACATCATACTTTGAATCAAAAATCAGATTGAGAGCATTTGTGCTTTCATGCTTAGGCACATTCAAACACTAAACTTACTTATCCTTAACTAGGCCGATTAAGGTGGTGTTCAAGTGTAGTCTTAAACTTGATTAAGTGGTGTTTATGTATCTTAATCATAGTTTAAGGGCCCTAAACTTTAGTTTGGTGGTGTTTTTGTATCCAAACAAGGGTTTAGAACTATCCATCTACCTTGTTTATCTCACGGGTTCCTTGTTAACTTAGCTGAATTTCAGTTCAGAACCCGTGTACGTTGAGTTCTGGTTTGAGTTTGTAATTAATCCCTTGAAGATACATCAAGTTCCTTTTCCTTTTCTCATTTAGAATCCCTTGATTCTAAATTCCATCCCACCTCACATGTTTGCTGCCTCACAACCAGCCTCAAACGTACCACTTTCTTTGGTTTTCATTGATTGTATTATCTCTTGGTTTTAAGCTTTCGCTCCTAATTTGAGTTTTAGCTTGGACCTTGGGACATACATCAACACATTTTTTTTGTCTTTCACGTTAAAGATTTAGAACCGGTTTTTTTATAGGTAGTAGTACCTATAAGAGTAAGAGGTGATTAGAGAGAACTTGAAAGTTGTAGAGTTGGCAGAGGACTTGGCTCAAGATAGGAGACTATGATGGAATAGGATTAGAATCTTAGATCTTAGAGAGTTAGCTTAGTAGTTGTCTCCCAGTTGCAGTAGGGTAGTTTTGGTTGTGAGTTCTTTGTTCGTCTGTCATGTTTGTATACAGGTACTATAGACAATTGGGAATGGACATTGTTTGCATACTCCTATTTATCAAGGTATAGTACATTCCCTTGCTATGTTGTACTTATGTTTATATAGTTACTGCTACCTGATTTATTAGAACTTCATATTTCATTCTCTGCTGCTTATCCTTAGTTTCTCTCCATTAAATGTTTTCACAAAATCCTTCTTCTACAAAATATTTTTATAAAATCTTATTTTGCGGGTCTTTTGGAATCAGCCTTTCTGCGGGCAGGGATGTCGGTAGAGGTAAGGTTGCCTACATCTGAATCTCCCTAGACCCTGTAAAAGCGGGACCCACACTGGGAGGTGTTGTTGTTGTTGTACCTATAAGAGTAAGACCGCTCATATTTGGATCTCCTCATATCCCGTATAAGCGCAATATACACTAAGAGGAGCTGTTATTATTGTCTCATTAAAGAATTGGAAGTAAGATGACCATATGGCCAACCGATTCCTTTATTGAAAAACTTTTAGCCAACTTGAAAATTAAGCCTCAATTAAGCTTCGTTAGAGACGTATAACATATTTGAGTCAAACTTAAACTTTACTAGGCCTGGCTTTGATGCCAAGGCAAGCCAAATTATGAGATTATTTTGGTAAAATTAAGTTTCAATTAAGTTTGATCAAATCAAGTTCGATTCAATATTCAACATGACTAACTTGAAATCTATTGTAGTTTTAAAAGATGATCCCCTCACAACTTTGTGGCTATAAGGATTGCATATATGCTTCAGGGTTAAAATGCAAGTATTCAAATTGAGAAGTGTTCCTAAGAATATGGGTTATGTCTTTTTCCAAAACAAATAAGCCAGCTCAATTGAGAAGAGATAAGTTGAGTCAACGCTCACTATGCCCTATTGAACTTTGAGCTTTGACCAAGCCAGTCTGGCTCACTCACAGTCCAAGACCCCATTGGACCTCCTTTTCCTCCTCTCCCTTGCCTTCATCTTCTAACAATAGTCCGGAAGGAATTAAACTATAGATTAAGTGTAAATAGAATTACCTTAATAATATAGAGGATTACTATCAAACACTAACTTGAGTTATAGGTCAATGATGATATTACTAGACAGGTGATTCCAATTTCCACAAAGTAAATGTTTTAAGGGGTTTTGTAGAAACTCTCTTACAAAAGAACCCTTTGTGCTTTTTGTACTAAAATGTAACTCTACATCTTAAACTGTGCCCTATTTATAATTTAATGGCTAGTAAAAGGTTCTTGAATTCTATGTCATAATTAAATTACTAACATATCCTTATGATCTTTTTACAGTTTTACGTGCATAATTCAGACTAACATCCCTTATGGATGTATTATACGTTAAATCCAACAAATCTGTCCAGCCGCTACTGTGCTGTGTTATGTTACTAGCCGATTTGCACCCTATTGCTATCTAAAGACGAGTTTGCCATGATGAAGAACATACAAAAGATCCCAAGACTTAGCAAGACATTGCCATTCTCCAAGAACCCTACAAGCTGGAGTGGGTCACGCACAACTAGATAACTCTTCCTTTTGTATCCGCCCGCTTCAATGTTTTGTTCAGTCTAGTATATTTAACTCGTGACAAGCATTTGGTATGGTTTTCAATCGGATTTTGAATGCCTCCCTTTTGTGTGTGTGTGTGTGTGCGTGCCCCCACGTCACCGGAAGCTTGGTGTGGCCTATTTTACTATTGGTTGATGGTTAAGAACTTGTTACGACTAAGGTAGAGATCAAATCCTCAGAAATTCTGAACTCGTGCTTTTGTGTTTGTTAAGACTAAGGTATGTACTCAAAAATTATAAACTCATATTTCTGTAGGCATATAAAAATGACCTCAGACTCTTACAAATGCATATTTTCATGTTGAACAACAAGGGAGCCTCAGTGGTGCAGTTTATGTTGGGGGTTTTATTATTTTAGAAAAAAAAAAGAAGTGGATTATGTATTTTTGTTTTAAAATTGTTTCATCGAGCTGTGTGAATGATGGAGCCATTGGACAATTTGCTATACCATTGGAAATATGCAATGACAAAGGAAGGAATTTAAGAAAGGAGTGTCGGAAATAATAGTACACACATAATATAAAATTTAACATTAGTTATAAAACTAAAATCAAATGACCATTGCATTAAATCTAATGCAGTTGTCTCTAAGTAGACCTCATATTTTGAAAGCTTTGCAAAATATTATCATTAGACTTGAAGGATATTTTTTGGGAGGGAAGTGACTAATGTATATGGTTTTTCAAAAAAAAAAAAAGAATCAATATAGTTCAATTTACTATATACAGAGTCCATTAATCTAGTGATTAAAAGTATGATAAGCGCAACTCTACAAGTGACTTAATTATTTAGTATTTAGTCATATATTATTGTAATTTAGTAGACTATTGCATAATCAAACTTAAAGTTAAAATCTTCTTTTTTTTTGAGAGTAAAATTAAAATCTTTCAAGTTTCACTCATAAAAATAAAACTTTAAAAAGCGATTACATAGTGGTAATCAGTGGTGTTTGAGTATTTGTGTTGAAACTTGATAAATTTGTAAACAAACTAAAATTACATTATAGGAAAGGTAATTAACTACATAAGCTATGAGAAAGTATTGGAAGGTTAGAAATTAAGGGGTAAAAAAATAAAAGATGAAATATACATATTAAACTCCTAAATTTTAGCAAAAATCACGCGATTGCCTTCATAGAACCTTATGCTTATTAGATCATTTGGAAACTAAAACTGTACACAATTATGTTAGGCAAATTGGACATCCAATATTGCACTTAAGTATTTATTTATGTCGGCAGTGCATAAAAAAAATGTGGTGAAAGTATTAAAATAAAAAATAAAAAATAGGGAATTAAGAGCATCCACAATAATGTTTATCCTACTTTACTCCTATTTTTTCCACATCATCAGATATAATAATTAAAAAATTAAACTCTGTTTGGTACTACAAAAATTAACAAATCACACAATAAGAATGACAATTTTTTAGACTACAAATGACCTCATAGGAATCATAACATTGCAATATTTAATACATCATTTATTCCATTGCTATTAGCAAATATAATTATCATATATTGTTATATTAAAAAGTATGAATTTTTGTAGATCTATTAATTTGATTTTCTTTCAAGGATCTATTGTAAGAATTTTGTTGATAATCAAATTTACTTTAGTCAATAGTATTTTAGGAAAATCATTTACAATATATTTGAGCGGAGTAAATTACAATATAACTTAGCTAACAACTTATCATGATAAATTGTATGTTCTTAAAGAAAATAATTAAATGTCAATAATTTATTATGGTTACTCATTTTAATTTTTTATTTTAAAATTATATATTGATATGTCAATCAACTTTGTTTTTTTTTTTCTTGCATAAAATCATATGGGAACTTTGTGACTAGATTTTACAGCTTGTAATTTTCCTTTTTTCAGAAATTTTTTCGTATTTTTAAAATTTTTTCATTGGACGTCAAATCTTGTTTTCTATAATTGAAGAAAAATTTTAACCACAAAAAAATGATACAAATTTTTAGATATTATTTCATATCTTTTACATAGATATTATAAAATGATTTTCTTATAATTTCAATAATTTTTAGAAATTGAATTGTGTGCCACAATAATTTGTGGCAATCTCCTAAAATTTTATCTATTGAAAAGCAAATGACAAAATCAAAATAATATTGGCATGCAAGAAGCTATTCTGGTTCCCACGCTGTGGAAATGAGGGAGACAAGTTCACCATGTGGCATGCTATGATTCATTACCTCCAAAAAGTAGATGCAACTTGCATACCTTACAATAGCATGGGCCCCATTTGTTCTCTGAGTTTGCCCGAATTTGGGCCCAAAAAATGGGTTTTCAATTCCAAATGGGTACCACAATAACAAAAAATTAATGTGGGCAAACTTATATTTGGGTTGGATTGAATTTTGATCTCATTGCGAATGCTCTAAGGCTAAAAAAAAATTTAAAAAATCAAAACACTAAAAGATAGGATGTCTAGCTTGAATCCACGACCACCCAACCCCTAGGTCATAAGCATGCGCGTAACCACTTTAACAGATTCATCTTAACTATTACTTTGTGCCTCACATTTTATTTACCCATTCTTTCCCCCATTTATATGACTTTTTTGGGGGGGGGGGGGGAGGAGGAACCCTCCGACCCCACACTCCCTTCGCCACTGAAAATATGACGAGATCGAACATGTGCTTGTACAACTTGCATATATGCATTTGTAAATCTTCTTCAAATAAGGATGCGGATGGAGGACAAAGTTCATCATATATGCTTATAAAGGGATAGAAAATGTATAATCATTTTCAAAAAATTTATGTTTGAGTCCACTACGACATGGTCAAATATTTATGTGATTGAGCAATTTCGATTAAACATTTTTGGACTACTTTCTTTTGTAATTTTCTTTTCTTTGCTTGTTAAAGCTCTTTTTCTTATAAAATGTTCATCTTTGTTTGGTTCATTTCCCCATTAATGAAGAGTATCCTAATAGGCTAAATATTGTTTCTCCATTTTCTTTTAATTTTGGAGATCAATATGTTGATTATTAACCAATTTTCTTAAATATGAAGTTTTTAGACCAAAAGTATCAACCTATCAATGGTGTCAGCTTTATCAAGCCATGTATGTATTTTTCATTGGTTATGAAACTTATAGGATAATGTAATTTGTCATTAAAAACATCAAGATTAGTTTCATTATGTCCAGTTTTGCAATAATATTGACTGAATTTAGCAATGTAATTTTTCAGATGCCTTATGTCCAAGAGTTCTATTTTATTATTTTTTCTCTGCCATTCTCTACCTATTTTTTTTCGTAGAATCAAGTTTAGCTCCAACAAATTTACTATTCATTTTCTTACATAATTTTTTTGAATATATCAATTGGTATTTCCATTATTTTTAATACATTTTTGCATTCTTTGTCTAATGAGTCACGCCAATTAGGTAAAGTGTCAAAAAGGTATGCTCATTATAAATTAGGAAATTTCCAGCAATTCATGTAGTATTCAAATTAAGAACATTGTTCATACCTCTTTTCCTATATTGGCGTATTTTATCTCTATTATGAGCTCCATCGATGTTTAGAATATAACCCATTTGGCTAATAGGGTAATACTAATTTCTTCAAAAAGATGTTGTTTTCCTTGGAATGAACCCAAAGGAAAAGTTAGTTGTTCATTCTATTGGAACATATTTAGATCTTATGAAATGAGTAATTCTCTCAAAGGATTCACGAAACTCTTGAATTAATGGAGTTACATCATTAACTATATCAGATTCAAACTCGTTAACATTTATTTCTCCAATTTCATTGATTTCACTTTAAACAATCATCTTTTCAATTTTTCTAAATCCAGTTTTCTTCTGACTTCTTCTATAACATTCAAATGTCCTGGTCTAATTAGGTTCATTTTCGTTGACATGTTTCTTCTTCTAACTGGACAGTATTTGTTTCTTCATTATTATCATTTGCTATCCTTCATTTATCTACTACTACTTCAATAATCTTGTTTAACTCTTTTGGATCTTGTTCCTAGTCAAACCTCTACGTCCTGTAGATTTTACTGTTTATATTTCATTGTCTTTTTCTGCTAGTTTCTATTCTTTTCGGGTAATTTTTAGAAGATTTTTTCACTGTTTTTTTTATTTTATATCATGCAAAGCAAATGAATTTTTATCTTTTGGGTTTTAAAAAAGATATCTATGCTAAAAGGGATACTAATATCTCAATCAGACTTACCAGTATGCTAACTTTTTTGATTAATGAAATATGGATTAATGATAGTTATTTTTTAACATCCTTCTTAATTTTTGCTAATTCTACTTTTAAATTCTAAAATTTTTGCTAATTCTACTTTTGGGTGTGCACATTGTGTGAATAATTTGGTGTGAGACAAGTAGATGATGTGATGTAAGTGTCAAGGGATATCACTACCCAAGCTAACTCACATCAAATGGAAGTGAAAAACTCAAGAATGGGTCACGGCCTAGGTGGCACGGTCGTGCCTATGAGCACGGTCAGACCGTGCCACTTTGCTGTCCAGAAAACCGTGAGGGAAGGAAAAGAGCACGGTTGAATGCTCTTGTAGGTCACTTCGGTTTTTGCTTCTTTTGGTGAATTGTAAATGGTGAAAATGGATGAGAAAGAGAGTATTTGAAGTGGGGAAATGAATGGATGTGGAAGATTAGCTAAGTAAAAGCAATTAACTTATAATCCAAGCAAATTACTTCACTAAGCAAATCATGGAGATGAATCTAGAATAGGATAGAACTAAACCTAAGATTGGATACAGAATCATCACCAACCTTCAAGCTTAGGGCTGTTAATCTTGATTAAGATACAGAATCACCACTTAATCAATGTTAAGACTCACTTGGACGCCACCTTAATTGGCCTAATTAAGGATAAGCAAGCAAGAGTTTAGAAAGAAGAAAGCAAATGCTCTCAAACTTTGATTTTCATTCAACAACTTATGAAATGAAACTAAGGCCTTGGAGTGCTTTTATGAAACAGCAAAAATGGCCAAGGCTTCTTAGCTACACACGTCCCCCTCCTCTTTCCTTCCTAGTAAGGAAATGTTTAGTGGTTAATACAACTAGTTAAGCTAATCTAGGTACAAACATCATTAACTAGAATTAATACATCAAAAACATGAAGTAAAATATTGTCTAGGATAATTATACAATCTTAAACACTTGCTTACACACTTAATCATTCAGCAAAAGGCCTAGAAACCCATGTGCTAGCCGAAATTTGCATGAGAAATTGCGGCTGGCCAATCACAAAGCGGCACCATTCATCTCTTTGTTTAGCTTCTAGTGGTTTCTCTTTCAAGGGGCAGCCAATCCTAGAGTAGTTAGGGATGTGTGCCAAAGTTGGAAAGTGTGTCCATCCACTTGCAAAGGGGCTGGCCGGTTGGGTTTTAAGGGAAAGAAAACCAGTTCTCTAGAACCGGGTTCATGCTTTGCTGGCCGATTTTTGAGGCGTTTTGTTTTCATAGCAAAAACGACCATGGCTGGGATTTTAAAGGTGGGGGGGGGGGGTAATTTTAGGATGTGTAGAATCCCCCCCTCAAGAAAATCAAGGTTACAGAACGGTTTTGAGGGTTAACCAAGCAAGTGTTTCCAACCGTGCAAAACCGAGGCCAAATGGAGTAACTTGGGAAATGACCTTGATCTTCAATCCTCTTGAAGTTATGACTTGAAACTCATGCATGGACCTGCAAAACAACATCAAAAGGATTCCAAAAATGCAAAAATGTTAGTCATAAGCTACAATGTAGCTTAGGAAATCGAATGCACAAAACCGGACACTTTGAAGCTAGTGAACCCGTTTGTGCTAGCTTCACTATCTTGCAATAATTGAGCCATTTTCTTCACTTGAGACCTTGTTCTTGGGCATGTAGGACTTGTATCATCATGGACAAGATCTTCAGTGGCTAGGATCCCATCACGATGATACATTAAATACAATTAGGTACATATATGCATACAAGAATATGTATATTTGTAAAGTGTGTGTGTGTGTACACACACACATATACACATATATAGTCATGTGGTTCTAATCCTAGTTTGTAGAGGCCTTCGAGTAATACTTATGAAAAGAACATCACATGCGCCAAATTAAAATTTAATTTTCAAAAAAAATAACAAAAAAGTTTGTTTTTAATGATTTAGGTAAGATATGTAAAAATAAAAAATTTACGGTGCAGTACTTGGCAATAATTTAAAAGGTTATATTTGGTCACATATAGTTCCAAAATTGTTTATCCGAAGTTAGATGGATTGAAAAGTATTTTTTTTCACAATAATCTGTTTAGAAAATATTTATCTAAGCTTAGATGGACCGAAATAGAGTTCTTTTAGTCATTTTCTTATACCAACTGAGGGTTGTAACTTGTTAGTCAAGGAATAAAGATATACACCAAGTATTCTTACCTCTAGTTCATAGAAATCTCCTGAAAAGACCTAAACAAGAGAAAAAAACACAATCGACGAATTAATAAACACAAAATTGGGCAACGTCAGGACTCCTATGGCTTGACACTGCAGTGGTGGAGACAGTACGATAATTGTTGAAACATGGTTCCAATACTATAGGTAGTATCAAGTCCATCGCAATTCTCTTCGTTATTCAATTTAAACAATTTGGATGAGACTAATAGTTGATCCTTTCTCAAGTTGTGAACTCGAGAACTCTACGTTGGAATGAATTGACTGATAAAGGTCGCAGTTAAAAACAAGAAGTAATAACAACATACCTAAAGTCTGATGGTTAAAGTTGCTATTTTATTACTAGATTTGTGTAGTGAAGGAAGATAAAACGACTGACCTTTAGTAAGGAATTAGTTATCGGAATTAGCCCACAAGATGTGATCAATGTTGAAGGGTGGCTACCAAAGTCACCCTGAATGCCACGTCTCAAACCCGAACCCTAATGATGGTTGGCTATCCGTAGAGGAGGAGAGTTATGAGTGATCTAATATAGGGCTAATTAGATTGCTCACTCTTAATTGACCCCTAAACCTCCTTAAATAGGTTTAGGATAATTAGGTTTCCCACCACTTAGGCGGTTTAAGTGGTTGTCAACCCTAGTATAAGCCCTATTTAGCAATCAGCTGTTAGCTATTAGCTATTTCTGAATTGGCTGTTTGTATTAGCTGTTGAATCAACTATTTTTAAAAAAAGTGTTTTGTAAAATTAGTTATTTCTGAAATGATTGTTTGTTAAAATTTTATTTATGTCATTTCTCTACATTACTTTTTAGCTGAACATGATTTTTTATTTATGGGTCATTTTGTTTTCTTTTCAAAAAGAATTAAATTTATCTCATACGTAAAAATTAATTTAACACTTGAAGCCTTATTTTCATACTAATTCTACATATTTTGTACTCATTATTTTTCTTATTTCTTTTCAATTTGTTTGTATTCATGTGATTCCTATGCTGTACAACTGTGTTTTATTATTCATTTGAGGGTTTTTTTTTTGGTTGCGAATTGAAATTTGTATCATTTTGTTTTTATCTATTTTAATCTTTTCAAGATTTTTTTCTTTGTTTTTTACTATAAAAATTCATATGAATTTCAAATGATTTGATCTTCATTAGATTATGTTCAAATAAAACATAATATCAAATGTCATTACTAACTTGTATCAATCCAAAGCTCTAGTCTAGACAAATGGAAGGAGAGTGAGGCTGACCAAATAATCTAAAGTATAAGTACCAGACATTAACATTGCATTCAACTATAAAAAAGAACAACCGTTCTTGTCATTTTATTAAAGTATTGAGTTTTTTTATTTCACTAGTGGTATATCTTGTAATTTTAATAAAATATTGAGCATTCTTGTAATTTATACAAACCGACATTTACAAAAAGCTGGTTATCTTAGCTTTTTGTAAATGCGGCTTTTTGGGTTAAAACAGCTACTATAAAAAGTTGTTTACCAAACACTAAGTTGGTTTTTTTACCAGGTTAAAACAGGCAAAAACCTTTGAAAAGTCATTTTGTATAACAAAAGCCAATAAAAAAGCCAACCAAAAAGCCACCCCACAATTAAGACCAGCCAACATGCAGTAATTGTATATTTTATACAATGTATTACACAAACTTATACTGCATATCAGCTTTCGACAAAGGTGTGATGAGACTATATGCTTGAGCCCTCATATCATTTTTCCATGATGGAGACAAGCCTTGACACAATTGTAAACAGATCATCACTTACCACATTTCAATATTCATGCAAGACACTAGCTCTAATGCCATCTGGTCTTAGGCTCCATAGCAGGGCGTGATTTGGAAAAGTGTAACCTTAACTTCTTCTTTGGTGTTATTCTCTTAATTTTAATTAATGAGCTCAATACAATCCAAGCTAGAAATTTTCCCTGGTAACTTAGGTCCCTATGGGATGTGGAGCCATGTTGCCTTGATTGAAACCGCCTATGTTGGTGGTGAATAAACCTTTGAAAATTCATCAATCTAGATCCTTTACATATTCATATATATTTGAATTTGAGGATTTTTCTTTCGGCTTTTCGTATTGAAACACAATAAATTTCTATCTTTATTAGTAAGTAGTTATTTGCCAAAGTACATTCACCGGGTTTTTCTCCAATGATAGCAATAATTTCTCCCTTTTTCGGTGCATAATATATATTTTTTTTCATTTGCTAATGAGCACTTCTTATCAATCAATTACAGTAACCATATTTTAAAAAATAAAATATAAAGAATAAAAGGTATGTTAGTAAAATAAATATTGTAAATGTTCCTAGCATGTCTTTAATTTTATTACTGACTATATTGTCCCATCAAAACTGAAGTCATTTATTATCTTAATATGTCACTGTCAGCCCAAAAAACAAAGGAAAGAAAAGAGTCATTCTCCCGCCTTCATCCTACCAGTTTCGATCTCGTTTTTAACTAGGATATAATTTGCCATCCAATCATTCTTCTGTACTCTTAAGGCTTCCACTAATTGAGGCATGTTTTGTTACCTTATTATTGTCATGTCGATTCACCTGATTACGTAAACATATTTGTGTCGTTAATTAATAAATTTGTTAAGATATATATCAAAGTATCTCGAATTTTGTGTTCATTATCAACGAGATGTAGACTTTATTAGTCCACTGTCTAAGTTGGGAAATAAATCAAAAAGGAAAAGCAAAGAACAAAGCAAAATTGCTAGTGTGGGGACTGACAACTAAGAGTTGATAGATAAGTAAGAACTAAGAACTAACACATAATACATAACAAGCTCAGATCGATCAGGGCAGGTAACCCAATCAATTTGGTATCTTGCTCATTCTTTATTCCTTTCTCCCTCGTCCATTCTACCGTCCTACGTTCACAAATTGGCCGCCTCCAGTCACGCTCATAGCCCAAGCACATGCACAAACACTACAATCCAATGTTGCTTAATACTCTTACATCAGAGGATTATACATTTAACGTAAACTATTACATCTAAACGCGGCTAAATTGATTGAAAATCAAATCCTTCCCAAGATTTGAAATAAAATAATCCCCTATTGATATAAACTCAAGTTGACCTCAGTCAAAATGGCTTGATAGAAAAAACTTCTTGATTGAGATTGTCTATATTTTCGTATCTATTTTTACGAACCAATTATAACATGTCAACATAATTCATTATTTAGAAGCCGCCTCCATGGCTCTCCCCTCTTATCCCTGAAAATCCTAATCTGTATCCTCTCTCTATGATAGGGATCAAATACCATTTGCCATTTTTATTAATGTTTAACCTATATTGACTTAATTCTACAGTAATGGAGATGAGAAAGTACAAAATTGATCTCAGAGTGATGTGCACTAAGAAGGGATCAACTAGTAATTACAAATTCACTCAGGACGTTCTCTCTCAAAACAAGAATAGTGGAACTATTGGCTAATCAAAGCATAGAACAACCTTCTAGATGGTCGAATGATGCTTGCGTGTTGTTGATGTATTTGATATATCTTGGAGCGTATGACTAGGCCCTTTATAAAGAGATCAAAGGGCCACGATCGAAGAAACCCTAGCAGAAACAGTTGCCGCACTCACCACAGACTGTGGTCTAGCCCACCTCACTGGAAAGTCACTGCTAATGTGCGTTTGACCACGGAACGTGGCCAAAAATTCTGGTGATCCGTGGTGGATTGGGGAACGGAATTTGGGCCATACTAAACCCAACAATTTACATGATTTCTATCAATTATTTAAGACTGTTTCTATGTTTGATTCTAGATCTACTATATTCACATTCTCAATCTTCATTTTAAATGCAACTTGGTGTCTATATAGACGAAGTTGTAATTTACACTAAAAAAGGAAAATGAAAATTGATAACACATTGAGTTTGAGTAGAACCCAAGGTGATACTAGCAGACCAATACTATACCCGACTCCAAGTATGCCGAACATGACCTAAATCGAATGGTCCATTAGTAGGTGTGGATTTTATCATCAATAATGCTTTTCCTTTCACTTGTTTAGTGCCAAACAGTTTGTGCTTAGAATTAAGGGAGGAATCATTTCTTTTATAGTGAAGAAGGAACTATTGAATTCAACAATGTCAAATCGAAGTGCTCTTTCTTTCGGATGCCGTAACTAATCACTTAATTAACCACCCTATTATTAGTAGTAGAATATGCTTATGTGCAATAAGACAGCACATGTTAGTTAGCTACTTGGCACAATGGACTAATTTGATAATACTTCTCAAGTAGTACATATACCTACTACCTTACTGGCGTGTTCCCCTCAACAAGCATCAATATCACAAAGAAAACAGATTGACATTGATATTGCTTTCAAGTCTGAGGGAAAATAATTAAGAATGGCCAATGCAGGAATATTGTTGTTAGGAATAGTAGCTTTCTTAGGCTTAGTTGAGGCACAACTTAAGCTTGGTTACTATGATGAAAGTTGCCCAAGAGCCGAGCAAATTGTGCAAGACTTTGTCCATAAACATATCTCCAATGCTCCTGTGTTGGCAGCTCCGCTACTTCGAATGCAATTCCATGATTGTTTTGTTAGCGTAAGTCATTTATTCCTTTTCTTCGTTTCGCATTGACCCATAGTTTATGTGCATGTAGCTAGCAAAATCTACTTATACAAGATCTAGATATTTGCTATTGGACTCACAATAAGTAACCTAAACTCTAGTCAGGCTCAAATTGGCATTACTTGACTGAATTGACCTTCAAGATGTATCAGCAAGTAGAAATCAAGGGGTTGTGACGTAGTGGTAGCTCACTTCGTCCTTTAACCAATTGGTCAGTGGTTCGATCTTTGACCTTTGGAAATGGAGAGTAATTCTTGGTCAGCTCTTTACCCTTAAGTGGAGCTCGTGAGGAAAGGAGATTAGTCACTGTGATCGGCGGCGGATACCTTTGGTTAAACCAAAAAAAAAAAAGTATCAACTTGACACCAACCTAGACAACCCATTTGTTGAAGATGACTTGAACCCATTAGCTCATTGTTTTATCCCATCCCAAATTATCCCAAAGCTCGAAACACCTAACCCTAGACCGAACAGCCCCATTACTAGGTTCTATAACGAGTTGCCAAAATGTAATTTTGTATAATTTTACATCATAATGCCATTTTAAAGAGCTAACACGAGTTATTTTTTCTTTATTGTAATTAACCAGGGTTGTGATGCATCAGTTCTCCTAAACTCGACCAAGGCAGGGAACCAAACCGAAAAGACAGCAAACCCAAACCTAACACTGAGAGGCTTTTCCTTCATTGATAGTGTGAAGAGCTTGCTAGAAGCAGAGTGCCCTGGTGTTGTATCTTGTGCAGATATCATTGCTTTGATTGCAAGAGATGCTGTTGTCACCATTGTAAATATGACCCCTGCTTTGACAATCTTTTTGGGCTACTTTGATGATTTGTAGACTATTTGGACGTTACATGACTAACATATTGTTTCGGCCGGGGTTGACAGGGAGGTCCATCGTGGCCAGTGCCAACGGGCAGAAGGGATGGAACTATCTCGAATGCTACTGAAGCACTGCAGAATATCCCACCACCATCTAGCAACTTCAGCTCTCTTCAAACCATTTTTGCTAGCAAGGGACTTGATTCAAAAGACTTGGTCTTGCTTTCTGGTATGCCCTAAACTTTTTGGGGGTTTTTTTTTTGGGGGGGGGGGGGGGTTCATTGATAAGCCTTAAGAGAGATAAAAATGTAAATCAAAATGATAAATTGATTAGCCCACGGTATGCTGAACTGAGGTAGCTGGTTCAGTCACGTTGGCTCTCCAGCAGATTGTGGGTAGGCTAGTTGGGTTGGTGGCTCTGTGATTTTGCTCAACTTAAACCGCCCTGAATGAGCTGGCAAACCTTAGACTGATCGTGGTCTAGGCCAAGACCAAACTACCTATGTTGAGCTAATGTCTGGATGCGATTGACTAATCTTTAGGTCATCAAACACGTGAGCTAGGTTTGTCGACCTATTGACTAGTTAGCTTAACATTAAAAAAAGTCAATGGGGTAGGCTAGTAAGTTTGTAAGTTCATAGCTAGATTCAACTCCGCCTATAACTTAGACTAGCTCAGCCTGTTTGGGTACTGTTTAACCTATAAATTGGCTTAATTTGAATATTGGAGTATAAAAGTGAATATTGTCCCACATTGATAAAATTAAAGGGTTTGAGCATGTATATAAGCTTTTGAATTACTCCACCCATTGCCAATTCGTTTTGAATTAGAACCTCATTTGAGCTTATATGCATAACTCGTTTGATTATACTCGAATTGATATAAAAATTTAACAGAATTAGTCCAATTTAAAAATGTTGATTTTTTTATCTTACTTTAAATTGACAAAAAAGAAAAGAATGAAACAAACCTATGAACCAACCATATATAGACCACCTCCTTTTGTCAACTAACCCAAGTCGAGCATGGCCAACTACTAAGCCAGAACTACTTATAATAAATATCATTAAAAAAAGTTACACTTTAATCAAGCGACAACATAATTAAAGTTCTGTTTAGTTTATGCTACAACTTACATCTTTTCCTAATTTCCTTTAATTGCTCCCCCCTCTTGAAGGTGCACACACAATTGGAGTAGCACATTGCTCATCTTTTTCCAACCGGCTCTACAACTTCACCGGAAAAGGCGATGAAGACCCATCCTTGGACAGCGAGTACGCTGCCAATCTCGAGGCGAGGAAATGTACGACCCCTAATGACAACACAACCATAGTGGAAATGGACCCAGGGAGCTTTAGGACCTTTGATCTTGGCTACTATAGGCTTCTTGTCAAGAGACGTGGCCTCTTCCAATCAGATGCAGCCCTGACCACAAGTGCTACGATGAAGAGTTATGTGACCCAGCTAGTTGATGGGCCATTGCAGAATTTCTTTGGTGAGTTTGGGCAGTCCATGGTCAAGATGGGTCACGTTGGGGTTCTTACTGGCTCCACAGGTGAAATTAGGAAACATTGTGCATTTGTGAATTAAAGTGAACATGTAGAAAGATATCAAGTGATTCTTGCATCATGTTCTTTTTTGGGAAATTTTTACCTTTTTTTAAGCATGGGGGGTGTTTGAGAATTAGCTTGTCTGCAAGTTTTTTGCCATGAATACTTTGGTGTGAATAACTGAGTGAGGTCAAGTCTTTGTAGCCTCCTTAATGTGTTACATCACCTTCTGTTTTGAGAATAAACTGAAATCGAATTGATTTATTTACTACATTTAGACTCCGTTTGGTCCTTAGAAAATTTGGTGGAAAGAAAAGTTGAAGGAAAAAAAATGTGAAGGAAAAAATAGTAGGGAGAGAATGAGTTTTTTTTCCTTGTTTGGATCAAGGAAAAAATACAAGAATTTAGATGAGAAATTTGAATGTTGATGAACTACTTAAATCATTTTGATGCCATCTAAATAATACAAGGTTGGAGAAGGTTGGAAATTTTTCTCAAACTTTCCTCACAATTTTATGCGGAAAATTTTGTCACTTGTTTCTAACAATTTTTCCACCTTACTTTCCTTAATATTTTTTTTCTTTGTGATTTTCTCTAAACCAAATAAAAGAAAAAAAGTAACTTTCCTAAATTTTTTTCTTTCCACCAAATTTTCCAAGGTTCAAACAGAACCTTAGTTCACTTCTTTGCTTTTACTATACGAGAATCCAATCATGAGATCTATTCTTTACATTTGTTTTCCACCATCCCCCTCCCCCCCAATTTCTTGTGATTTGGACATGCATTAGTCTAAGATGTCAACAAGTAAATGCCAAAAGGGCAGGAGGATAACATGGATTGTGGTTAGCTTTTTGTTAAAGAATTTGGGGTTAAATGTGGTACTGGATAAACCAAGTAAATCGTGAAATAGAACACTTTCCTTAAGACTTATTTGTTTCACCACAAATAATCTTAGGGATAATTTACTTAAAAGAACAAGTGTGTATTTCAAGTTCTTTAGAATGTTAATTGATGAGGGTGCTGCAGTCGCTCACATTGATTATTAAAAAAAATACTTGTAATTGTGGTTTCACTTCTCCTTATATAGAGGAATGATCCTGCGTGAAGAGGCACCAAAAAGGATAGGATAAGGCGGGTAAAACTTGCAAAGACACCTTACTTATCCACCTTTTCACCGAAATGGATTGGATAAGGAGTGGTAAACTTGAAGAGACACCATGCTTATCCATATTTTCAGATAAGTACTAGAAAAATCTGCCACTTTTATTTTATCATTGGAAAATTCCAACAATCCCCTGCCTTTTCTAAGATATAGAACAAACCCCCACCATTCCAGCAAACATACAATCACAATCGAGAACACAAGGAGATTTATGCATAAGAGAAGTATCTCGCGATTTGAACTTCCATTTAGTGAAATATAATTTTAATTTATCTGAATATAAATAGTAGACAAGTCTTTGAACGATACATCCTCTTTGATTAATTGGATACATTTCACACACAAATCTCATTACACACTTAAAATTTTGACACTATTATCTGAACATGTGTCCATATCAGTCATGAGTGCATCAAGCCAAGCCTTGTTGCTCTTTGAAGCGGCCACACTTCACACTTACTTAGGTAGACCTTAGAAATATGCTCCTGTAACACAAGCCATTCAATCAAGATCTATTAAGCGTATAAAACTCACCCTCTTATAACATTACAGTACACAAGCACTCTTGCCTTGGGATAAAATATGTTAGTGCTGCCAATCACTATGCAAAGTTGTCACTCATTGAACTTAGAATGTTATGTCGTACCACGAATTAAGTTGAGGCTTCCTTGCTAGTAATTGTAGAAATGGGCTTAAGTCGCATCCCCCTCGATGTTCTCAAAACCAAGTCTCTTGCTACACCCTTAGTTAAAGGATATGCAAGATTCTCATTTGTTTGCACATAATTAACTATGATCACTCCATCTTGGATCAACTGATGGACATAGGCATGTCTAAGTCCAATGTGCCTTAATTTTCCATTATAGACATGACTATAAACCTTGGACAACGTGGTTTTGCTGTCACAAAGTATGGAGAGTGGTGACATTAATTTTGGCCATAAAGGCACTTCCAATAGCAAATTCTACAGCTTCTCTGCCTTCTTACTGACTGCAGCCAAAGCTACAAACTCAGCAGCCATGGTGGAGTCACTAATGCAAGTTTGTTTCTTGGATGCCCAAGACACTGCCCCTCCACCAAGCAAGTATATATAACATGACGTAGAGGCATAATCCTCTTTGTCAGTTATCCAACTTGCATTTGAATATCCTTCCAAGACTGAAGGCCTGAATAGCATAGGCCATAATCTTGAGTTTTCTTCAGGTATTTCAAAACCCGAAGTATTACATGCCGATGAAACTTACTAGGATTACTGGTATACTGGCTTAACTTTCCAATGATAAATGCAATGTTCGGCCTCGTGCTTGTCATGCATACATCAAGCACCCTATGACCTTTGCATACTCAATTTGTGCAATAGGTCTCCCACTATTACGAGTTAACTTGTAAGTTGGATCGAAACGAATGGCCACTGGGGAGCAGTCTTTGTAATTGAACCTCCGAAGCACTCTCTCAATATAATGAGATTGAGACAAGTGGATTCCATCATTATTTCTAATGACCTTAATACTGAGTATAACATTGGCCTCCCCCATGTCTTTCATAGAGAACTTGAAAGATAGAAAACACTTGGTTTTCTTTATTTCCTCTAAGTCAGCGCCAAAAATTAGCATGTCATCAATATAAAAGCATATAATAATACCTTTTCCATGTTCAAACTTGGAATATACACATTTGTCAGATTCATTAATACTAAACCCATAAGATAGCACTACTTCATCAAACTTTTGATGCCATTGTTTAGGTGCTTGTTTTAGGCCATAGAATGATCTTATGAGTTTGCATACTTTGTTTTCTTGGCCTAGAACAACAAAACCTTCTGGTTGTTTCATGTACGCCTCTTTCTCTAATTCACCATTTAAGAATGCTGTTTTCACATCCATTTGGTGAATTACTAGCTTTTGAATTGCAGTAAGAGCAATGAGAACTCTTATGGTTCCAATCCTAGCCATCGGTGCATATGTGCCAAAGTAGTCAATACCATGTCTTTGGTTAAAGCTCTTATGACCAACCAGGCTTTGAACCTTTCTATGGTACCATCTACTTTTCTTTTTCTTTTAAAGATCCACTTTGATGTGATAGCTTACATCCCAGGGGTAAATCAATTAAGACCTATGTGTTATTTTCTATGATTGAATTCATTTCATCTTGGACTGCTTCTTTCCAAAAGGAAGCATCTTGAGATTCCATAATCTCTTTAAAAGAGTTAGGATCCGAATCAATGCTATAAACATAGGGTATTTTATTTTCAATGGAATCCCTTCTTCCCTCTATCAAATAGACAAAGAAATCAGAACCAAAGAATTTCTCCTTTCTAATCCGTTTACTTCTCCTTACTTCTATTATGCCTCCTTGTTCTTGATCATTACTTGGAGTCATAGTGGTTGGAATAAAATCATTTGGTTTAGGAATTGACTAGTTTCATAAAAAATGACATCAATTGATTCTATCACAGTGTTAACCGTAATAGAAGCATTTGGTTCTATAACCAAAAACCTATAGGTTTTTCTAAGTTCAGCGTAGCCTATAAAGATGCACTCAATTCCTCTTTCCCCCAATTTTCTTTTGTTGGGTTTCAAGACTCTTACAATAGCCCTACATCCCCAAACTCTGAAATAACTTAGGTTTGGCTTTGTCTTATTCCATAATTCATAAGGAGTAATTGAATTCCTTTGATTAGGAACCTTATTTAGGATGTAGCATGTTGTGAGCATCGCTTCACCCCAAAAGCCTTCACTTAAATCGGATTTAAAAAGCATAGCATTGATCATTTCAATTAGTGTTCTATTTTTCCTTTCTGCCCCACCATTTTGTTGTGGTGTATAAGGTGTTGTGACCTCATGGATTATACCAGTTGATCGGAAATAACTTAGATTATAATATTCACCACCCCTATCCGATTTTGGTCTTTTAACAAGGGTTTCACAATGCAACTCAGATTCATTCTTCAATATCCTAAACATATCTAGTGCTTCACTTTTAGCATGTAAAAGGTATACTTGGCAATATCTTGTAAAATCATCAATCATAGTATTTCTTTCCCCCGGGAGTGCTATTAAAATCACCTAAATCACTATGAATTAATTCAAGTAATTTCGTGATGCTTTGAACAGTTGGAAAAGAACTTCTAGTGATCTTTGTTAACATGTATGTCTTACATTTCTGTATGTTTCCATCAAAATCAGAATTAACTCAAGTCTTGACATCTCTTTTAATATTTTATAAGTAACATGCCCAAGACGATTATGCCATAGAGAAGATAAAGAATACACCAGCATGTAAGCAGAATCATTCATGTCATTACCACTAGAAAGAGTAATTACATTTAACTTAAGCTTGTCACCACTAGCATAACCCTTCCCCACAAAGACACTCCCCTTAGACAGGATAAATTTATCGGCCTCACACTTGTTTGAGACCAAACTTATTAAGAAGAAAACCAGAAACAAGATTCTTTCTAACTTCTGGCACAAAATATACATCATTTAAGGTAAGAATTTTTTCGGAACTGAAGACTAACTCTACTTGGCCTATTCCTTTAACATCAACAGTAGAAGTATTGCCCATGTAGAGCACTTTTCCATCTTCAATCGACACCAATATCTTGAAGAAAGAGTGGTCCTTGCACACGTGCTTGGAAACACCCGAATCAACCCACCAATCATTATCACTTTGGACAATGTTGATTTGATCATTGATCATGGCTACAAAGTTGTCCCTTGTCTTTGCCTTTTGGTTGCTCAAGCCATACTTGCGCTTCCAAATGGTACAATCTCTTTTCTTGTGGCCCGGTTTGTTGCATTCCCAACAAACGACTTTAGCCTTCTTGTTGTCCTTGTTGTTGTTGTACTTGTTCGACCTCTTCTTGTTTTCTTTAGGCACTTGACTTGACTCGCCATCTTCGATAACATGAATCTTGGAGACATGCTCCTTTGACTCATCTTGCACACGTAACTCTTCTTCTATTTGAAGATGATTAGCCAATTCCTCAAGTGACATTTCATCTTTCATATGTTTTAAAGTTCTTTTAGTGTCTTTCCAAGAGGGGGGAAGTTTGTCCACTATAGAGAAAGCTATAATGGCCTCAGCCATGTGTATTTTATATTGAAGTGACTTAGGATTCGTTGAATTTCATGCAATTGATCGAGAATAGAGCGTCCTCCGACCATCTTATAATTGTTAAATTGACTTACAAGGAAGTTCTTGCTAGAGGCATCTTCTATCATGAACTTGTTCTCTAGCCCCTCCCATAATTCCTTTGCCGATTCCATGCCTTGATACACATCGAACAAGGCGTCTGACATGCTATTTAAGATATGGCCTCAATAAATGTAGTCATAGTTCTCGAACTTGGATCTTCAGCGGGCTTGCTCCAAAGTCTCGTTTTCCGTCTCCATGGGGTAGGTAGTGTTGAGCACATACACAACCTTCAAGGTTGTAAGAAGAAAGTGCATCTTCTTCTGCCAACGACAGAAGCCAACACCCTCGAATTTGTCCAACTTCTGAAAGTTGGAAGTCATTTCACGAATTGAAGCCATTTACAAATAATTCTTAAGATTCTTAAAGAATTTGGGGTTGAATGTGGTACTGAATAAGCCAAGTACATTGTGAAACATAACACTTTCCTTAAGACTTATTTGTTGCATCACAAATAATTTTAGAGATAATTTACTTAGAAGAACAAGTGTGTATTTCAAGATTCTCTAGAATGTTAATCGATGAGGGTGCTGTAGTCACTCACATTGATTATTAAAAAAAAATCATCGTGATTGTGGTTTCACTCCTCCTTATATAGAGGAATGATCCTGGCTGAAGAAGCACCAAAAAAGATTGGATACGGCAGGTAAAACTTGAAGAGGCACCTTACTTATCCATCTTTTCACCGAAATAGATTGGATAAGGTGGGTAAACTTGAATGGGCACCCTGCTTATCCATCTTTTCGAATAAGCACTAGAAAAACTTGGCACTTTTATTTTATTCTTGGAAAATTCCAACACTTTTAGGGGTAAAATTATCAATACATAAATTTATAGGAGATTCCATTGCAATAAGACCAAGTAATTCACTAGATTCGCATATATTAGATTCTCAATCTCTTAGTTTTAAGCGACAAATGCGTAAAAACAATTTTTTCGCACTTTGACAAAGGAAATTGACATGAAAGCAACTAGCATGACAAGCAACTATCGACACAATTTTTTCTTTTTCCCCTCAAGAGCTTCATTTACTTGTTAGTAAGGATGTAAAAGGATCATCAAGGAATGTAATTCATATAGAGTTAAAGTTTTAGGCTCTTTTTGATCCTTAGAAAATTTGATGGAAAGAAAAGTTGTAAGAAAAAAAAAGTGAAGGAAAAAAAAGTAGGGAGAAAGTAGGATTTTTTTTTCTCTTGTTTGGATTTAAAAAAATACAAGAGTTTAGATGAGAAATTTGAATGTTGATGAATTACTTGAATCATGTTGATATCATCTAAGCAGTGTAAGGTTGGATGAGGTTGAGAATTATTTTGGGAACTTTGCCCAAACTTTCCTCACAATTTGATGAGGACAATTTTATCACTTGTTTTTAATAATTTTTTCACCTAATTTCTTTTATATTCTTTTTCTTTGTGATTTTCTCTAAACTAAACACAAGAAAAAAAAGCTACTTTCCCAATTTTTTTCTTTCCACCAAATTTTCTGAGATCCAAACAGAGCGTTAAAGTTACTATTTTTTATTAATAATTAGCCAATAACAAAAACCCAGCATATGTAATGACAAACATCGAAGCAAATGCAAAAGACAATAAGAAAACTACTCACTTATCACAACTTTCGTCTAAAGACAAGGATTAGACTCAAAACTACTAGCTTGATTGTCTAGGCATGGTCCTCTTTTTTCCCCCTAAATAAATTCAAAGCTCGCCCTTATTAGATTTAAAATTACTACTTTTTAAATGGTGAAGTACAATATACTATTTGTTTTGTTTGGATACTTCATAAGCCAAAAAAGCAAGAGTGCAACCAACATCAAAAAACAAAATTCAAAAACCGAACACCAAACAACCAAAGAAATAAATCTCAAAGAGATAGATGGTTTAGAAAACTAAGGAAAGAGGAGGGGGATTAGATCAAAATTCCTAGCCAGCATATCAGGGGTAGAGGGTATAAATCCTTCCCGATTTTGGACCAAATTGATGCTCTCCATTTGATACTCGAGATAAACTCATCCATATTGAAATCTTGCTTTGATATCATTCTTCTCCATCCACAGGCTCCAAGCAATTGCAAAGAGAGTCACACCAACCGTTTCCTTCTTGTTATATTGAAGATAATTTGACTTTGTCTTGAAGTTATGTAGATCTCTAAGGCCCTGTTTGGACCTAAAAAAATGAGGTGGAAAGAAAGTTGAATGGGAAAAAAAAAAATTAAGGTGGAAAGTCATTTTCTTTATCTTGTTTGGATTTGAGAAAAAATATAAAGAAAAAAATAACTTCCCACCAAACTTTTTTTCCTTTATTTGGACTAGGTAAAATGAATGAAGCAAAGAAAAAAAATATCTTGTTAAGATCAAATGTGATCTCCAAGTCCCTGTTTGCTAGCCAATGACAATGGAACTCCCCAAACAATACCATAAAAAATGGAGGGCCATAAAATTGGGTCACCTCTAAAACTTTCTCATTTCCACACAAACTTCTGCTTCAAACTGCCTAATTATGTTATAGTTCAAAAGCTTACAAAAATGCATAGAAATTTACAACTTCAAATCAAATTATTGATAAAATTCTGATTTTTGCTTGAAAATAACAACATAAACAGAACAAAAACTAGTGAAATCAGCGAGTTAATTGCTCAAAAATTCCAAAATCTCAAGCTACTCTAAGAACTCATTGCTGAATTTGACTTTCAACCACAACTCGCAATGAGCAACTAGGCAAGTAAGAAACGGACTTGTTGGGGTCTGCCGAGAGAATTTGATAGACCTTCATTTGTGATGTCTCACTCAAACCTTCAACCTATATATGTAACATCAAAAAGAGAATTTGATTTAGCACTTGAAAGATGCTACAATATGCATGTCAGAGTATAGGGGTATTTTCTGACTTGCCCTTACTAACTCAAGGTCTCATGTAACAACCACTCATGTCCACCATATCGTTTTACATACGACAATAACATATCAACTTATTTTCCCAGACATATTTTCTTCAATAAGCTATATAGCCAACTATGTACTAGTATCTGAACTACGACAAAGATCAATGACCAAACACCCATCATCTACTTGAATGACCATATGTCACCAATACAATCTGTCAAGCAACACCTTCTAAGGTTTTTTGTGGGGGGAGGGGGGGGGGAAGGAAGGGAGTTCATTTGCAGCCATGAAAGTGTACACAATGAATCATGAGATATCTTCAACAAATCAAAAGCATTGAATTGTTTCCCCCCCCCAACTCACATGACCTTTACTTTCCAACAATCAACCACAATAATTCTCCAAAAATAGGGAGGAAACAATGTAGTCATGTGTTAACCCAGTCTAAACAAGAAGCACATGGCTTATAAATGACAACTCTATCCTCAGCAAGTGAAACATTAAACGAGTAAATTTCCAAACCAAGGCAGGGTATTTTCGCTGTTGCAAATTATGTATTCTCTCACTCACTAGCTCCAAGCTTGAATATTCGAAAGATTTTCTCTGGCAGATCAACCCAGAGAGCCAAATTCAGCACCAAAAATGGGAAAAAATGGGGCTATTGACCTATCTCATACCCTATTGACAGCTAGTTTGCCAGGTAAAAACTTACAATATTAAGGTCAATAGCATTTATATATTAAGACCAATAACAATGCTTTTAGGCTCAATGTTGTAATTTACGCAAGCACGATTTATCATTGTAGCATTTATGAGTGTCGTCCTTAGGGATGGTTATGAAATTTGATCATTAATGCCCTAAATTATCATCTACTAAAACTATGACATAAGTTCTATGACCCAAATCATATATACATCCAAATTATTAATTCAAAGAAAACCAGAGATCGTAAATAAAGCACTAATTTACTATTAAGATATGACGTAAGAAATTACCAGCTTAGAATACCATTACTCATTGAACAGAAGTTTGAAACTGAAGACAATCTGCCGAATTTCAATTCTTTAGTATTGACCCTCATGAATTAGTCTAGATTTTTAATTCTCCATTGCATCTGAGCAAGAACCCACATCACAAACAGAATCCAAAACCAAAAATCTTAAGCAAAAATTTGAAACCACAAGGGTAGAATTCAAAGCCAATAGCACTCAATTTTAGAATTAAATGGTGGTTTTCAATCCAATCTCCAATCCAAACTAGTGTACATGCCGTGCTTTGCACAGGCATGAGTAATTCTTCATTTGATTTTTAAATTATTGACTAATTAGTTGTAATTTGTATCAGTGTTAGAGACGTGATTATTGATTTTGAATTATATTTGTAATGTAATTGGTTATTTATTGTTTTTGTGGAATAATGAGTTTCTAAATGCTTGTCATAGTTGATAGTAGTGAGGAGTGAAATTTTTTTGGAATTTTAAATTAGAATTTAGGGAAAACACAAAAGCAACCCATTTAATAATTGAAGCAAAAGACAATTTAATTGTTTATCTCATAAATCACTATTAAAAGTTACATTTGCTACTATATATATATTTTTTAGAGAATGCCTTTCATTATTTTTGTTTGTGGTTTGGTTGGGATTTTGGGAGAGATTCATATAATCCAATGGACATAATTTAATATCTAACCTATCATTGTGTGAGCATATGAACATTGCCGTAATGTGACTTCACAAGTCATAGTACTTATAATTATCAATTGATTTCCTTGGTTTTCTATAACCTGTGTCATAAAGTTATTTTCCACTTGAGATCATTAATATCTAACCTATCACTCATATGAACATTTATGTTTGTGATTTCAAGAGTCCTAGTATGCATTAGCAAGATTGCCCCATTGTGATTTGCTTTATTAATTACACAACTTCAAAGGAAAAAGGATAATAAAAAACAACTTGACCAATGATGTTAAGCTAAATGTCACTCATCCAACAACGCATTTAGTTTTATATTGTATATATGATATATGATGATTCGATTACAATGAATCTGTCAACTAAACGTCAATCTCAATCTCAAACTAAAAATCGAAGATGAAAGAAAACTGGGAAAAAAATATTCGAGTTGGAAAAAAAAACTCTATTATATGCTATTCCTCACTAGTCCCTTATGCCCAAGCTTCGACCTTGCTTCAGATTTGTAGCCTCTACTTCGAGTCTCATCCCTTCAATTTTGTCATTATTCTCCAATTAACACTCTTTGTAATTGCCTTTATAATTGCTCTAATTTAATGCCCATTTTGATGATGGTGATGATGAAGGAGAGGAGAGAAATTAAAAGGAGTGATTATGGCATATGAAGGAATGAGGAAGAAGATGAAGTAGCACAACGTGGGGGTAGGGTGTTGGGTTTACCGAGTTGAGAAGAACGAAGAGTAAAGAAGAAGAAAGGGGAAGGCAATAGTCACGTGCAGCTCGCGTGACTGTATTAAGTGAGGGTGAGGGAGGGATGAGGTCTCAGCTGGGCCTTCGGCTTGGGCCACAAAAATAGTAGGAGAATAAAAGGGGAAGGAGTGGGTGAAGGAGAAGGGAATAGGAGTTGGGCCGCAGAAAACTAGAAGCGTAGGCCCGAAGAGGAGAAAGGAGAAGCTGGTGAGGGAATGGGCGAATTGGGCTCGATTGGAAGGCGGGCCAAGGTAGTAGAAGAAGAATAGGTCCACTAGGCTCGACAAGCGTGTGGCTGGAGGCTTCGACCCCTTCCTCTCTTGTTATTTTTTCCTTTTTTTTTTCACTTGATATGACATCATCCCTTTTGGTAAGTAACTTCAGCATTTTATTTATTTTTCACAATTGTCCCATGATTCCTGCAAAATAAACAAAAATATATTAAAATCTTAATTTATTAATTTATTTTGAGCTAATATTAGATAATAAAAGGGTATAAAATGTAATAATTTTAGGTAGAACAATCAGCCACTGAGGCATGCCTAAATTTGCTTCAGTATCTTCTTGTAGCTTATTCATTCTAGGATTTTTTCTTATTTTATTCAGCTACTTTAAACTCAAACTTTTTGCTTTAATTGTTTAGAGATCTGTAATCATCCAATTACGATTCACGCTTTATGTTCTCCAACTCTAATTTCAATTTCTATACTTTGTAAGTAGGGGTTCCAATTTCTCTCCATTTGAAACAACTAGCATATTCAACTTCATATTTGTAGTTTCAGTTGTTCGGTATCTAATTTATTGTATTACAGTAATTGGGGAGGATAAATATGAGAAGAAGGAGGCCCGTCTATGTTTGTAGTTTCAGTTGCTGGGTATCTAATTTATTGTTAGGTATCTAATTCAACTCCATATTCAACTTATATTTGTAGATAGTGATGAGGGTCATTACCAGCAATGCCCTAACAATTATGATACTCCCCATTTTTAGACTAAAATCGACTGTTTCTATCTTACAATCAGGGAGGCATTTTAAGGATCGCTAAGCTTAATTGTTAATGACTACTAGATATATATACAGACTTAAGCTTCAATTTTAGACAATGAACCAAATGTGTAGGGCCAATCTAGATACCTTCATTAAGGTTGCCAAAGAAGGCTAATTTATCAACTCAACTTAACTGATACAATAGAATCAAGTGGTTCATCAAGGATATCAAAATCCCATCTCAAAATCCACACCTAAAAAAATCATCAAAACATACCCCACCACAATCATTAACACAAGCATTGCCAACACCAACTACCAACTACGATAAAGCCAACCGAAATAGGCATACAATTGAGTAGGACTTAGGGTTTGGCTAATTGTCAGAGTCAAAAATGACTTTCGAAACAAAACCCTGGAGAATAGCTTCCCCACCAAAACCCAATCTAAGCCCTCATTGAAACCTTAGATAGCTGCATTAGAGAGAGGGGGGGGGGGGGAGTTACCAGATGAATAGAGTGCATCGCTGGAGGGTCATTAGAGCAGAGCTTCACTGCTAGAGGAGGCAAGGTCTAGCAGGCGAGGAGAAAGAGCATTTGAGAGAGACAGAGAGGATTGAGGAGATGAAAGAAAGAGAGAAAGAGAGAAGCAGCAACTTGCGAGAGGGTGGGTCAAATTTTAGTTAGGGGGTACCGGGCAAAATTACTTGATATTTTCCATCGTTTTAGCCACAATTTTGTGAGGAAAAAAAAATATTACACCATATTTTCCAAACTTTCCCTCATTTTTCCTTCTAATTTTTTTTCCAACCTTTTTTCTTTATTCCAAACAAAGGAAAAGTTATAGTTTTCCACATTTTTTTTTCCAAGATACTTTCTGAAAACCAAACAAGCCCTAAGGCCCTCAGAGTACCTAACATGGTAATTGGATTTCCTAGTTATGAGGATAATGTGAACAAGATCTTCTAGGACAAGCAGCAAGTTACTAGGAGGTTGGTCAATACTTTCATCATTGTTAGAGCAAAACGTACAAGAATTTGCTCTTTTTCTCAATGTTCACTACAACTCTCGTTCTCAATGTTCCCAAAAACCAACCAAAAACCAAGGAAAAAAGAAACCTTTTCTATGCAAATTAAAATCTTCTCTGTGGGGATTAGCAACAAGCCATAATTCATGTATAAAGAAAAGAAATCACGCACAATCATAACCACCTGAAATCATAGCGGGGCACCCAATAAGTTTGATTTCTTGCTGATTCTTTGTTCCTTTTTCCTTGATCTATTCTCCTATCATACGTTCAAGACTTAGCCGCCTTGCACTAAACTTCATAGCTAGACTACATGCACACACTATAACCCAATGCTGCTTGATACTCTTACATAACATGATTATATGTAACTTAAATCATGACTTTTAAACCATGCAACACTGATTTACACTATTGTATGATTTAACTGCCTAAGAATCAAATTCAGGTTAAGTTTTGAAGTAGAGCATAAAATTCAATAGTAGGTAATATTTGGTTGGGGCAAAATGATTTTCTTGGAGAATAATTTTTCAATTTTCTATTGTTTGGTATAGCAAAGGATGGAAAATTAAAATCGAAGAAAAAGCATTTTCACCCTAATAGAGGAAAATAATTTCCGTTTTGAGAAGAAAGGAAGTTGATTTTCTTCCTTCTATTTTTTTGATGATGTGCTCAGGTGGAATTTAGGAGGAAAAAAATCTAACTTTAACAATTTAAATAAAAATTTGAATATTAGATGGAAAACATTAAAATAAAGTCAAATCCTGATTTTGAGCTCAACCTTCTTTCATTTAGTCAATATTGATCTCTGGCATAACAATTCATTTGATATTTTTTGTCAATTAAACAATTCAGTTGGCATTTTTGCCTGTAAAAAAATTTCAATGGTTTGATTCAAAACTTACTTATCGAATAGAAAATATTAAAATTAGCTCAAATCCATATTTTAAGTTCGACATTCTTTCATTTGATTAACAATTTTCTCTGTCACTACAGTCCAATTATTACTTTTCTCCATTAAATAACTCAGTTAACATTTTTTTGCCACTAAACAATTTCAATGGTTTGTGTTGAAGCTTGATTATCAAATAAGAAAGATTAAAATAACCTCAACTCTAAATTTTTAAGTCAGCATTCTTTCATTTGATCAAGATTTTTCTTTACCATATAAATTCCATTGATATTTTTTACCACTTAAACAATTCAACTGACATTTTTCACTACTAAACCAATTTCAATGGTTTGGATAAAAACTTAATTATCGATGAAAAATATTATAATAAGCTCAAATCTAAATTTTATACTCAACATTCCTCTATTTGATTAACATTTATCTCTACTATGATAACTTAATCGACATTTTTTGTCACTTAAACAATTCAGTTGACGTTTTTCTGTAACTAAAACAACTGTAATAGTTTGGATTGAAATTTGATTATCCCATATGAAATATTAAAAGAAGTTGAAATCTGAACTTTTAACTCAACATTCCTTCATTCAGTTAAGATTTATCTACGCTATAGCAATTCAATTGACATTTTTGGTCACTTAGACAATGCAATCGACATTTTCATTTTTTTCCATGAAAAATTATTTATCTTGCTTTAAACAACGGAAAATTTGACACAAAAATTCATTTTTCATGGAAAAACCATTTTCTTTGGAAAATGATATTTCAGTAAAATCATTCCCTTCCCCACAACTAAGCATTTAATCTAAATTTAAATTGACCTTGCTTAAAAAATGGTCTACTGAATATGAGTTTTCTTGGCTAAAATTATCTACGTGTTTTTTGTCAAGACAAATTTGAACTGAATCCAAAATGATCTAACATATAGTAAACACAACTTAAATTTATATCGACTTAAATACAACTCAATATAAAATTAAACTAAATATTGTATTTTATACCTCGTCTAAAATTTCACCCCAATGTTGTTCGACCTTTCATTTGTTTCATTCCATGTAGTTATTTTAAAATTTACTAATTTAGGATGGAGTTACTTAACTAATCACTTAATTAATGGCCGTATTGGCACTACATTATGTTTGGATGCCATAAGAAAGAACATGTTAGTTTGGCTACTTGGCATAACTATCCTATGTTAATATTTTCTATAGCCATATGGTTATTTATCGCTTTATGCGATTATAGATGATTAAATAAGTCAACTGTGGGTATTTATCACGGAGCCCCTGCGTCACTATGAAGTAGAAGTTCCTACCGCTTTTATTGCACCAGTTAATTGGGAGGAAGAAGTTTATTACTTACGAAAGACTAATGTCAACTACACCAGGTAGACCACGTGTAAATATAAACTTCAACCCCATCATTGTTATTCAAATTATTTCTAAAACTTTATTTCATCTGTAGGTATAAAAGGAGGAGGTGGATTCTTCGCCATTGTCGTGATAGATTGGCTGCTCATCATGTTATTTAGCGTGACTTTTGTCATAATCACTATCTACTATTTTTATCATACTATTATAGACCTTTGTCTAAGTCATGTGGTTTTTAGTTGTTAATTCCAATGATTATATACGAAGTTGCTATCCACATATTGTTCATTGATTATTCTATCATCTTATCTAAATTATAATATTAACTATGTTTATAATGGCTATCGGTTCATTACTTGTATAGTATACGTCATGAAATGTCTATTTTAACATGTACCGTGCATAGCACAGGTCCAGACTAGTAAGAAAGAACATGTTAGTTTGGCTACTTGGCATAACTAACCAATTTGATAATATTAGTGCAGTTGTGTATGTGCCTATTTCTTTGCTTGTTCCCCTCACAAGCATCAATATCACTAACAAAAGAGAGATTTTGAGATTGCTGTTGAATGTCCAAGGGAGAATGAGAATGGCTAAGGCTAATATAGGACTTGTGGTGTTGGTGCTGAGGTATAGATATGATATTATTTTTCATATTATTATCCCTTTTATATCTTTGATATTATCTATTGTATTTAGATAATAATTTGATTAACTTTGAGATAATGTGATTTTGTATGTTGCTTCACAAGCTAGGGTTATTGGGCGTGTAAGTAGATGTGGGTAGCCATGTATATACTCGATCATCATGTACATCGAAAGGGCAAGAAAGATTCAATACAGAAAATAATTCTTTCTTTCAAAATCTATCAAATTCTACATGGTATCAGAGCTTTGAACCCATTCAAGGTATTCAAATCAAATTAAAATCATGATAGATGGGAAGAAGTTCGTTAGTGATAATCTGTCACCGTAGTTCGTTCATCCAAGTGATGGATCGAGAGTACTTAATACTACCATTATTTTCAATGGAAAGAACTACGAATTACGACAAGTAGTGAGAACTGCAATCAAAGTAAAGAAAAAGTTAGGGTTCATAGATGGAACCCTAACAAAGCGTGTCTTAGAAGAAGGAGATGACCCAAGTGAATTCAACACTTGGGACATGGTAAACTCATTAGTGTGCTCCTTGATTATCAATGTCGTAGTTCTGAAACTTCATGCTATCGTGACCTACATTAAGACAACCAAAGCTATGTAGGACGATCTAAAGAGGAGGTATGCAGTTCCTAATAACCCCATAATCTCACAACTGAAGTTAGACATTGCCCTTGCAAATAGGTGGGGCTCAAAGTAGTTGAGTTCTTTACGAGGTGCTTGTTCCTTTCGTTGGGAAATATGGGTTGATAAATAGGTGAAGTCAGTTAAGATTGGTAAAGGTGGGTTGAAGTAGGTTACAGTGGACTGAAGTGGGTTGAAGTGGGCTGAAGTTGGTTGAAGGATGATGGGTAGAAGTTGGTTAAAATAGTGGAAAGTTGGTTGAAGTTGGTTGAAGTGGTTTGAAGTTGGTTGAAGTTGGTATTTTTTTTTATTAAACTTCGTATTTTTTTTTATTGAAGTTCGTAAAGTGGGTTGAAGTGGGTTGATGTGGGTTGATGTTAGTTGAGGTTGGTAAATTTGGATTTATCAATGAAACGCACATAGCCTAAATTGACGGGTATGTGGAATGAACTCAGGAATTACATCAAAATTTCCAGTTGTACTTTCAGAAAATGCGAGTGCAATGTTAGTGCAAGGGTCATATAGAAGATAGAAGAAAAATGGACTCTTTAGTTCTTAATGGGCTTAGACAATGACCTCCATTCAACAATTCAAAGTCAAGTCTTTGCAATGGATCTGCTACCTCCCATTGACAAAATTTCAATATTATTCAACAAGAGAAGAACCACAAAAAATTGATGATAGGAAGGGATGCACGAGAAGAGAAAGTTGTGGCCTTTGTTATGAAAGAACAACCTACCATGACCCAAAAAGGCAGCTGCAAACACTGTGGCCGATACGGCCATGACTAGAGCAACTATTACAAGATCATCAGTTGTCCACTTTTCCGGGGTAGTTGCGGATGTGGAAGGCGACGAGGCTGCAAAGGCGAAGGTAGAAACATGTAAGGCAGCCGAGTAAGCGAGGCAGACAAAGAGACGGCGAATGCCACTAACATGAGTGAGACAACTCCAAGCACATGTAATAGTGTTGAAGCAACTCAGGTAGTCATCCCTGGTGTCTCCTTGAAACAGGTACAAAGCTTTTGAGCTTGATATACGCTTCAAAACCAGGATATGAGACCTTGTCAAGTAAGGGCATTTGGATGTTAAATAGTGGCACCTCTTGTCATATGAGTGGTGATTTAGATTTAAGTAGTAATATTCAAAATGTCGTACCCATTGGTGTTACTTTGCCGAATCGTATGGAAACCATAGCTAGTAAAAAGGGGGCGGCGGATTTGGGTGGAATGGTCATGGTCAACAATGCTTTATATGCTTCTAATTTACATTGTAATCTAATTTCGACTAGGCAAATAATTAGAGTTTTGAATTGCTTTGTGACATTTTATAATGATGTTTGTGTATTGTAGGACCACACTTCTAGGAGCCTGATTGGAGTGGGTGAAGCACAAGGAGGGGTTTATTATTACCAAAGAGCGTTCCAAGCCAATGCCGTTGACTCCACCCATCTTTGGCACTTTCATTTGGGGCATCCATCCAATGAAGTTCTGGAGTTAGTTTGAAGAAAAATAAATTGGGTATTTGTGATGTTTATTTTAGAGCAAAATAAACTTGATCTCAGTTTTTAACAGTGAAAGCAAAGCAGATGGCTCATTTAATTTAATATATTGCAATATTTGGGGTCTGTACAGAATGACTTCTTTTTGTGGGGTTCATTATTTCCTAACTATTATGGATGATGCAAGTAGGGCAACTTCGGTGTACTTATAAAGATCGAAGTGAAACTGGTGCCCTACTAAAAGAATTTGTTGCCAAAACTAAAAACCAATTTGGCAAAGACATTAAAAAACTTAGGTGTGATCATGGATCCAAATTTACATATGGTCCTATGCTTTAATATTATGCTGAAAATGGCATCATTCATCAAACAAGTTGTGCAGAAACCCCACAAAAAAATGGTAGGGTAGGATGTAAACATTGCCATGTTTTAAATGAAGCTAGGGCATTGCATTTCCAAGCTCACATACATATTAAATTTTGGGGGTAATGTGTTCTGGTGGCCGCCTACCTTCGAAACAGGATTCCTAGATAGTAGTTGAATGGAAAGAATCCCTTTGAAATGACATATCAACGAAAAGCATCATATGACCACCTATGAATTTTTGGGGTTTGTGTTATGTACAAAATAAGTTGACAACTAAGGCAAATTTGCATCTTGAAGTCAAAAATGTGTTTTTGTTGAGTACCCATTTGGCCAGAAAAGGTTATAAGGTGTATCACCTTGACACAAAGGAATTATTTGTGAGTCGAGATATTATGTTTCATGAAACGTGTTCCCCTTTGGACTAGAAGAAAATCCATAACAACAAGGGAGGCTCACAGGAAATGGGCCATGTCCAACACCGGTGAGCATGACATGTGACGTTGATGGTGCATTTGACCTACCCGATGACAGGGAGTTCAGCG
Source organism: Selenicereus undatus (assembly GCA_017589665.1). Taxonomy (NCBI): domain Eukaryota; kingdom Viridiplantae; phylum Streptophyta; class Magnoliopsida; order Caryophyllales; family Cactaceae; genus Selenicereus; species Selenicereus undatus. The sequence continues at coordinate 32,549,781 of JACYFF010031958.1, read as the reverse complement.
GCATTAGGCCCAATTCTGGTACATAGCCAGGCACACTAGAAGAAGAGCCTACAGAAGCTTGCAACTCTACACTAGTCACGGATCCGGTCGCTCCAAGCATAGCACCCATTGATGCTAAAGCGGGCCTATGACATGGGCCTGTTAAGCAGCCCAGACGCAGTGACAGAACCAGCAAAATGCCAGCCCACTTAGAAGAGTATTTGTGCGACAGTGCAGACCCAATAAACCCCTCTCCTAATGTCATGCCATTTCAACTTGGTAACTCAGGTATGCGGCATTCAATTGCAAACTACGCCACTTGCAATCAATTTCTAATACTCACCAAAATTTTTTACTGCTATTACTAAAATTATTGAGCCTAAATTTTATCATAAGAGCGGTGAAAGATGCTCATTGAAGTCAAGCCATGCAAGAAGAAATTAGTGCTTTGGAGACAAATTACACATGGATATTACTAATTTACCATACGGTAAAAAACCCATCAGCTGTAAATGGGTTTATTGGGTGAAGCATAACTGAGATGGATCTATACAATAGTGTAAAGCTCGTCTGGTTGTGGTGACCACTAGGTTGATGGATTTGATTATAATGAAACCTTTGTGCTATCGCCAAAATGACTAGTGTTCAGTGTTTTTTGAGTGTGGTTGTTGCAAAAGGACGGGAATTGCACCAGATCAATGTCAATAATGCGTTCTTGCATGGAAATCTTGACGAAGAAGTTTTGATGAGTATGCCCCTTGGATTTACTTGTGGACAACCCAATCAAGTTTGCTGGCTTAAGAAATTGTATGGGTTATGCCAGGCACCTAGGCAATGGTTTTCCAAGCTCTCACCTAGGCTGTATGAGTATAGTTTTGTTCATTCTTATGCTGATTATTCACTGTTTACCTACAAAAATGGTGATATCTGTATGACCTTATTAGTTTATGTCAATGATATTGTTCTTGCTAGCAATGATTCTATAACTTATAACACATTTAAGGCCCATTTGAATGGTTGCTTCATCATTGAAAAAACTTGGTCCACTTAAATATTTTCTTGGCATTGAAGTAGCTCGTGGGTCATAAGGAATGTTCCTCAGTCAGAGGAAACATGCTTTTGAGATAATAGATGAGTGTGGCCTCTTGGGTGCTAAGCTTGAAGAATTTTCTATTAAGGAAAATAAAAAACTGGCTTTAGCAAATAGAGACTTATTACATGATGCTAGCATGTATTGGCAATTAATTGGGCGACTCATTTATCTCACTATCACTTGCCCTGATTTGAGTTATGCAGTGCACATTCTATAACAATTCATGTAAGCTCCTCAAACAAAACGCATGGAAGCTGTAAGACAAGTTCTAAGGTATCTGAAGGGTAATGCCAGCAATGGTGTTTTGCTAAAGGCCAATAGTGATCTACATGTTAGTGCTTATTGTGACTCAGATTAGGGTGCATGTTATTTAACAAGAAGATCATTAACGAGATATTTTGTGATGATTGGGGGATCACAGATCTGTTAGAAGTGTAAGAAACAAGCCACAGTTTCCCATTCATCAGTAGAGGCAGAACACATGTATATGGCTGGCATGACTAATGAACTTATTTGGTTGAAGACCTTCCTTGCATCTGTAGGAGCATTCCCTCCTCATAGCATGCACCTATTTTGTGACAATAAAGCAACTATTCATATCGCTAACAATACAGTCTTTCATGAAAGGACCAAGTATATTGAGATCGTCTGTCATTCTATTCAAAAACGATTGCAATCATGTGATCTTATACTATCTCACATCTGCATAGAACTACAGTTAGCAGACATTATGACCAAGGCTCTCGGGAAGCTACAATTCCAGTTTTAAAATGCAAGTTGGGCATGGTTGAGCTACATGCACCAACTTAGGAGGAGTGTTGAGAGATATATATATATATATATATATATATA
>JACYFF010031958.1:32493443-32507857 GCA_017589665.1 Selenicereus undatus | reverse complement strand
ATATGTAATGGGCTACTCAAGCTTATAAACTCGGCATTAGTGAATCGACTTCTATTTGTCATAATGAAACCTTGGGGAAAAGGGGAAACGGTAATGGGATGAGCTACCACACGCTAAGTGAGTATTTCCCAACTTCGAAAATCCTAAACCATTTGCAGGCAATGATAATAAGTAGCAGGCAGAGGTCATTTGTGTATTACTATCATATTGGGCAATTATAATCCCCAAAAGGAATCATCATCACCCTTAAGCCTCATACTAGCTGCTCAAGCTTATTTCTAATCCCTTGATAAACAAGCTTCCCTAATGATCAAGCATTTAGGTACATGGGCAAGCGAGCAACAAGGATAGAGTAAAAGGGCTTTCGGATAGTCAAATTGAAAATGCAGTGACTCATGTTTTATTCAAAGAATATGCACATTTAAAAACTTATATGCTCGATGCATTACAAGGATATAGTTGTACTTTATTTGACATTTCAGTCAAACTATACTTGGAATCTCGTTCTTAAGATATGCAGAGGATACATTTCATTCATAGGATATGCACAGGAAGCTTTCTTTCTTTTTCTTGAAAACACTTTACTTAGCCTCTTCAAGCTCATATTCTTTAAGAAGAAATCTCTTTCATATTTGTCCTCTAATGACCCTTATAAGCTTTTCAAATGTCATTCGAATTGGCCTCTTAATGGCCCTGAGAATCTTTCTTTTCCCAAAATACTTGACATGGCAAAATGCCAACTACTTTTCTTACTTATTAGGAAAATACTCTTGGTATAAGATCATCATAATGTGCTGATGGGATGAGATCTATTCTCAACCCCTGGTGAGACTATCCTCACTCATAAGCTCTTGCTCCCGGGATTGCAACATAAATGGACCTACACCCTTGTCAGGATCTTCTAGGGTCTGCCACTACGGGGAATTACTTCCCAAGCTGGGATTCCCCTGTTCTAGCAGGTTCACTCCAATCTTACATATGTTCCTGAGCACGTTATCTTAGCCAATTTAAAGTGTATGGCCATAGTGGTTAATAAGTTTGTTGTCTCTTGCAACAAAGTCATTTTTCATACAACTCACTCCTTTTAAAAATTCCTTAAGGATTCCCCCGTTCTAGCAGGTTCACTCCCATTTAAAAATTGTATTCGTATAGTTAAAAGTACGCCATCATTCGTTAATAAGTATGACTACTATTATTTTCAACCACAAAAAACCTTCTTTTTCAAAATTCCACCCTCACACACATGATAAAGCTTAATGACATGAAATGGAGGGCTCACACGTAACATAGTCAAACACTTTATAATTCAACTTAAAAACCTCTTAAAATCGTAATGGAGTCACTAACTTGCAATTCGAAACACTTTCGAAACTCAAACTACTTTCCTAGCATACATTTCAATCTAAGTTTCGTAATAGACATCTTCAGTTGTCATTTTCCAATTCATTTCAATCCTTTGAAACACAAGAAGGGGATATGAACATACTAAAGCCTTAAACATTTTCGAAGTCGGTACTAGTTTTCTTTTTAACTTCCTAAACCTATCAACTATTCAGTTGAGTCACTCATTGAGTACTTTGACGATTTAGGATCTTTTAGGCTACAAATGTCTTAGCAAACAAGTAGGCAATTGATGAATATTTAAAACATTCTCAATTATGAAAACAAGCCTTTAACAACCCTTTTTAAAATGTCTAAGCTCAAAAGTCAGTGACATTGCATCACTTAGCCACATCAAGAGGGAAGGCGTTTACAAGTAGCACATTCAAACACTTCATAATTCAACTTGGCAAAATTTGCCAATGAGCCACACATGGCCTCGCAATCCACACGATTGCGGTCAATCACAGTCCAGGCTCTCTCCTCACACAACAATGACCACAATAACCTCGAGTCACTCAATAGTTTTACCTCAAGCCGTCCAACCACCATGCTCGGTTCTTCAATAATTCAACTGTTTAGTTCACAAACCAACTCCCAGAGGCATAGCATTCTCATGCAATTACCACAAACAGCTTACAAACATACCCTTACTGATCTGGCAGCGTCATTTACACAGAATTCAGCTTGGTATAATATTACCTCAAACATCTAGTTAGCATCCTATGGGCATAACATTCACATACAACCTTCAAGACAGAATTTAGGCATACTAAATTGATGCAACAGTAGTGTTTTAGCAATATTCTCTTTACTCTATAAAGCTTCAAACTGATCGATTAGAACAATCATGCTTTAACTCGGCATGTAAGAATCCCAAAGTCAGCATAATCACCAAAATTACTCAATTCTGGTTCTGAATTCTCCAAATACTGACTGCTAACTCAGATTCTAACATGCATTAACTAAAATCAGTAAAAATTTATTAAAATTACTAATAATTTAGGAGGAGAGAAACACTGACCGAATCAATACTAAGGACCCGTTCTAAGGGCTTTCGGATCGATTTGGAGGCTTGAAAACTGGGAATTCGACCCATTTTCACACCCTAACCACCAACTTGAATCAGCCTTGCCCGGATCCGATTTCTGACCCACTTTCTCGGTCTGTTTGTAGCCGGAGCCACGCCTAACCACCGACAGTGGCAGTCGTGGTAGTGGTGCGCCAAGGGTTTCAAACCCTAACCTCTAAAATCCTCATCTCACTCCCTTGCTCTCTTGCTTAATCTCTCTCTCTTTGTTGTCGACAAACGGACAGTTGGTAGTGCTACCGTCGTCGCCAAGCCCACTGTTGAGAAACCTCACCGCCAACCTGCGCCGTCCCCAATGCCTGGTTGTACCCCTGTTTCCCTCTGTTTGTTCGCTCGATCTCTCTCCTTCTCTCTCTGTCGCTTGGTTATGGATGGGTGGCACCGCCACCGTCGCTGTCGCACCTCCTCTCTCTCTCTCTTTGGTGGTTGCCGGGGAGGGGTTGATGAGGAACCAGAAGAGCACACCCCCCTTTTCGTGTTTTCCAGAAAAATAAGGGGCTTCAGGCCTTTTTGTCTTTTTTTATTTTTCGTTTTGATTTGGTTAATTAGGCTCACTTACTAAACCTAGCTCAGTCTTGAATCATCTGGTCTTGTTAATCTCAATATTTTGTATCCTAGACCCAAATCGATAATACAACATTTCGTCGATTATTCGCTCCCAAATATATCAATGTTCGATTTAGTAAATAGGGAACTAATTCTAAGGTTGACAATCTAATCGTATTCAGGTTCGTTCTCAATTTAATAACCGATAAAAATCCTTATTAGCACTTATTAAAATCATTGAAAAATCTCAGAACTAATAGTAATAATAATATTAATAGCAACAATAACATTCTTCTTCATAAAATTTCCACTTAAGCAAGCACATCGATATTGATCTAACTTAACTAAAATAATAAAATACGAGTTGTAATATCAAGAAATAGGCTAGAAATGCGGGTGTTACATTCTTCCCCCCCCCCCCCCCAAAAAAGAATTTCGTCCTTGAAATTCTAAGGTTCACAGTTCAGTCAAACATAAGATGCGCACACACGCACTATGATCTACACAACTCGTACTAAAATCCAAAATCTTGTTTTACAATTAATTCAAATCGCAAAAGAAGGCTTATGGTATCCAGTCTCCTCCTCACCAATCCTCTTCGAGCGGCTAATCACTCCATTTAGGAGCCGAGGGCAATCGCATAGAAGAGGGGTACATGCGTTCGCATGGAAAACCATATTAAGCTTGTTTTGAAAAGGAACATAGACTTCCAATTGTCTACACTGAATCCACATAGTAAACAACAACTCTATGTACATGCATCGTTATGAATTGAAATCTAAAGGTAGGACAATTGGGCAGTGATACCTCAAGGTCATATACAAGTAGTTACTTTCTAAAACATGAATTCAATCACCTTTAGAATCACAATGGTTAACCTAGAGATTCCTATAACACATTAGAGTAACAAGGACATCACATAGCACCACGTAGCATCACTTAAGCACCATGGCATCGCATAGAATCAGCAATTCAGCATTCTCAAGCTTAGGAATCATAAGCAACATAAAACCGTCTAATATGCATATTGTAAGCAATTTACAAAAGAGAAGCATATGCAACTGACATTCCTATGTTCACACATCAATCACAACTAACGTTTAGGCCTTTCATTCATGACAACTTAGACAGGACATGTCAAAGTCCTATAAAGGGGGTTAACTTAATCAGGTTCACTCAAAACATGAAGATGTTAAATCAATCTAAGGTTAAATCAATTAACTAGTAAGCTACCACATCACACTAATGTAGCAGAGGCATCATAATAAGTGATATTGACATCGATGGAACTTGAAGTAGCATTCAAAATCACATTGATATCATGTAGAGTCAACAACAAAGCACTGAGGATCAAGAATCACAAATAGGATGAACTAGCATAACATATTGATAGGTACAACTTGAGAAGAAAATGCTAGGGAAAGAATGTAAGTTGATGGTTTTGATGGTGGGGAGACTTTCCCTAAGGTCCCTACTTGGAACAGATCGCCTCCTAGGTCATAAATTCATACGGGTGAATGGTTATGCTCATAGTTGAATCCTGGGGCCTGTGGGTTATGGTCCCACCACGCTTCCACTGCGCTACTCTGGTCAATATAGAATACAAGGGCAATATGCGAATGTAAGTTCCTATGGTTGCTGTATTGTACTTTAAATACATGCGTATGTGGTTATTTAGCTATGACATAGAATCATAGAATTCACGGAATGCAAATAATGAGTCAGAGGTCATGCCTTGGCATGAATTACAAAACTTAAATCATCTGGATAATCAAGTCACATCAAGTAACGAATGCATCTTAGCATGTAGGTATTAGATACATCTAGTTACATATAGAAACTTATGTTCAGAGAACGGCTTGAACATCATTGTAAAGCAAATGCAAGTCTTCAGACGCAACAGTAAGGCGTAACTATGGAATTAGAAAGGTCTTTTATGTGAAAGAAAAACCTTAACTCACTATTTATGATGGATCTTAACTCTCAAAGTTTCTAGGTTTTAAAAAGGAGAATAGCTTAACTGCTTTTAGCTCTTTCTCTACCAATCTTTGAATACGTCTGCTCACTCCATTATGGGGCCCGAGGAGCATATCGTACTTTAGGGGCAAAAATGAGCTTGGAGTTAAGACTTTTCCAATCATTTGAATTCAACCCAAATGTTCTTTAAACTTTCAATTAAAATTATTAGTGTGCATATATGCAAACAATCATTGATTGAGCCAACACTTAGCACATTCATGACAATACAAGTCATTCGGCTTATACTCCTAGCGAATGGTTCATTCATTCAATCAATGAGCTCACTCAAGCTACATATAACTAGCTAAACGCACTAACGTTCACACAAAACCCACATTTGCACACAAAAGCAGGCATAAATCAAATTATCATGAACGCATTCCTACATAACTACATGAGATGTACGACTCAGGTCACGGCCTATGGTCGTAAAATCTTGCTCTGATACCATCTGTAATACCCCCAATCCCTAAGGTTAGGAGCATCAACGATTTCTTAAGTCCTACTTAAATTCTAGAACGAAACGGATAGAGTTTCGCTTAAAATATGACCATTTCCCAGGCTTAAAACCTTACATTAAATCCCTGCAATGAATAGAAGTATAAAAGGATACTGAGATAAGCTCAACGGCTACACGCTGGAGTTCATAACTCTATAGCCACTCGCTCCGAGTACTCCAAACAATATAGTTCAACGATAAAGAAGGAAAAGAAACATACAACTCGACGGATCACACATCCGGAGTACTAGGGTTTACATCTCGAAATATAACTACAGCTAAAAAGACAACTAGCTATTAAGATGGTTGGCTCACATGGCCATACAGAGCGACTTTTAAACAATATGCATTACATGAACCAGTGTACTTAGTTTACATACATTTACAACTCTAGGGATACATTATATTACGTTATTAAGCATGTAAATCCACTTCTATAAGTACACATATATGACACCTTCTTAAGCAAGGATAGGCTCCAACTCGGCATAAGTGAATCGACTTCTACCTGTCACAATGAAAACCTAGGAAAAAGGGGAAATAGTAATGGGATAGTAATGGGATAAGCTACCACACGCTCAGTGAGTATTTCTTGACTCCTTAAAAACTAAAACCAATTGCAAGCAATAATGATAAATAGCAGGCACTCGTCATTTGTATATTATTATCATATTATGCAATCATAGTCCCCAAAAGGAATCATCATCACCCTTAAGCCTCATACTAGCTACTCAAGCTTATTGCTAAGCCCTTGATAACCAAACTTCCCAAATGATCAAGCATTTAGGCATATAAGAAATTAAACAACAAGGATAGAGTAAAAGTGCTTTCAAATACTCAAATTGAAAACACGGTGGCTCATGTTTTATTCAAAGAATATGCACATTTGAAAACTTATATGCTCGATGCAGTACACGGATATAGCGATACTTTATTTGAAATTTCATTCAAGCTATACTTGGAATCTCATTCTTAAGATATGCATAGGATACATCTCATTCATAGGATATGCACAGGAAGCTTTCTTTCTTTTTCTTGAAAACACTTTACTTAGCCTCTTCAGGCTCATATTCTTTAAGAAGAAATCTCGTTCGTATTGGTCCTCTAACGACCCTTGTAAGCTTTTCGAATCTCATTTGAATTGGCCTCTTAATGGCCCTTAAAATCTTTCCTTTCCTGAAATACTTGAAATGGCAAAATGCCAACTGCTTTTCTTACTTATTAGGAAAATACTCTTGGCATAAGCTCATCATAATGTGCTAATAGGGTGAGATCTATTCTCAACCCCTAGTGGGACTATCCTCACTCATAAGCTCTTACTCCCGGGATGACAACATAAATAGACCCCCACCCTCGTCAGGGTCTTGTAAGGTCTCCCACTACTGGTACTTACTCCCCGAGCTAGGGATTCCCCTGTTCTAGTATATTCACTCCCATCTTACATATGTCCCTGAGCACGTTATCTTAGCCAATTTAAAGTGTATGGCCATAGTGGCTCATAAGTTTGTTGTCTCTTATTGGAAAATCATTTTTCATACAACTCATTCCTTTTTAAAATTTCTTAGGGATTCCCCCGTTCTAGCAGGTTCACTCCAATTTAAAAACTGTATTCGTATAGTTAAAAATAGGCCATCATTCGCTAATAAGTATGGCTACTATTATTTTCAACCACAAAAAATCTTCTTTTTCAAATTTCCACCCTCATACACATGATAAAACTTAATGACATGAAAGAGAGGGCTCACATGTAACATCAAACACTTCATAATTCAACTTGAAAACCTCTTAAAATCATAATGGAGTCACTAACTTGCAATTCGAAACACTTTCGAAACTCAAACTACTTTGCTAGCATACATTTTAATCTAAGATTCATAATAGACATCTTCAGTTGCCATTTTCCAATTCGTTTCAATCCTTTGAAACACAAGAAGGGGATATGAACAAACTAAAGCCTTAAACATTTTCGAAGTCGTTACTAGTTTGCTTTTTAACTTCCTAAACCTATCGACTATTCAGTTGAGTCACTCACTGAGTAGTTCGATGATTTAGGATCTTTTAGGCTACAAATGTCTTAACAATCTAGCAGGCAACTGATGAATATTTAAAAACATTCTCAATTATGAAAATAAGCCTTTAACAACCCTTTTTAAAGATGTCTAAGCTCAAAAGTCAGTCACATAGCATCACTCAGCCACATCAAGAAGGAAAGGGTTTACAAGTAGCACATTTAAACACTTCATAATTCAACTTGGCAGAATTTGCCCAATGAGCCACACATGACCTTGCAATTCATACGATTGTGGTCAATCATAACCCAGGCTCCCTCCTTACACAACAATGACCACAAGAACCTCGAGTCATTCAATAGTTTCACCTCAAGCCATCCAACCACCAAGCTCGGTTCAAAAGTACAATAATTAAATCGTTTAGTTCACAAACCAACACCCAGAGGGATAGCATTCTCATAAAATTACCACAAACAACTTACAAACATAGCCTTACTAATATGGCAGCATCATTTAAACAGAATTCAACTTGTTATAATATTACCTCAAACGTCCATTTAGCATCCTATGGGCATAACATTCACACGCAACCTTCAAGACAGAATTTCGGCATACTAAACTGATGCAATAGCAGTGTTATAGCAATATTATGTTACTCTATAAAGCTTCAAACTGACTGATTGGTAGAACCACACGTTAACTCAGCATGCAAGAATCCCAAAGTTAGCATAATCACCAACATTACTCAATTCTGGTTCTAAATTCTCCAAATACTGACGAATAACTCAGATTCTAACATGCATTAACTAAAATCAGTAAAATTCATTGAAATTACTAATAATTTAGGAGGAGAGAAACACCGACCTCGAATCCATACTAAGGACCTGTTGTAAGGGCTTTGGGATCTATTTGGCAGCTAGAAAATCGGGAATTCGACCCATTTTTGTGCCCTAACCACCAACTTGAATCAGCCTTGCCCAGATCCGATTTTTGACCCTCTGTCTCGGTCTGCATTTAGACAGAGCCACGCCCAACCGCCGACAGTGGCGGTTGTGGTGGTGGTGCGCTAAGGGTTTCAAACATTAACCTTTTAAATCCTCATCTCACTCCCTTGCTCTCTTGCTCAGTCTCTCTCTCTTTGCCATCGACAAACGGACAGCTAGTAGTGTTGCCGCCGCCGCCAAGCCCACCGTTAAGAAACCTCGCCGCCACCCTCCACCGTCGCCGATGCCTGGTCGTATCCCCGTTTCCCTCCGGTCATAAATTATTGCAAGTAGCTGAGACTCGGTTTGCATCTAATGTTATCATGGCTGAAAGGTTGATGAATGTGAAAGAAGCCCTTGAAAAAATGGTATTAGGTAATGATTGGAGAAAATTTATGACTAATGGAGAGACTCTAATTGAATTGAATGCTAGAGCTATTATAGATACATTAATAAGTGAAACTTAGTGGGACAAAGTTGATTATTTTCTCAAATTTGCAAAACTCATGGTTGATTTTTTGAGAGAGGCTCATAAAAATAGAGCTATCTTGCACTTGTTGTATGATAAATAAGACTTGATGATTGAGAAAGTAAGGGAAATCATTTTCAATCAAGAGGACCAAGACTTGTTGATAGGGCAATCTAAATTTTTTGATGCGGTCCAAAAAGTCCTTAACGATAGATGGAATAAAAGCAATACACCGATTCACTGCATGGCTCACTCGTTGGTACCTAAGTACTATAGTGTTGATTGGCTCCGAGGTGGAAGTGGTGACTTCCAAAGGAAAGCCCCAGAAGAGGATAAACAAGTTTCTTTTGCATAAAGATAAGTGCTTCCAAAAATTGTTCACTGATGGTGATAATTTTAGAAAGGTTTATCAAGAACATAGTGCCTTTTCTAGTGGCTTAGGATACTTCAATCAGCCACATGTAATTGCAGTCAAAGGTTATAAAGATCCCTTGTCCTAGTGGGCAAACTATGGTTCATCAACTCCCTTACTTTAGGGCCTTACTTTTAGACTTCTTTCACAACCTGCATCTTCATGATGCTGTGAAAGAAATTGGAGTACCTAATCCTTGATACAAACCGTCAAAAGGAATAGGCTATTATCTTCTAGGCTCGAAGATTTAGTGTATGTGCATACTAATCTTCATTTGCTTTCTCGAGAGAGGGAGGACTACAAAAGTGGGCCAAGTACCTTCCCCTGCTATGTTGTCCTTATGTTTACATAGTTACTGCTTACTGATTTATTAGTACTTTATATGTTATTCTCTACTGCTTATCCTTAGTTTCTCTCCGTAAAATGTTTTCACGAAATCCTTCTTCTACCAAATGTTCTCAAAAAATCTTACTTTGTGGGTCTTTTGGAATAAGCCTTTCTATGGGCAGGGATGCCGGTAGAGGTAAGATTGTCTACATCTGGATCTCCCTAGACCCCGCGAAAGTGGGACCAACACTGGGAGTTGTTGTTGTTGTTGTTGTTGTTGTTGTTGTTGTATACACACATACACACACACACACACACACACACACACACACTTTTTAAGCATCACTTATATAAATATTCTATGAATTAGTCTGCTTTTGATTATTTACTAGGTATTTCTTTATTAAACAACTTCATAGGTGGAGATAAAATGGCTGAAGACCCACTGGAGGTAGTTGAGCTTTCACTGAATGATCCTGAAATAGAAGCGATGACTTTCACTCTTGGAGATAAAGAGAGGCATCTCATTGACATTGCCAAGAGTACACAAGCAGAACATTGAAATATGGAATTTAAGTTTTTATGGATTAGATATTTGGATAATTATCAACTTCTGTTATGGATTGGATAACTTTTTTTTTATAATGCATTTGAATCTTTTAGATGTTGACAATTTAGAGATGTTGTGTCCAACTTTGAGAAGGTCTCCCTCAAAACCCTAGCCCATATTTATTTATTTAAATCATATTTATTTATTTAATTAATCATGCTTATTCATTTAATTAATAATGCTTATTGATTTAATCACTCATGGTTATTTGTTTAACCAAATTATGTTTATTAGTTCAATTACACTCAATTTATATGTTTACCGAATTACCTTATGTCATTTAAATTTTCTGCTTTCATTTATCATATTTAATCATCACGGTTGGGAGATATTTTATTTGCGTCCCACTTTGCAATTCAAGTTTCATTGATTGATTAAATATCGAGTGAATCGAGATCAGGCCTCGGCAAGTATAATTTAGTGGCTAATTATTTTCTTACCATCGGTAAACTTTAATCCCGAGCAATTCAAAATTTTCCTAATACTTCAAAAAAATTTCCAAGCCCAAACTTAGCTTGTTGGGCCCAAAACAAAAGCCCAAAACCTTGCTAACTTTGTTATTTTACTAATTGCTCATTTTAGCACCTAATTTTAATTAGCAAAAAGCTACTATTTGTGTTGAAAATTTGCAACCACATGTAGCTAATAGTTAACAATCTTTATACACAAAAATTCAGCAAAATAACAAAACCCAACCCTCCATTTTCTCTCTCTACCTCACGCCCCTTTGTGCATAAAACAGGGGCAGCAGTAGCTGCCCCTTGTGCAACCATTTTTGGTGGTTTCCGGTTACCTTTCCGGCCACCTCTCGGCTGCCTCGACTTCCTCTTGCTGCCAGCTATCATAGCCAACCACCAAAATCACTCAAAACAAACCCCTCCCTCTAATTCAAGCCTAAAGTAAGGTATATCGAAACCCTAACTTATTCTATTTTGAGTTTTTGGGGTTGTTTTAGTTATGATTATTATTTATATGATCAAATTGATAGTTATTATGCAATTTTTATTGACTTTGGAGATGTTTAGAGTTATGGGTATTTGATCAAGAACATGATCAAATGACTTGAAATTAAGTAAGTATGAGTTTGAGCTTGCTTATGTATCTTGTTGTGACTTGTTATAAATCATGAAAAATATAATGTTAGATGATCATTTTGAAGCCAATTATGGTTATTTGGATGCTCACTTGAATGACCAAGAATTAGGGTTTTCATGATCATGCTTGATTTAAGTGAGTTTTTGTATTCAATATGTTCATTTGGATCACATGAGGTGATTTATGATGTTGGATATGTTATTGGATTGAAAATGAATCTTAGATGATTATGAACTAGAAATTCTGGATTATGGCTGTCTAAAGTGATGTTGAGGGTCACCCCATGGTTTGGTAATTTCAACAAGTGATTTTAGAGGGTGGTTATGTGAAAAAGGAGGATAATAAAGTAGGCAGCAAGCTGTGAAGGGCTCGAAAATAGGGGTCTGTTTCAGGGAAAACTGGTAATGCGTGGCTTGTCAAAAAATTATGAATTTTAGTGGGGGAGCTAGATTATGAGTTGTATTTCAAATGGAACTTGAATCACTTTAATCAGAGTTGTGCGGACAAAGTTATGGCTGTTTTGCTAGAACTGCGCAGGTCCAGTTAGAACTGATATACTTGTGTTCTAGCCCCCATTTTGGGAACCCTATTGTGGGAATCATGTTTTGTGTAGTAAATGAAAGATTTTTGAGACTTCTTATTCTTTCCATATTAGGGTTTTAGGTCTCCATTTGAGGTCAAAGGTGAAAGTTATGAATTTTTGAAGCGAACTGACCTACTTTGGTGCAAATTGGGCTGCTATTGTAATTTCTGTGCAGCGTATACTTTGAGAAAAAATCTAAAAATTGTACTATAGATTTTCCATATTATTTTTGAATTTCCTATAAGATTTCATAAATTTTGATTGAGTGTTTTGAGTTTGGTGATTTTTGAAAGCATTTTGAGTAATTGTGTAAAGAGCAATAATAAAGATTGAGTGAGATTAATCATGCACTTATTTTGTGTATTTTGGGCCAAGTAAGGTCATTTAAGGGCAAAATGAATATTCATGGACTTTCAAGGAGGTTTTAGCCTGATTAATGAGAAAGAAGAAGACAAGTATACAATTTAGGAGCTTGTTTATGAGCTTTGAATCAATTATGAATTTTACAAAGAAAATACCAAGTTTAGTGAGCTTAATAACTTCTATTGAGTTCAATGATTCATTTGGGGTGGAATTCTATATCTAATGGATTTATGAGTGAAATATGGGAAGTGGAGAGAGTTTTGTACTCCGAAACCATATTTATCAGACCAAGTTATTGCAGTTTGTGCTATTATGAACCAAGATATATCTCTCTTGGCCTCAAACCTCTATTACTTACTCAATTCAAAATATATCAAATATATTTATCAAGCCAATCTAGTGTACTCGTTGTTATCTTGAACGAAGCTATACATCAGCGAGCCTTAAACCCGTATCAGCAACCTATCTCAGAAAAGGCCAAAGCCACTCTCCCATTTGTCACCATCAAGGCCTTTTCCTTTGTAATCTCATTTATCTCATTGTGGTCTATTTTAATTTCATTTACTTTATATCAGATTTAATTACTTTTATTAATTTAGTTTTGAAGTTATATTGAAATACCCAAGTTATGTATACCATTTAATTACTCAATTTCTGTTACACATACTTTAAATTACTTAATTATGTGAGTAGGGATCATTTACTAACTACACATACTTACAATGACATTTATGAAATAGATTCGATGCCTAGTTATCGTTCCCCGTTATGCATGAGTGTTATCAAGTCAGAACATATTTATGAAGTCAGATGACATTTATGAAACAGATGAAATTTATCAAGTCATATGACATTTTTTTTTAAAGGCTCAAGGTACGTTCATTGCCTGTATCTTTAGAAAGTAGACCTACTTTATCAAGTCACAACTCTTAATGAGTTTATCAATGAATCAGTTTATACATCGATTTGTCGTTTAACTTGTGACCCCGTTAGTTATCATGTATAGGGCGTCAGCCCATCATTTACTTGCGCTGCTTGAGGCCAACTCTTGATCAAATTGGCAGGCGTACAGTTATGTATAGATCATATCATTGCAAGGGGTTCACATCTAGATAATAATGAGCAATTCAATTTCATATTACTTTCATTTTCATTGTTATTGCGAACTAAATGAATTGCAAAAGCGGGTACCCATTAATAGTGTTTCTATGCTCATTTTACAATACAGGAATGCAGGTATTGAGTTTTAGCTCATATTTTCGAGTTGTTTTCATGTTTTTCATTTTAGGTAATGAAGTGTCACATGTTTCTCCATTTAAGAAGCCCTTTTGGTAGTCATCAGATGCTCACAGTGGATTCAACATAACATGAATGTTGGGAGCGACCTCAAGGTTAAGTTGGGTCTATATTCAATATATTTGTGTAGTATGGAGTGTGAGTTAGCACATAGTATGATTAAGTCAATTGTATTGAAGTTGAACTATTATGGACTTTGGTCTTGAAGTGTTTAAGTTTAAGAGATATTGTAATTGTGAACATGAATTGCAAGATTAAATGGTTTTTGTGAGCCTTGTCCTTATCAGGACGGTGGTAGGACCTTCAATCCTCAAGTCTTCCGCTGCATCCAGTTTTTTGTAAATCATGTCATTAGCATTTTGGAGGCATTACAAAACGTGCCCGAAATTTGGACTGTGTCAGCGTGTCCAAGATTTTAGGACGTCACGTATCAGACCCTAGAATCCTTATCCGTGTCCGACACCCCTGCCCTGAGTTCGGGTAACACAGAGTAAAGGTCCAGCTGAACGTTAGGGATCAAGCGAGTGAGAAAAGAAGATGAGGAGTTTCTTCTGTCAAAAGCTTGCATGAACAAGGCATTAATTTTTAGCTCATCCGAGTCTTGTCGTTTTTGCCATCGTTGTGAACAGGTTGTATCATGTATGTTAGGTAAGCAGGGTTGGCATAAAGACCCCAACTTTGTGCTTCATGCTAATTGGAAAGTAAAGAAATTTTACTTCCTACATATATATAT
>JACYFF010031958.1:32475106-32490438 GCA_017589665.1 Selenicereus undatus | reverse complement strand
ACACACACACACACACACATATATATATATATATATACATATATATACATATAAGTAAATCAAATTAAAAAAATATCTAGGGTTTCACATTCTACCCCTCTTAAAGGAAGTTTCGTCCTTAAAACTTTGCACGCACCTGCTCATTCAAATAGGCGGGGGTACTTTGATTGCATCTCTTGCTCTGGTTCCTATGTGGCTTCCGACACCTTATGATTTGCCCACAGAACTTTTACTAAGGGCATTGTCTTCCAACGAAGCTGCTTTTCCCTTCGATCTAGAATGTGAACCAGTTGTTCCTCATAAGAAAAATCTTCCTCAGTTTATGGGATCTGGCATGATAACATGGGATGGGTCAGGGACATACTTGAGTAACTGCGACACATAGAAGACATTGTGTACCCTGGGCAGCTCAGGTGGCAGTTCCAAACGATACTCCACCTCCCCAAGCCATTGAACAATAGGGTACGACCTGATATATATAGGGCTAAGCTTGCCCGTTACGCCAAATCTTGTGATGCCCTTGGTTAGAGAAACTCGTAGGAACACTTGGCCTCCTACCTTAAACTCTAAGGGTCTGCACCTTCGATTCACATAACTCTTCTATCAACTTTGGGCTGCTTTCATCCATTCTTGGATTATTCTGACCTTCTTTGTAGTTGTCTGGATTAGTTCTGGTCCAATGGTCAGTGCGTTGTCAATATCCTGCTAACACAATGGAGTCCTGCGCTGTCGACCATACAGTGCTTCGTATGGGGCCATCTTAATGCTAGCATGGTAGCTATTATTGTAGGAAAACTCAATCAACACTAACTGCTCATCCCAAGCTTGCATGAAGTCCAAAATGCATGCTCTTAGCATATCCTCCAAGGTTCGAATTGTTCTCTCAGTTTGCCCATTTGGTTGGGTGAAAAGTTATACTAAAGCGTAACAGTGTCTCAAATGCCTCATGCAACTTCTACTAGAATCTTGATTGGAACCTTGTATCCCGATCTGACACTATAAAGCTCGGCACACCATGCAATCAAACTATCTCCTTCAGCTAGGCTTGAGCCAATTGATCCAATTTCCATGTGTTTCTCATGGCTATGAAGTAAGCCATCTTCGTAAGTCGATCCACGATAACCGATATCGCATTGTTCTTCTTCTAGGTGGGTGGTAATCCTACCACAAAGTCCATGCAGACCGAATCCTATTTCTACTCAGGAATTTCCAAGGGTTGTAAGAGTCATTCAGGCCTTTGGTGTTTTGCCTTTACACGCTAACAGGTAAGACATTTCGCTACATAGTCCGCCACTTCTTGTTTCATATTGCTCAACTAGAAAGTCCGTTTCAAGTCCTTATATAGCTTGTTCCCACCAGGGTGAACAGAATGTGGTGTGTTGTGTCCCTCATCTAGGATTTTCCTTTTGAATTCCTTTATAGTGGGAACGCATACCCGATTCTATAACCTTAGCATCCCATCCTCGTAAATCACGAAACCAGGTGCCTTTTCTGTTGACACCTCTGCCATGATCTTACTCAACTGCAGGTTCGTGCTTTGGGTGGCTCTAATTTCCTCAATAAGGATAGGCTATACCTCCATTGTATATAGTATAGGTCTAGTTCCCCTTGTCACCACATTGAGCTCTAGTTTCTTAAAATCCTCGCACAAATCCCTAGATAGTGCCAACAAGCTATTAAGGGTTGGGTATGGCCTATGACTCAATGCATCCGTTACTACATTCACATTTCCAGGGTGATATTGGAAGTTTATATTGTAGTCCTTAAGGAATTCTAACCACCTCATCTGCCTCACGTTTAGGTCCTTTTGCGAGAACAAATACTTGAAACTTTGATGGTCAGTGAAGATCTCATAGTGCACTCCATATAAGTAGTGTCTCCAAATTTTCAGTGCAAACACTATAGCTGCTAGCTCTAAGTCATGAGTCAGGGAGTTCCGCTCATGTGTCTTTAGTTATAGCTAGGTATAAAGACACAATTATCCTACATCAGCATACACCCCAATCCATTTTTAGATGCAGTACTATACACCATAAAGTCCTTATCACTGGTGGGTAAGGCCAATATAGGCGCACTCGTCAGCCTCTTCTTAAGTTCTTAGAAGGCTTTCTCGCACCGATGTGTCCACTTATACTTGGTAACCTTCCTTATCAAGTTGATGAGGGAAGTGGTGATCTTCGAGAAGTTCTGAATGAACCTACGATAGCACCCTACCAAGCCCAAGAAGCTTCTCACCTCCGTCAGATTCTTAGATCTTGGCCACTTCGTTATGGCCTTTATCTTCTAGGGATCCACAGATACTCCCTCATTAGACATTACATGCCCCAAAAATGCCACTTGACCCAACCAAAACTCACACTTTTTTAACTTAGCATACAACTCATTCTTCCTTAGCACATCTCGAACGATCCTCAAATGATGGGTATGTTCTTCTAGAGTCCTTGAATAAATTAGGTATGTCATCCAGGTAAGGTTTGAAGACCCTATTCATGAGATCCATAAATGTTGCTGGGGCATTTCTAAGCCCAAAAGGCATCATTATAAACTCGTAATGCCCATATCTGGTGCGAGAAGCAGGCTTATGTATGTCTTCGTTTTTTATCCGGAGTTGGTGATACCCTGAACGAAGGTTTATCTTAGAGAAGGTTCCCGCACCTCTAAGTTGGTCAAAGAGATCGTTTATCCTAGGCAAAGGGTAACGGTTCTTGATTGTTATCTTGTTCAATTCCCTATAATCTATGCACAGTCTCAGGGTTTCATCCTTCTTTTTTACGAACAATACCGGGGCTCCCCATGGAGACGTACTAGGCCGGATATAACCTTTTTCTAACAGCTCGTCAAGTTAAGTCTTTAACTCCTTAAGTTTCGCCGGTGCCATTCGATAAGGCGCTTTAGAGATGGGGGTTGCGCCGGGTACTAGATCAATGCAAAATTCTACTTTCCTAAGGGGTGACATGCCAGGGATATCCTCTGGGAACACATAGGGGAATTCTTATACTATTGGAATGTCCTAGAGGGATGGCATATGGGTAGGGGTGTGCAAAACCGGTTAACCGGAGTTTCGGTTACCGAAAATCGGTTAACCGGTTTTTCGGTTCGAAAGTAACGAACTGAAAATTTTGGTTAACCGATTTTTCGGTTCGGTTAACCAATTTTTCGGTTCAGTTACCGGTTAACCGTTTACAAATAATAAAAAACTTATACTTTCTTACCTAAATTTGTCATTCTTTCATGTTTAAATTCTTTTTATAAAAATTAAACTTTGGTTACCATTTATAAATAATAAAAAAGTGCACTTTCTTACCGAAATTTTTTATTTTTTATGTATAATTTTTTTAAAAAATAAAATTAGTTTTGGTTCGGTTAACTGCCGGTTAACCGAATTTTCAAATAATCCGAACCGTAACCGAATCGAAAACTGAAAAAAAAAATTCGGTTTGGTTAACCGAACCGGCTTTTTTGAAAAATTTGTTCGGTTAACTAGTTTTTCGGTTTGGTTTTCTCGGTTTTTCAGTTCGTTTTTCGATTTCAGATTTTTTTTCACACCCCTACATATCGGCCTTGGTTTCCACTACATTACATAGGATTCCCTCGCATCTTCGTCCTAACAGCTTGTGGGCTTTCATTACGGTGATCAGTTTCACTGCACTCTTTGAGACCTTCCTTTTGTGAACTATTTTTTCCCCATTAGGCCCCCTTAGGGTGATTCTTTGTTTTGGACAGTCTATTTGAGCTTAATACTTCGCTAACCAGACTAGCCCCAAGATGACACCAAAGTCAGTCAACTCAAACTTATATAGGTTGGCCAGAAACTTGTGTTCATACATCCGAATATGACAGTCCTCATATAGTTCATCACACTTCACAGTTTTCCCATCCGGGAGAATCACAGACAATAGAGGGGGTTTACGAGTTGGAACTAACCCTAGTGTCTCAACCAACTTGACAGAAATAGAGGAGTGCGTAGCACCCGAATCAAACAACACATCTATTGGTTGAGCTTGGATAAACAATGCACCAGTCACCATGTTCGGAGCATCTTTTGCTTCCTCCTTGCGCATAACATAAACCCTGCCCCTGGTGTTTCGCGGTGGTTGATTGGGGGGTCTAGCTTTGTTTTGCTGGGGTGCTCGGGCTTGATGAATCGGGTTAGCCGCCTGCCCGCCCCTATTCTGGTAGTGCTGTTGGGGCTGCTGTTCCCTATAACCCTGACTGGTAGGAGGTGGGTGATGTGGGCAATCTCGTATATGATGTTGAGGACTCCCGCACCGATAGCACCTATTAACAGAGCGGCATTCCCGTGTGTAATGTCCCGGCTTGCCACAAGCATTGCAGGTCACCCTGGGTCGATTGTTAGGGTGCTGGCCTCCACGTGTGTTGTTGTTGTGATAATGGTTCTCCAGGGCTCTTGTACGGACCTTGAGGGTGGAAGTTCTATCGCTGATCTCCCTTCCTCTTGATTCCGCACTGTTCACTGAAATAGTTGTTCCTTTCCCTCATCGCCCTTTCCATGTTTACCACTGTGTCATACAGGTCCACGTAGGAGGTATACTAATGCACGGACATCCTCTCCTTGATATTAGGGTTGAGCCTGGCCTCGAAACGGTTCATCTACAACCTCTGATCAGCTATAAAGGTTAGGGACAAAGCAAGAGAGTTCCATGAATTTGGAGGCATACTCCAGCACGCTCGTTCCCCCTTGTTGTAGTTGCATAACCTTTGCCTTCTAGAGGGACACAAGATAGAAGTGGTCCTTGATCAGCTCCTTGAACCTCTTCCAGTCGAACCAAGGCTTGTACTGCCTCTCTCGCACAGTGGCCCACCATAGGTCGATCTTATCTTTAAGATAGAACACTGTAAAGCCCGAATCCAATCCTCAAAGGCCTTGGGGTCGAGGGTGTCGTCGTACATCGACGGATTGTAACTAGTAAATTTCTTAAACATGTAAGAGTTGTCTTCCTCAATCTTCTTCTCCTTGGCCTCCATCAGTTTCTGCAAGTGCTCGTTCTATTGCTGTAGTTGTTCCGCTTGTTTCTACAGTAACTCCAGCAGTAGGAGGTTGGTAAGGTCTATTCCAGTGGGCGGGTTGGTTTCATCCACCTGGCTAGGGGACCCGTTCCCATTCCTGGGGTGGAAGGCTTCAAGTTGCTCCCTCAGACTAGTCATGGAGATGTCTGGGTTCACATGGGGTCTTGGAGTCGGGTGGGTCCGGTTTGAGATTCATCATTCTTCCCCGCCATCTTGCTCAAAAATAAGGCGAGTTTACTTTCTTCCCTAATAGTTCACGATACACAAGCTACTAGAGTTTAATAAAACATCTTATGCTACTGTATCATAGAAATATAACATATGCTTTTGTTCAAAGTCATATCCACTTTGCCACGCTGATGGGTCTAGTCACTTCGTCACATGTCCCATACACATCTTATTAATAATAACATTCACATAGCTCAAGTAATTCACAATTCACAGCCAATCATAACGAATACTTGCATCCGTGTAACTCAATGAAGTTCAAATGTATTGATTCAAGATAATAATTATTCCACACCAATAAATTTCATTACATAACTACTTAACAAAGCTTTATTAGTCCGTACTGGCTAGCAAAAGAAAGGAAAGATGAAATAAACAGTACAATCTTGGGAAGCAAAACTTCTAACAACTACCAACATCTACTGGCTAGGGGCGTCCATTGGGTAGGTGCCCTTACACATCGTACTGCATCTGCCCTGCTTCCAGCGGGTAACCTCAGGCTCGTGTTCATTCTCAACTGGGTCCTTCTCCAGGTCTTCCTCTATTAGTTGTTCTTCCTCGGGGTCCTCGTCTTTTAGGTGCTCTTCCTCAGGTTCCTCATCTTCTAGGGGCTCTTCCTCAGGTTCTTCCTTGGGGTTTTCCTCCTCCATAGGGTCCTGCTAGGATAATTTTGAGTGAAAAATAAAGGCCGCAAGCCTACAGCTTTTGTTGTAGTACTTGAGGGTCGTTTCCTCAAGGACGAGGATGAAATTAGGTCACGATTAAACTTAAAGTAACATGGATATGAAACTAATTAACATAATAATAATCTTATAAAATGATCCAAATTAAGAAAACATAATATCATGAGAGACATAAACAAAGTAACCTAGCAAAAAATTACCCCAAGTCCTAATATTAGCGAATGTAACAACAATGCATATACCTAATCAAATTCTAACCCATCATACCTTAATATTTTTATTAAAACAAATCACAATGGTAGAAAAAAACAAAACAAACAAACATGATGCAAAAACTAACTAGAATAAAGAACCCATTAAGCAATAAACACCAAGCTAATCAAAAGAACCAAAGTTAATTGGAAGAACAGAATGAAGAAGACAGTGAGTGGACGAGGCAGAAACTACCTCGCATCATGACAGACCCAACCATGGGCTTAGATCCTACATCGACAACTTTGCAAGGCCTGAATTGAAAGCTGAGATATCATAATTGAAGAGCAAAAAGGGCAGAGCTCAGGGGAATAGAGTATGAAAATCTGGAACAAAGAAGAATAAGGGGGATGTCCTAGCTCGTTAGAGCTCAGCCCTAGTTCGCCAATGGAGGAACAGTCACCCAAGATTGTGCAACACAGACTGGAGCAACATCCTAAGTCGAAACAAGGTAAAATAGGGGAAGGCGAATTAACCAAAGTAGACCATGATTCAAACCCAAAACCCACATTAAAATCCACATCAAGAACTCACATAAAGACAACCAGAAACCATGATTGAACAAACATAATCGAAGAGGAAATAGCAAATAAAGGAGAAACAGAGCAAGGCAGGAAAAAAAAAAACTTACTTTCAACTTTCAACTTTCAACCCAAAGCAAGCTATGACCGAGTTTCAAGCTCGCCAACTATGGTGGAGCGCCACTGTTGATGCTAGACCGAAGAATAGGGGAAGGGGAAGGATTTTCGAAATTACTTATTGGCTAAAATTGCCACTAGGAAGCCATATCATTCATCAAAGCTTAAAGCAACCTATATTCACAAATTTCACTTGAATTCAAAGCCGAAATTTGAAACAAACAAGGCGGTGAAGTTCGAGAATTATATCAAACGAAATCCAGAAATAACAATCCCAAATTCATCTAAGCATACTCCGAATCAAAACAAAGCTTAATTAGAAAAAATTACAAGCTAGAAACGAATCTATCGTTCGAAATCCAAACAAAAGAACCAAACCCTAAATTCCTAAGACTACAATTAAAACGAAATTAAACCTGAAATTAAACCTAAAGCTTGAACTAGACCTAACCTAAATCCTAGATTACCTAAATCTTCTTCCAAAAGTGCCACATCATCCATTTATGCTCAGCCCTCTTCAATTCTTCGCCATCGATTTCACCCAGACGTGGATGGTGGAGATGAGGTGATGATGTGGGTGTGCTGGCGTTGTGTGAAGTGTGGATGATGGGGAAGATGGCGATCTGTTGAAGAGAAAGAGGAGAGTTGAGTTAGAGAGAGAAAGAGGAGATGAGGATGAGAATGGCGAGGCAGAGGAGGGGGATTTCGGGGTTTAGTTTGGTCTGGGTTTCTTCAGACCGAGAGAAGAGAGAGAGTGAATAGGGGGATGTTTAGGTGTCACATGAGGCGCACGTGGGATCTGGGTAGATTTTAGGTTTTATTTCCTTCTTTTTTCTTTGGGCTGAACAAGAAACGGGTCTAGCAATTCAGGTCGGGCTTGAGTCAAGCCGGCCCAAGTCTTCATTTCCGGCATTTTCAACATTTTTCTTGCATTTTTGCCGCATTTATTCGATACCTACAAAACAAAATAAAATCAAATAAAAACCTAAAAATAACAATTATAACGAGCATAAATCGGGTATAAAAGTATTGTAAAAATAACGCATTTTTTGCACGAACAAATACCCCCACATCAGGATTTTGCTCCTCCTTGAGTAAAATAACAAAACTAACTAAAAGAAAATGGAAAATAAGAAAAAAAAATCCTAACTCATTGTCATAGGAACCACGGTTGCATTTAGTGTATGCAACAAGCCCTTTAAACCCCTCAGCCTCCTAAGTGGACGAGTGAGGTCTCGTGAGGGTTTTCAAGTGAACTATGCACAAAAATTATTTCAAAAATAAAAGAAAATCTTTTTGGTTTTTTTTTTTCTCAAAACTAATTTGTACAAAATTTGGGGAAGATGTGCACACGTTCTAATCAACTAAATCACCCATGTGCCCAAGTTATCAACGGCATATGTACAGAATATACTTCAGAGCCCTCTACCTCGTAAATGACATTAGAGCATTGATTTTTCACCCCATTGAACATCAACATTTTGAATCCATTCCAGTGTTCGTGTGCAAGTGTATCATCATCCCAAGGCTTAGATTTACCATAATTAAACTCAATCACATTTGACTGACTCAACTACATTATTGAAATACTAACATTAGAAGCAAGCTTTCCCAGTAGTAGTATTGCCTTAAAAGGTAACACCCAGTAGCACGTGCCTCAAAGGGTAACGCCCAGTAGTGCATGCCTCAAAGGGATACTTGTCATTCTAAATTTTATTTCATCTCTTTTTCTTCTTTTTTTTCTCTTCTTTATTCAAAATATTCATTCATTATTTTCTTCAAAGTAATCGTGTCACAAGCAAGTGGGAGAATCATTCATGGAAGCCTAAGACCTAGAGATAATGATGAAGGAATAGCAAGGATTGGATTACACAATCTATAATGAACAACTTGAGTTAGAATTAGGGCTTAGAATGACATACTGAGGTCGGAGACTTTTCATGCACATCCTACTTATATACAAGCTAATAACCAAAGCACAGGGGATTCAAGCTAATCAGACATAGTACAAATGTCCCCAAAAACAAAACGAAAATCTTCAAAAATTTTCAAAAATGGGCACCTCACCCCCACACCAAAACTTCACAATGTCCTCATTGTGGGAATTAAGGCACTAAAAAGTAATCACATCAGCTATACAACCGTAAAATCAGCACAAAACCATAAATATATAAAAACTAGGACACGATGAAAATCTAAAACAAAACCAAAAACAAACACAAAATCACCAAAATCAAAATCTCAAAAGAAAAGCAAAAACAAAACTAACTCTAAAACAAACCAAACCACTAAATGGCCAAAATCAACACCAAACCAAAACAAAATAAAAAAAACAAACACAAAAATCAACAAGCAAAATAACTAAATAAAGAAAAATAAAAATCAAAACCTAACAAAAGAAAACAAAACCAATCAAGACCAAACAAACATAATCACCCAAAATAAAAACAAAACCAGACCAAGAACTTACTAAACACCAACCTAAATCAAAAGAAACTTAAAACAAAACAAAATACAAAAGAAAGAAAAGCAAAATGGAAGACCAAAACAAAGTCACTAAAACACCAGAAAGGGAACAAAAAGAAACTATGAAACAAAAACTAAACCAAAGAAAAACCAAAACTCACCAAACTAAAGAAACAAAACAAATTGAAACATAAAAACAACCCTAGATATCCACAACTAACAAGTATTCACAAAATCAGAACACAACCAAGGGTGGTCATAGCCCACACGGCTCAACATATCCCAAATTGCTCCTCAAGATCGATGACCCATATATTCATTGTCCTAAATATCCAAAACTAAGTACAAAAAAGAAAGAAAAGAAATGAAAAAGAGAAGAAGGGACGGTGGAACGATCATACGAGGTTGGATACAGGTTCTACCCTAACTATGCCTCACGAAGATAATGCAACATGAGGCTTATGGAGCATAAGCTACTCCAGATTAAGCTGAAAATTACAACTCAAATCAAAACTCATTAACACACGTAGCAGCTTATGAAACAAAGAAACCCAACTCTCAATCACATAGAAATAGTGAAAAGCAATGAGTTGGACCCAGAAAGAATACATCCATCTAGCCAATAAAGCACAAGAAAGGGCCCGCTTCAACTTATCCAACAGTTGGGCCCAATCAAAAAGGGAATGAACATACTCAGAACAAGCCAGTATTGAGGCCATTGGCCTAGAAATTATATCACCACGAACGAGCTGTCTAGGCAAACTGGGGGCACACATTTCACAAGTTTGTTAAGTCCAATATGCGTATGAGTCTGGTCTAAAGCAAAATTCTTAGTGGCAATGATCTCGGACTCAACAAATCCAGACTCGCAATATTCAAAAAGGAAGTCGGTTTGGATGGGGTCAAAAGAAAAGGACTCATAATCGGCACAGGGTCAAAAGAAAAGGACTCATAATCGGCACAAAAACCATCATTAGAACTTCCATGGATATCAAACTCACAAAAAGATTTGTATTCTACATACAGAATATTATCATCTAATTTAAATAGAAGGTCGGGAATGACGGAATCAAAAGAGAATGATTCATATTCAACATGAAAACCCACATCAAGACCTTCAGTAACATCAAACTCATATGAAAAAGATTCATATTCTGCATAAAGAATATCATCATTAAAGTCCAAAATAGTGAGTTCAGTTATCTCATTGCATAACTCCTGTGAAATAGCTTCTTGTGACTCATCTAGATCACGATGCTCAACTTTAGGTGTAATGCTTAGACCTAACTCACTAACAGTATCAGATTGTTCACCCACTTCAAACTCATAAATGTCGTTTAGAGTGGTGGGTGGGTTGGCAGAAACTAGGACATCATTAGTGATGCCCTTAGGTGAGCTAGTGTGAGGTGCAAGGTCAGGTGATAGAGACATAGGGAGGTCACTCTCTTAATCTAGACTAGGCAAATACATGTCTTCATTCAAGTCAAGCCTAGTAGAATAAGGAAGTTCAAAATCATCATAGAGAGTAATGTCAGGTTTAGGAGATCCTAAACTAGAATCAATCTCACTATAAGTCTCCCTATTTTGGTTAAAACATTGAGAACATGCAGCAATTCTCGCTTTCATGGTCTCTAGCATTTGATCAATCAATTCATTAATCTTCTTTTCAAAACTTGCACATGTAGCATCAACATAAGCACGATAAGGACAAGTATGAGCATCATGATCTGAAGATTCACAATAATCGCAAAAGACAGGAGGTATATAAGAATAAGATGGGTCATATGAATTCACAAAGTGGTCTGAAGGGTAAGAATTAGCCTGAAAATCATACTCTCCAAAAGTTAGGTATTTAAAAGTCTCGTTAGCTTGCTAAAACGCATAGGTTTCCCAAGCTAATTATTCAAAGAAATCCCAAACTTCATCTTGAGTTTTAGATAATAATTCTATTGAACCTCCAGGATAAATTAATTGAATATAAACTCTCGACTCAACATTTAGACCCACAGCAATGACCTCACAAATTTTCCATTTTTCAAAATTATGATTCAGTTGATCACGATAATCATTAAGCCTTAAAGGATAACTCCAAAAAGGTTCATGCTCCTATTACGAGAAATGGAAAACTGGCATTTGAAGTTTTTTTAAAGTTTTTTGAAGTTTTTCTAATTTTTATGGGTTTTGGGGAATTTTCTAATTTTTTTGGATTTTGGGAATTTTCAAGAAATGACCAAGCTAAGTAACATTTAATAGTGAAATAAACAAAGTAAGACAGAACATATGCAACTAATAAGAAAGCAGCTAAGAAAATAAAAATATGACCTAATCTCATGCCGTCATCCCCGGCAACAGCGCCAAAAACTTGTTAGGATAATTTTGAGTGAAAAATAAAGGCCACAAGCGTGCAGCTTTCGCTGTAGTACTTGATGGTCATTTCCTTAGGGACGAGGATGAAATTAGGTCACGAGTAAACTTAAAGTAACATGGATATGAAACTAATGAACATAATAATAATCTTATAAAATGATCCAAATTAAGAAAATAATATATCATGAGAGACATAAACAAAGTAATCTAGCTGCAAATTACCCCAAGTCCTAATATTAGCGAATGTAACATCAAAGCATTTAACTAATCAAATTCTAACCCATCATACCTTAATAGTTTTATTAAAACAAATTACAATGGTAAAAAGAAAAACAAACATGATGCCAAGACTAACAACTAGAATAAAGAACCCATTAAGCAGTAAACACCAAGCTAATCAAAAGAACCAAAGTTAATTGGAAGAACAGAATTAAGAAGACAGTGAGTGGACGAGGCAGAAACTACCTCGCATCATGACAGACCCAACCATGGGCTCAGATCCTACATCGATAACTTTGCAAGGCCTGAATTGAATGCTGAGAGATCATAATTGAAGAGCAAAAAGGGAAGAGCTCAAGGGAATAAGGTATGAAAATCTAGAACAAAGAAGAATAAGGGGAACGTCCTAGCTCGTTAGAGCTCAGCCCCAGTTCACCAATGGAGGAACAGTCACCCAAGACTATGCAACACAGACTGGAGCAACACCCTAAGTCGACACAAGGTAAAATAGGGGAAGGAGAATTAGCCAAAGTAGACCACGATTCAAACCCAAAACCCCCATCAACAAAATCCACATTAAAATCCACATCAAGAACTCACACAAAGACAACCAAAAATTGTGATTGAACAAACATAATCGAAGAGGAAATAACAAATAGAGGAGAAACAGAGCAAGGCAGGAAAAAAAAAACCTTACTTTCAACTTTCAACCCAAAGCAAGCTATGAATGAGTTTCAAGCTCGCCAACCATGGTGGAGCGCCACTGCTGATGGTAGAACGAAGAACAGGGGAGGGGGAAGGATTTTTGAAATTACTCACTGGCTAAAATTGCCACTAGCAAGCCATATCATTCATGAAAGCTTAAAGCAACCCATATTCATAAATTTCACTTGAATTCAAAGTCGAAATTCGAAACAAACAAGGCGGTGAAGTTTGAGAATTATATCAAACGAAATCCAAAAATAACAATCCCAAATTCATCTAAGCATACTCCGAATCAAAACAAAGCTTAACTAGGAAAAATTACAAGCTAGAAACGAATCTATCATTCGAAATCCAAACAAAAGAACCAAACTCTAAATTCCTAAAGACTGCAATTAAAATGAAATTAAACCTGAAATTAAACCTAAAGCTTGAACTAGATCTAACCTAAACCCTAGATTACCTAAATCTTCTTCCAAAAGTGTCGCATCCTCCATTTATGCTCAGCCCTCTTTAATTCTTCACCGTCTATTTCGCCCAGACGTGGATGGCGGAGATGAGGTGATGATGTGGGTGTGCTAGTGTGGAGCGTGGATGATGAGGAAGATGGCGATCTGTTGAAGAGAGAGAGAGATGGGAGCCGAGTTAAAGAGAGAGAGAGGAGATGAGGATGAGAATGGCGAGGCAGGGGAGGGGGATTTCGAGGTCTGGTTTAGTCTGGGTTTCTTCAGACTGAGAGAAGAGAAAGAATGAAATGGGGGGTGTTTAGGTGTCACGTGAGGCGCACATGGGATCTGGGTAGATTTTAGGTTTTATTTCCCTTTTTTTTCTCTGGGCTGAACAAGAAACGAGCCTAGCAATTCAGGTTGGGCTTGAGTCAAGCCGCCCCAAGTCTTCATTTTCGGCATTTTCAATATTTTTCTTGCATTTTTGCCGCAATTATTCGACACCTACAAAACAAAATCAAATCAAATAAAAACCTAAAAATAACCATTATAACGGGCATAAATTGGGTATAAAAGTATCGTAAAACTAATACATGTTTGGCACGAACAGATCCTCCTTGGGATCATCCTCGTCTAGAGGTTCCTCCTCGGGGTCTTCCTCCTCATCTAAGGCTTCCTCTCTAGGGTCCCCCTCCTCAATAAGTTCATCTTCCAGTTCCTCATCCATAAGCCCGTTTTCCCCTATAGACTCTTCATCTTCAATATCCTCCTCCACTGGTGGTAGTGGGGTCTCATCCTCAATGTCAGGGGTGGGAGGTTGATCATAGAGGCCCACATCTATGAGGTGGTCCACTAGCCCTACTAAATTCATCCCCATAGGCTCCTAGTCGCACAAGCAACACTTACTGAAGAAACTGAACAACCTAATCTTAGGGTGAAGCTCTCTAACTCTGTATCGCCACACTGGGTCATCCAAGAGGGTCAGGAGAAAGAATAGGGACTACTTGTGGCCAAACCTCAAATAGTCATTTTGTATCTTTTCTAACCTCCTATGAATAAAAGCCTCAACCCGCTCTAAGTGGCTAGTCAAACTAATCCCATACATTTTTTCCATTCTTCAATAACAGCAATGCCGCCCCGTACAACCACAATGACGAGTCCCATTCATCTTATACATTAATAGATCCAAATCATATGCATATTCACAAGTAAGTAAGCATATACAGACATGTCCCTTTATACTCACGCTCTGAGCAGTCCTTAGGTCGAAAGGTTTTAATTTTTTTACTTTTTATTTCTGAGTAATCTTTTAGGCGAGCCTTCAGGTCAGTCAGTCAACCTGAGCTCTGATACCACTTTGTAATGCCTAGATTTTTCTAATCTCTTTTCAATTACTAATATTAACCTACGTGGCAACGGAAAAACCTAAATGGGTTGTCACAGTCATATCTCCATCTTGGAAATACCAGGCTGAGTATCAACCAAGACATTAATGCAAATATCTTCTCAAATCATACATCAATTCGAGTCTTGACAACAATATAACAAAGTCCAAACTAAAACACAATCTTTAAGATAAGTATAAACCAAAACTGAATCACTTCGACTACATCACAAATAACGGACCTCGCTCTAATTCGGGTTCCGTCCCCATGCTCATGCACTTCACCTAAAAACAAAATATTTTGAAAAATGAGATAAACTCAATAACAACCACCCCTAAGTCAAAACACACACACAGAAATTCATTTCAAACCATTTTAGGGGTGGGGAACAATATGAGCAGTTCAAGTACTTATACATTCTCAACAGGAGCATATAATATTCCAAGTTCCATATATTCAATTTCAGGTTCACAAGGGTGAGCGATCCTATTAGGTCTCATGGCCTGCGCTTGGGTTTAGCGCAGTCACTAAACCATATCCTGGCCTACCGTCCATTTGGACGGTTACCGCTTAAGTATAACCTGGCCTACCGTCAAATTGGACGGTTATCGCAAACTTGGCCCATGTCCATCCACAAGGTGGCACAAAGCCGCTCACATGCATGTACTTTTTCCCAGGGAAGGCTAATGACCTTTAACAACACATGAATATAACTCCTCAGTCTCACCCATTTATCCAATTACTTACACATTCATAGTTAACATTGATCTTTAACCAACATATAGCCTAACCAGACCCATTCTAGTCCAAAATAATTATTCATGATTTTCGCAACCAAATCAGCCCAACCACCCCCATGCATTCACTAATTTAACAAAACATTTCAACATAAATCATAGCAAAAATCTCATCACACAT
>JACYFF010031958.1:32444402-32455106 GCA_017589665.1 Selenicereus undatus | reverse complement strand
TATATATATACACACACACACACACATATATATATATATGTATGTATTTATATATTTATATATTCATGTATATAAATATATATATATACATATATATATATATACATATATATATATATATATGTGTGTGTGTGTGTATCTGGGGGTCGATTTGTACTCGAACCCGCGAATGGGCTCTGGATCATGGTCGAGGCCTTTTAGCTTCTCACATACGCGTCATATCATCACTTCTTGAACTTGCTTAAGTGTTTCCCTTAGCAGCTCTATGGTGATGAGCTATCGAGCGGGAGGGTGATCTACTGAGTTCTTATCTGAACTCTCAGCTGGGAAGTCGCCATGCCTCATTGGCGGATCCTCAACCACACCGCATCTGCCTTTGTATCATTGCTTTGATGTTTTGGATTGACTATGAGCCATTTTGTTGGGATTTACCTACAGACAGTGCTAATCTATTTTGGAAGAAACTTGATTGAATGAGAGAGAAACTCGAGCTTACTTTTCGGTTGACGTGTCACTCAACTGGCAAAGCTTACGTGTCTTATCCCTGCTGATTGGCACGAAGGTCGACACCGGATGTTTTTCCCGAGGAAAACCCGTTCATCACTCAAGTCCGCCTCAGAAAAATATGACGTAAAAGAGGAGATAAAAGGTAGTGAGAGTTTTACTATTTTTGGATCTATGAGAGCAGTACATCATGTCATGAATAATGTCCCCGATCACCAAAATGGTGCAACTTGAGTATTTATAGCCTTGGGGTTACCATTCAAGGATGGAACGGTAATTGCTCAATGTAAGGATAACATGACCACTATAACCTTCCTGTTTACCTCTTCTTCCCATGTGGTCAACCTTTAAGTTCTGTTGACGTGGTATGCGCCACGTGTTAGCCTTCTATTCAAGGGTCTAAATACCCTAATCATTTATTTTTAAAATTCTCTAGATTCGGCTACAGCTTTGAAATGGGGAAGTGTCTTTTATATTTACAAATTAGTGGTTCAAAATTACCAAACTTGTTGCCAATTCACTAAATTTAACAATTCTCGATTGAAATATAGACTACAAAGGTTAATAATGATGATGTGTTACTTTAAAAAATTACTCATTCTATTATTTGGTGATTTAATTCTGGTACAACGTATGGGTACATACATGGTATCTCACAATGAAAAATGTTTTACTTAATATTTTTTTTGGTTTGTGAAAGCCCTAAAGGATAATACAATACAACGAGAAAGAGGAAAATCGAATTTGAAACATAATATACCGATTACCTTAATTTAAACCGTACCATGGCCCCACAGGATTTTAATTAATATTGGGGGTGTTTGTTAACAACTTTTTGGAAAAAAATAGTTGTTTAGGGGGCTTTTAACTGTTTTGACCAAGTTAAATAGCCAAATGGGTGTTTGGTAAACAATTGTTTCAAATAGCTATTTGACCCCAAATAACTTTATTTGAAAAAGTTATTTTCATTAGCCTTTGGAAAGAACTTTTTGTAAAAATGACACATTTATCTAAAAGTTTAAAGAAATCACACTGCATGTCATTAAATTATATCCATAAAATATTCCTTTTATGAAATAAAAAGAGTACTAAGTATTGTAAAGTATAGCTTGAAGACTTATATTAATAAAATTTGAATCTAGTTAGATATTGAGAACTAGCAAATGTAGGTACTTTCCTCTTCTTCTTCTTTTTCTTCTTCTTCTTCTTCTTTCTTTAAAGGAGGAGGGAAACAAATCATTGAAGTTGTATTGTCACTTTTGTTGTTTGCACTTTTTAGTCAAGAAGTATATTTTTCTTATGCAGGTTTTCTTATTTCGTTGGTTCTTTATGCTGAATTTATTTGGTTCTCTTGTCATACACATCCATAAGTGTTTGATATTTATATTTAGAGTATTTAGGCCCCTTTCAATTATTTAAATAGTAAATTTTGGATTTATGCAAGTAAAGAGTAATAGTTGATCTTATGTTTTATATGAATTGAATTTAATAAAGATAAAGTCATTATAAATTCATGTAAATTTTAATTTCAAGTACTAGCCAAAAAAATAATCTAATAAATAACAAAATAACGTTATAGGTATCATTTATATATATATACAAATTGAAAAGATAGATAATGAATACAAATTATGTAAAATTAGTAAGAAAGTAAGGTTTTATGAATGAAATTAATCTATCCATACGACACAGGTTTAATTCTTTTTTGATGACCAATAAAAAAAATTATGTTCCGTTAAAAAAGTAATTTATAGATAAGGGTATAAATAAAATTTTACCGAATATCTTTCTTAGAAATAACTAACTTTACCAAATACTTTTTACTACAAACAGTTAATATAAATAGTTAATTCAAATAGTTAAGAGCTAACAACTCATACAAATAACTAATAGTTATTTGCCAAACAAAGTCATTTGCTGAATGAAAATATTAACGTCAACTGTAGAACCACCGATGATCATTTACTCAATTAATCCGAATTAAATTCTAATTCGAAGTTTTCATGCCACAAGGATTTGAAAGCTAGGCATTCTTAAACACAAGTCACGAATCATGAATCAGAACTTTAGATATTTAGGGTGTGTTTGGTAGGGGGGAAAATCATTTTCCCATAAAACCATTTTCCATGAAAAATATTTTCCCAAGAAAAATGATTTTCCACTTACATTTTCAGCTATTTGGTAGAATGAAAAATCATTTTCTTTCCACTTCATTATTTGTTATTTGATAGAATAAACCTCCCGTCCTCACTTCATTTCATTTTACTATCAACCTCCTTCTCTCCTCACTAACCTGACCCGACCCAACTAACGAATTCTGTTACTCTCTCATTTTCAAAATCAAATCCAAAACATCAGTAAGAAATATATTTAGTAGCAAACCCAACAAAAGAGAGAGTCAATATTAATGAATCTCAATTTTTTCACTATTCCCAATAAATATCCAGTTGACTTTGAGTGATATTAAATCCATATTAAAGAAAGTGACGAACGGGAAGACGATGGTGTCTCAGATTGCGAAGTTATTCAAAAGGGCAACTGTAACAAGATTAGAGAACTCAAGAAATAATTATAGAGATTAACGATGGAAATCATCGATGAACATGAAGAAGGGGGGAAGAATGAGAGACAAAATGAAAATGAAAATGAAAATAGAGTGATTCTAGGCACAATTAAAATAAAATAGAACGGGAGACAAAATTGGGTTTGGAAAATCATTTTCCCTACTTTTTCAAGGAAAAATAATTTCCTTCAAATGAGGTAAAATAATTTTTCCTTGAAAATAATTTTCTCCCCCTTATTTTACCAAATGACGTAAAATAAAAAAATTATTTTTCGAAAAAATGATTTTCTTCCTTACCAAACACATCCTTCCTGTTTGGCAAACAGCTGTTAGCTGTTAGCTGTTTGTATTAACTGTTAGCTGTTAACTGTTTGAGTTAGCTGTTAACTGTTTGAGTTAGCTGTTTGTTGAAAAACTGTTTGGTAAAATTAGTTGTTTCTGACAAAGTTGTGAGATAAAAAATTAATTCTTCAAAAAGCTCTTCCAAAAAGCTCATAGAATTAGCTTTTTCAAACTAGCTTTGTGGACCCAAAAAGCTCTTTTAAAAAATTATTTTATCAAACATCTAAATTAGCTTTTTTACTTTGTCAAAAAGTTAATTTTGATCAAAAAAATTCTTTTTAATAAAAAAACTCTTCAAAAAACTCTTTACCAAATAAGACCCTTGTATATTTTCGAAGAACCGCTGTAGCCCGGTAATACTGTACACGTACAGGCTGGCAATCTCTCTCTTCATCCACGGCTGATAATCAATTCGAACATTCTAGAAACCCCAACGAGCAGATCCCACCTTTACATCACCCCTCCAAACTTCTCTCGTCTCTTCCCTCCAACCCTATAAATGCCCGTAACCCTCCTCCCTTGATTCTCCCTGTCTGTCAGCCGCTACATTCAAACTTGTTCTTCCCCGTTTTTTCTCTTGTTTCTCTCTCGAGTTGTTTAGCGAAAGAAGATGGCCGGAAAAGGAGAAGGTCCGGCGATCGGAATCGATCTCGGGACGACGTACTCTTGCGTTGGTGTTTGGCAGCACGACCGTGTTGAGATCATTGCTAATGATCAAGGCAACAGAACGACACCGTCGTACGTTGGTTTCACCGACACTGAACGGTTGATCGGTGATGCCGCCAAGAACCAGGTCGCCATGAACCCTACCAACACCGTTTTCGGTGAGTCTCTTTCTCTCTCTTCTCTTTCTTCGAGATCTAGTGGTTTGATACTCTGTTGACTTTTCGTGATTTGGATCTGTTGTTCGTTTTTGGATTCTCGATTGTTTTTGTTGCCAGATCTGTGTTTTTTGGGGGGGAATGAATCGTAGTGCATGATGTTGTTCAAGGTTTTTGATTTGTTCGAAGCTAGTTATTTGATTTCTTTTTGCTGCATTATTGTAGATGTGTATTTTACTGTTGTAGTGTTGCTATGAATTAGTTAACTTTATGGTATTAAATGGCAATCTCATGCTTTGACCGTAAATTCTTGTCATATTTAGTAGTGTCTGTGTTCTTCTGTGCTGTTAGTATGTGAGATTTCCTTTGTCCATAAACAGAGAAAGAAGTCTATTCACATCAGTGCGGTATGATGTTGATTGAAGTGCTTTTGTTCTATTTGTGTCCTTAATGCTTGCAAAGAAATTTATCTGAACGGATCTCATGTTTGTAAATATAAGTAGTGCTCGGAGAATGTGTTGCACATACTTGGATGCACAGATATTAGTCATATATAGGAAATTTGGTCTACAATACGTGTTAAGCTTACACATACTTGATGTACTATTTTGGGAATCAGTCTGCATTGAGTGAGGAAGTGGTGAAGCAAAATAAAGTTATCTTGTACTCATCAAATGCATTATTCTAACTGTTGAATGGTTTTTTAAATTTAATTTGACACAACAACTTGGATGTTACTGAACCTGTTTAAGACTTGGATGAGCTATGTTTTAGTCTTCTGGTATGCGAGAGGAACATAAGGGAGGGCTTGTAACTGTGAAGTCTAATTGAGGCTGCTTTTTTAGCTAGCTAGTATGCAAAATGTTCGTGACATCTTTATGTTCACCATTATATAGTATGTTGTGTCTATGGTTCTATCATTGTTTAGCTTCCCTGTTGTGGCTACTGAATATCTTCTTTGTGTTTTATCCTACTGTGATTCTTAACCTCTGATTTGTTTCTCAATTGCAGACGCCAAGAGGTTGATTGGTAGGAGATTCAGCGATGCTTCAGTCCAAAGTGACATTAAGCTCTGGCCATTCAAAGTTGTTTCGGGTCCTGCGGAGAAGCCCATGATTGTGGTCAATTACAAGGGTGAGGACAAGCAGTTCGCTGCTGAGGAAATCTCCTCCATGGTCCTCATGAAGATGAAGGAAATTGCTGAGGCTTACCTTGGTTCGACTGTGAAGAACGCAGTTGTCACTGTTCCTGCCTACTTCAATGACTCTCAGCGTCAGGCCACAAAGGATGCCGGAGTCATTTCTGGCTTGAATGTTATGCGTATCATTAATGAGCCAACCGCTGCTGCCATTGCCTATGGTCTTGACAAGAAGTCCTCCAGCACTGGTGAGAAGAACGTCCTGATCTTTGATCTCGGTGGGGGTACCTTTGATGTCTCCTTGCTCACCATTGAGGAAGGTATCTTTGAGGTGAAAGCCACCGCTGGGGACACCCATCTTGGTGGTGAGGACTTTGACAACAGAATGGTGAACCACTTTGTCCAGGAGTTCAAGAGAAAGCACAAGAAGGACATCAGTGGCAACCCTAGGGCTCTTAGGAGGTTGAGAACAGCTTGTGAAAGGGCGAAGAGGACCCTCTCATCTACTGCCCAAACTACTATTGAAATTGACTCTCTCTATGAAGGCGTGGATTTCTACACTACCATCACTCGTGCCCGTTTTGAAGAGTTGAACATGGACTTGTTCAGAAAATGTATGGAACCAGTGGAGAAGTGTTTAAGGGATGCCAAGATGGACAAGAGCACTGTGCACGATGTTGTTCTTGTTGGAGGATCCACTAGAATTCCCAAGGTCCAGCAGCTGTTGCAAGACTTCTTCAATGGCAAGGAGCTGTGCAAGAGCATTAACCCTGATGAGGCTGTTGCATACGGTGCTGCTGTGCAAGCTGCCATCTTGAGTGGTGAAGGAAATGAGAAGGTCCAGGACCTCTTGTTGCTCGATGTTACTCCTCTGTCTCTTGGTTTGGAAACTGCTGGTGGTGTCATGACTGTCTTGATACCAAGGAACACCACCATCCCAACCAAGAAGGAGCAGGTCTTTTCAACCTACTCAGACAACCAGCCTGGTGTGCTGATCCAGGTCTATGAAGGAGAAAGAACCCGAACCCGGGACAACAACTTGCTGGGTAAATTCGAACTTTCTGGCATTCCCCCAGCACCAAGGGGTGTCCCCCAGATCAATGTCTGCTTCGACATTGATGCCAACGGTATCCTAAACGTCTCTGCTGAGGACAAGACAACCGGGCAGAAGAACAAGATCACCATCACCAACGATAAGGGCAGACTGTCCAAGGAGGAGATTGAGAAGATGGTTCAGGAGGCTGAGAAGTACAAGGCAGAGGATGAGGAGCACAAGAAGAAGGTTGAGGCCAAGAATGCCCTGGAGAACTATGCCTACAACATGAGGAACACTGTCAAGGATGAGAAGATTGGTGCCAAGCTTGCCGAGGCAGACAAGAAGAAGATAGAGGATGCCATTGACAGTGCCATCCAGTGGCTTGACTCGAACCAGTTGGCTGAGGCCGATGAGTTTGAGGACAAGATGAAGGAGCTTGAGAGCGTCTGCAACCCCATCATTGCCAAGATGTACCAGGGAGCTGGTGGTGACATGGGTGGTGCCGTGGATGATGACGCACCCTCTGGTGGTGCAAGCGGTGCTGGTCCCAAGATTGAGGAAGTAGATTAACCTTTAGTTTAATTTTCCTAGATCCTGGAACCTCTCTACTTTATTTATGACGATGATTGTTTTGGGGAAGGGTTTGTAACCAGTGGGTTCTCACTGCTATTTTGGCATTTCGGTAGAATGTTCTTGCGTCTGGACAAGTAAATTGCATGGGTTTTTTGCGCCCCTTTCAAGATAAGTTTCGTTTGTTTTCTCATGCTGATTGTGATTTTTAGTTAATTTGAGTGTCAGATTTTATGGTTAGCAGTGATATTAGCTGTAGCTTTGATTTTTGACTCATCGGGTCGATTGGGAGTAGTTGATGCGTTTTTATTGGGAAGCATTTTCATGGACTGCTCTTTATGTATGTTGTTTTTTTGGGCCGTTGTTTCTTTCTTCTCGGGCCCGGGGGGTACTGGGATGAATTTGGCAAAGTTGATCTGAATTGAATGATGTGGATTATTCAATATCTAAAATAGGTTCACTTGAAAGTAGACTAGAAATCCGTATAAACTTGAAACAAACCATATGCGATCTGAAACTATTGACAAAGTTGGTTTGTATGATAAACTAATTGGAACAAAAATTGGTTGACTCGAAGCGAAATTCATCCGACCCAAACTGAATAGATCCAAAATATCCCTGACTCAAAATATGACATAAGTCAAATTTAACCTGATCCGTTTCCAAATTGAATAACCTATTTGCTAGGTCCAATTGGCTTGAATGGCAAAATTCATCAAACAAGAACATGTTTACGGTTTTTAGACATCAATGTTTTCGGAGGGTATCAAGGGCATGAGGTGAGCATGATTTTCGGCACTCGAAATAGTGTTGGGACTGGTCAAATAGGTTTGATTTCAGTTTCAGAGTTTTTGTTCCTAAAATTATAGTTGAATTTGGGATTGAATTGGCATGTAATTTGTGATTTCTCATCGACTCATTAAATTTTAAAGCATCCTTTTTGATGTTCTTTTTAGGAGTGCAAGTTGCTAGTTTAATTGTAAATCGGTAAAAGTTGTGTAACTCTTTATGCTTGTAACTGATATGGTTATAAGCGTATCTCTTTTTTTGATATATCTTTTTACAATAACACATAAGTTCTTTATTTTGTAATGGTAGACTATTGGAAACTACCAATTTTCAATCTTATGCTAAGAATTTTGGCATATCAAACATCCAAAAAAGAGAAAAATAACTCAATATGCTAGTTGCGAATTTTCAATCTAGGCACTTGGGGTACGCTAGAACCGAAAACCGGTTATGTTGCAATTCTAATTCTAGTTTCATTTTCCTAATTTTGCATGTTTATTTGAAACCGCTCACCCTATGTGCATTAACAAGAGTCAAACAAAGCAAAGTTGAAAAACACCCAAAAAGGGGAAAATAACTCAACAGGCTAATCATCAAAACTTCAATTTAGGCACTAGGGGTATTTCAAAGCTGTAACCAGCTGGGTTCCAATTCTAGTTCTAGTTCCATTTGCCTAGTTCTTGCATATGTATTTGAAACCACTCATTCTATGTACATTAACAAGAGTTTAAAAAAAGCGAAAGTTGAATCTTAATGGTTGAATGACCCATTTAAAAGACTTAAAGAAATTGGAAATAACCCCTCCCTCCGTCAATTTCTTAGCCCCCTATTTTATGCAGCTGATGGAAATTCAGACATCCAATGGCTGTCACAAGAACCCTATCAAATTTTGAAACTATTCTATCCCAATAATCCTGTTTGTTGGTCCAAGTATACCGATACTGCTTCCATTTCATGTCTCTGCAAACCAGCAATAGAAGGCTTGTATTAGATATTGTAATCGGAAAGCTACCAATGTTGTCATCCAACTCAAGCAAATTATTACAATCACCCAATAAAAACTGTAAATCACGAACATTATGGGACATATCGGTGACGAATTGCCACGTCTCCTTCCTTCCTTCAATTCATACCATTTGAACCAAATATTACAATTAAATAGAATGTCTTACTAAAGAAAGGATGGTTCACTTGACAAAGCATAGCCTAAGAATTAGTTGAGATTTGCTACAACATAAAATCAGTATTCATCCAAAGTATTCAAATTACTCTTCCTCTAACAGGAATTTATAGTTGACCAAATATTTTCACCCCTTGAAAATTCGCAGCAGCCTTATAAAAATTCTCAACACTGACTTTAGTTTCAACATGGCACATAATACCCACCTTAGTAATTCAAACCCCCCCCCCCCCCCCCCCCTCCCCAAAAAAAACAGATAGACTTCTGTTTATTAGGAAACCCATTCCCTTAATGTTCCAACGTGCTAGGTTATCATTTACATGTAGTGATGGCATCCCGCATCATTCCTCATTAGAGGTGGACAATGGACTAGGTCAGATTAGGTTAGGACCGACCTGTTTACAAAGTGGACCGGGTCGGGTCATGGTCGGCTCGTTAACCATTTGGGTCGGGTAGGGACTTTTGTATAAATAAATGGGTTGCGTCGGGTCGGCCCATAGGCGGCCCGCTTTTGGCCGGTTTTAAACTCGAACAAACTTGCACAAGAAAGTGTATAATAATTATTGTTATGTAAACTTAATTAATTGGAACATATAAACTAATGTGTTAAGTAGGCTGAGAAAATAATGGGTCACTAAATGAATCATTAATAGATAGACCCAATCCGCGCCATTAATATGCCTTAATGTGTCGGCCAACTATTGACCGGATCCTTTATTGACCCTATTTTGAACAGACCGACTCGCTTAACCCAATAGGTACCCAGTCTGTTGCCCACCCCTATTTCACATGCTTGAATTCCCCTCATTATGCAGACTGGCGGCATGATCAGCCTCGTCATGCTCTTTTTTTTTTTAGATTATCATTAAGCCAATAATGGCAAAAGAGTAACAAAATAGTACAAAAGAGCTATTCTAGTACTTGCCAAAATGATCCAAACAAATAATCATACAAAACAAATTCACCCCTTCATCCCCTCTCAACCAATAGCTCTCATAAACTACACCCCATGAAAACTGTACTTGCACATTTTGCTACTAGATCATCTCAATTTTCAGCCGAGTAAAATCCCCCACCAAGATTCC
The DNA here is from genome assembly GCA_017589665.1 of Selenicereus undatus. NCBI lineage: Eukaryota > Viridiplantae > Streptophyta > Magnoliopsida > Caryophyllales > Cactaceae > Selenicereus > Selenicereus undatus. Next base: position 32,445,078 of record JACYFF010031958.1, on the reverse strand, counting down.
TTTCAAGTGGTGATATGCTTAAGCACTTGCAGATCATAACATGCTTGATACATTCATTAATCACCAGCAACAGCAGCTCATACCTCACTCCAACTTCCTCCCTTAAGAAGCTAACTCGTCCTTCTTCGAGGTGATGGCTATATGTTGTTGGTTGATGCTGCCGCAAAAGCTTAATCCAAGCTCTCAATGTCCCTTCACTCTCAATTTAATTTTCTCTCTTTTTAATCCCTTGATTTGTGGTCCCATCTTAAAAATCAGGGATGCCCACCACGTGTTTGATAAATATCCCTAGAGACTATTGATTAATTGCATCTCGTAAAGTGCAAAGCAAGATCGGAAGTTATACATAGCTCGTATAACTCTTCTCATATGATCAAAATTTCCTTCGGATGGATTCAAAGTCTCTAAAATTTTAGACTACAACCCTTCTCTTTCCTCAACTCGCCTCTACCTTGGACTTGTGCTCGAATCAAAACCTCAAACATTCAAACTCTTGCTTAACAATTGCGTCTATGATTCAACCATTGAGATCAACATCTAACTGCTCCTGATAACTATACGAGTGAACCATCGGTTTCTTATGTCCTCTTCTCCAGTTCCCATTTGACTTGAATGCACGAGCACCTTCACAATGATGGCTTGGGTGTTGATATTGTGGAAATATCATTACTAAATT
>JACYFF010031958.1:32414559-32429327 GCA_017589665.1 Selenicereus undatus | reverse complement strand
GTGTGTGTGTGTGTGTGTGTGTGTGTGTGTGTGTGTGTGTGTGTGTGGTTATAAGCATTGGTTGCAGCGCTCTGCTAATTGTTAGTCGTTTAACCGGTAAGTCTAGCATCGGTAAGTTGCGTATGTTATGTATCGCTTTTGAATATATCATAATGATTAGGATGCTAGATTGTGAAATTGAAACCGAGATGGTAGTTGGGTGGTTTGAGGAAGAACTATGAGTGGTTCGAGGATATTGTTGTACGGTGCTTGTGAGGAGGGAGTTCAAGTTGTCAATTGACCTCAATCGTGTGGATTGCGAGGCCATGTGTGGCTCATTGTGTTGAATTGATTATGAAGTGCTTAAATGTGATACATGTGGACCCCCTTACCAATGTGATATATGTGCTTAAATGCTTAAATTTCATTACGTGCATAAGGGTGAGTTTTTCAAAGAAAGATTTCATGTTTTGAAATGATAGTAGCCATAACTACTAGTGCATGATGGCCTATTTTAATTAAATGAAAATAGTTTTGGGAGTGAACTTGCTTGAACGGGGGAATCCCTAAAGAGCTTTACAAAAGCGTGAGTTGCATGATAAAGGATTTTGCTGTGAGAAGCAGCAAACTTATTAGTCGTTAAGATACATGCTTAGGGACAATAGATAGGGAGTGAACCTGCTTGAACGGGGGAATCCCTATAGCCTGGGGAGTAGTCCCTAGAGACCCTTACGAGGGTTAAGGTCCAAAAGTTAATTGCCATCCCGGGAGTAAGAGCTCAGGGGACTGAGTGTAGATCTCTCCCAACCAGCACTTTATGATGATCTTATACCCAGAAGTAGTTTCTTATTAAACAAGAAAAGCAGTCGGCGTTTCGACTTTTTAAGTATTTCAGAAAGAAAGTTTTTAAGGGTCATTATGAGACCAATATGAAAGAGATTCTTTCAAAAGATATATGAGCCTCAAGAGGCTAAGAGAAGAGTTTTTATGAGCCTCAAGAGGCTAAATGAACTGTTTTCAAAGAAAAGAAAAAAAGTTTACTATGCATGACTTGTGCATATCATATGAATGAGATTTAAGTAAAGTATCAAAAGTGTTATGTGCATCCAAGTATAACTTGTGAATGAGATGTTAAGTAAGGTACGTTTACGAAAAAGAAAGTCTTATGAGCATATTTCATGCATACTCTATGAATCAGGTTTGATTGAGACTTGAAATGTCTATGTCTTATGCACCTCATATGAATGAAATACAAAGAAAAGTATGATTATAAAAAGAGATAATCTTATGTGTACATCATGCGAATAGGGTTTCATGCATAGTTCGAATAGAACGCTAAGAAGTTATGTTTATGAGAAAGAAAGTTCTATGTTTAGCCTCGTCACTTGTTTAAGTGTTTGACTACCCGTTAGTAAAGAAGTTTGGTCATTTAGAGACCTAGAAATGTGTTTGAGTACTTAAAGTCAAGTTTATGATTAGTAATGTTTCCATCGGAATTTTATGAATGCCTAATATGATATTAAAGTATGAATACGTGATATGTGACTAGTAAAGATATTATTGCCTGCAACGGTTTTGGTTTTAAGGGGGGTTGCGGGACACTCACTGAGCGTGTGGTTGCTCATCCCACTACTCTTTCCCCTTTTCCCCAGGTTTTCTTTATAACAGGAAGATGTTGAGTCAGCTATGTCAAGATGGAACCTGTTCTTGCTCGCCAGGTGTCGTTTAGATCCATTTGAAGGGATCTTACGTGCTTAATGAAGTCATGTCATGTGTTCTTAGTTTGAAATGATTGTAAACAAGTATTCTAAGTTCATGTAATGTATATTGTTTATGAATCGCTCTGTATGGCCATATGAGCCAACCATCCAGTTAGCTAGAGGTCTTTTGGTCAAAGTTAGTTATGTGTTTTGGGATGTAAACCCCATACTCCGGTTTTGTGAACCGTTGAGTTGTATCTTTTACTTTTTCTGTATTAATGAACTATTCTGATTGGTGTACTCCGAGAGGGTGACTCGTCGAGTTATGAACTCCAGCGTGTGGTCGTTGAGCTATGTTGTATATGTTTACGCTTCCATTGATTTACAGGGTCTTATTGTAAGGCGTTTATCCTGAAAACGGTCAGTTTTCAGGGGAAACTCTATCCGTTTCGTCCCAGAATTTAAGTAAGAAGTTAGGAAAACGTAACGTTTCCGACCCTAGGGGCTGGGGATGTTACATTGATGGTATCAGAGTATCGTTCTGCGACCATAGGCCATGACCAGAGTCTTGCATCTCATGTAGGTGCCTGGGAACACTTTGTGGTTATGTAACATATGCCTGCTTTGTGTGCAAGTGTGCTTTGTAGTACGACCATCTTTGACTTATGTGACGCTCGAGTAGGTCGATTAAGTGAATGTGGCGAGTTGTGCGTTAGTGTAGGAGTCAAATAGCTCTCCCCACACCTTCGGGTGACATTGTGAGTACTTCATTGGCGCAATATGCGCCTAACACACCAATTGACTTCATTGATTGACTTTTAGGTGATCCGGATGAACCAATCAGATGTATGTGAGCCTAATCCGTTTCCGTGTTCTTGTGTGCGCTAAGTTATGTTTTGAATGGTAAATGTCTTTTTCGCGCACTCTAATAAGACAGTCGATAGTTTAATCATGTCGTTTTAAACTAGAACCATTGAAAAGTCTTTCTGTAAGCTCGTCTTTGCCTCTGAAGTACGATTTGCTCCTCGGTCCCCATAATGGAGTGAGCAGACGTACTCAAAGGATGGTAGAGAAGAAGTTCAAAACAAACAAGCTATTTTCACCTTTGAAATCCGAAGTTTCGGAATGTTAATCTCTTTTTATTGTCGCTTCAAGATTTACTTTACATTCTTTAGCTATGATGAGCAAGCTTAGGTTTCCGAGTACATGCCATTGTACCATACGTGTCGATATCGGTTGCTATAATTCGTAATCCTACTAAGTGATATTTTCCCTCTTTTCTTCTGAATGCCGAATTCCCTGAGTATATTAGAGGCTACCTTTGTATGCATGCTTCAAAGACTGTGTGCTAGTGGTAGGAGCTTGCTGAACATTGCATAAGTGTACCTATCGTTCTTTTTCTTTGCCATTATTGACTAAACCATGCATTACTTGTTCTTTTATTATATGGATTGTTATTCGTGAATGGGGCGACAATGTTTTGGCCTGAACGAACCCGAATACACCTAGAAAGCTCAAGGGAGAAAGAACCTAGCAGACTTTGGAATTGTACATAGTGACGACCCCGTGAGTCTGCATGTCTTAAGGATTTATTATGACGCTAAATGATGTTGTGTGAAGTCTCTATTGCCTTGCTATGAAATGAAACCCCCTGGTTAAGTAACTCAGTTTTGAAATGCTTCGATTTTGTATGCTAATGAATGAGAGTCGGATTGCTATGTGACTTGATTGTTTCAATTATCTAAGTTTTGTGATTCATGACATGGCATGACCTCTGACTGTTGCTTGCATTCCGTGAATTCTTTGATTCCACGTAATAGCTGAATAACCGCTTACACACATATTAAAGCATGGTAAGGCGACCCTAGTGACTTGAATTCACGTCTCCTTGCCCTTATATGTTTGATCAGAATAGCGTAGGGGAAGCATTTAGGCCTGTAAGCCACATACCCAGGGTTGGTCTAGGAGCATAATCATTCATTTGTATGAATCTATGACTTCAGAGACGATCAGCCCCAAGTAAGAACCCTAGGGAAAGACTTCCCACCATCGAAATCATCGACTTACATTCCTGCCTCAGCATTTCCCTCTCCAAGTTGTTCTTATCAACATGATTATGCTAGTTCATGTTAGTCGTGATCCCGGATTTTCAGTGCTCTGTTGTAAACCCTACGTGAAGTCAATGTGAATTCGATCTTTTATTGCCAACATGGTGCAATTAGTATCTCAGCCATCTTAGTGTAATGTGGTAACCTTCTAGTAAAAGATTTAACCTTAGAGTGACCTAATGTCTTCATGTTTTAGAACAAACCTGATTAATTTAACCGGTTCATACAACTTTAGCATGCCCTGTCTAAGGTGCCATGACTGAAATGTTTAAAGGTTATTCGTGATTGATGTGAAAACATAGAAATGCTGGTCAGATATGCTTTCGTTGATAAAATTGCCTGCTAAATGTATATTAGCCGGTTGCATTTTACTTCCAATTTCTAAACTTGAGAATGCTAAAATACGGGTGCTATGCGATACTATTATGCTCAAGTTATGCCAGCTGGTCTTATGTGATGCTATTCCACTAAAATAATGCTATGTGACGCTATTATGCTTAAATGATACCATGTGGTGCTATGTGACGCTCTTATTATTCTCAATGTGTTGTAGGAGTCTTCATGTTAACCATTGTGATCCCAAAGGCGATTTGAATTCATGTTTTTAGAATAAGACCACTAGCATATGACCTTAAGGAGTCAACAGCCCAACTTTCCTTTCGTAGCATTGCATGTACATAGAATTGTTGCTTACTAGGTGAATTCAGTATGGGTTATCGAAAATCTATGTTTCATTTTCAAAACAACTCAATATGGTTGTCCATGCCAACCCATTTGCCCCTCTTCAATACGATTTGCCGTCGGCGCCTAAATAGAGTGAGTAGACGCTTGAAGAGGATTGGTGAGGAGGAGGCTGGAAATCATAAGTCATTTTCTTTCGATTTCAAAGTAGTGTTTTCAAAATGAAACCTTTTGAAAGCCTATCGCATAGATCCTAGTTGTGTGCATGCATTCTAGGAAAGACTGAACTTAGATTTAGAATTTCGAGGGCAAAATTCTTTTATGAGGGGAAGAATGTAAGACCCACATTCTTTGTTTTCCGTTAAACTAACTGTATTACCTTTTTACGTTCGGGTTTGGGTCAATTTCGGTTCAACCATGTTCGGGTCGGGTTTGGGTTCGGTTCGGTTGGAGTTTAGGTCGGGTATGTTTTGGGTTGTGTACAGTAGTCCGGTTCGGATCGGGTATGGGCCGAGTCTAATTTGGGTCGGGTTGGGTTCGATTCAATGTTTGGGTGAATGTCGGGTCGGGTGTAAATCGAGTTAAGTATAAATTAAGTCGGGTTAACTTCAGGTGAACGTATATTTTGAATGTGCTCATTTCTAGACACTAGTATTAAATTATATTTAAAAGATAAAATCCATTTAATTGGACAGGCCCAATAGCGCATAAACGTATTTATAATATGTTCGTCTTTTAAGTCATACGTTAGGTCGTTACTCGTTAGTGTTTAATCGTTTATACGTCCGTAACTCCGTATATATATATATATATATATAAGTTTTAAAGCTTAAGTATAATTAAAAGGAACTTTTGTAATTTAAAATTTTTATGAGCTTAGTTATACATTTGCTATGAAAGTTAATAACTAATAAGATACAAGTACAACCCATCAATGACCCAATATCTTATGCAGCGTGCAATTATCTAAAGGATTGCGGTTTGCTAAGTCAAATTTCATAGTTTCAAGTATCTCATTTGACGTTATACTATGATAAGACTAGTGAATCAACCTAGTGCCAATCATGTGTCTTATTTGAAAGGCTCAACACCAAAATATATGTAAATACCTTGAAAAATGACTAATAAAAGAAAAAAATAATAAATTTTTTTATGTTGACCCTAGTGTTGATTCATAACTTGACATTTGTCATATTTGAGTTGGTGAACAGAAATGTATTAGTTGAAGTCGGTATTGTTAATAATCGATTCATTATTCTTTTGATACCCCGTTAAGTGATCTGTGATCACATATCATTATATCAATATTGATTTGTCTTTATGAAATGTCTATATGTGTTAATTGTCATTATATTTATGTGATTGTGAATGTCGGTCATCATAAAAGAAAAAATAATAAATTCAAATGAGTCATATTACTATGAGATCATATGTAAACATATATTCTTAAATATGATTATGAAGAGTTAAAATTTAAACACGTTATGAAGATAATTTAGGATTTTAGATCAGTGATTCAGTAATGCTGATTCACTAATGCAGTATTTTTGACGAAATGCCAGTAGTCACGTTGTCATAAGCTCACAAAAGGATATTATAATTTATAAATTTATAATCCTAGCGTGCATTAAGGCATTAAGTAAATTTAATACTAAAATAATATTGCTAGATTAATAAGCTTAATAATTTGTCAATTATGCTTGTCTTTTCTTAATTCTTATTTTCACCAAATATTATATCGCTTATGTTTTATTATTTTTATTACATATCTTTTAAATTAAAAATTAAAAATTATTAACTATTTTATTTTTTCCTCTTAAATTTCATTTGATTTCATTTTCCGACCCGGAAAAAACCGAGTATGGATAGAGTTGGAAAAAGCTAACCCGACACGATTACCGATCCGAACCCGACACGAAATTAAGCGAGTTTGGGTAAAGACTTTCAACCCGTTTAATTAAGTGGGTTGACACGTTTAATCCGTTTAATTAAACGAGTTAGGTTTAGGTCGAAATTTTCAACACGAAAATTAACGTATTTAAATAGTTCAACTCGTATAACCTGTTAACCCATTTATCCGATTAGTTGCCATGTTTTAGAATTTTTCATTTTTTTATTTTTTTTGTTGGAAATGAAATTTTAGGCGGGCTGGACTGAGGTTTTTTTGGTGCTTGGCTGAGTCCCGGTATAAAAGCTCTCTACGCAGTACGCATGTCGTTCTCTATTTCTCTCTCATCTAAGGTTCTCAAAATCTCACTTTCTCTCTCACGGTCTCAGTGTCGCACACAGCACACTCGCACCTCATTACCTCAGCACCTCACCTTCCCAGACTCACAATCACTAGCTCACTACCTCACGCCCTCACCTCCACGCTCAATCACCACTCTTCTTCTCTATTGTTCCAGCGACGACACAGCAGCTCACTCCCGGTGGTGTTGACATCTTTTCCGGCAAGGTTTGGCCACTCACAACTCTTTGGTTTTTTTTTAGTCATTCTAATGCGATGCTCTTTTCCTCTCTTCTTCTCTATTTTTCAGATCTACAAACCTTCTAGCTTCAACTCTCCGGTGACATTTCCGGCAAGGTAAACTCCTATTTTTATTTTATTTTTTCACGATTGTATCCGAGCTTATGTTTTATTCAATCCATGCAATTGTAATGATAGACGTACTCCACTAGTTGTTGGGCTACGAGCAAGTCGTTTGAACTCATAGGTTATCTAAAGAATGTCGCGGCTCCCCGCCATGGTGAGTCCAGTGGTATAGACATGGTTTACTTCTTCAATTCCCCTGCAACTGCAATTCAACGGCAGATATATACCTCAATGCTGATTTTTTCCCCTGGCCCCTTGTGCATGCCAAATCATTTGTCCACTATGGAACATGGATAAAGTAATTATGTCTTGGATATGAAAAACCCATGGCTACGTTTTTGGGGTCACTCATAGTTTAAGCAACAAATTTGTTTATACTTGGCTTCTGCATAACCATGAAACTATCAACTTTATTTTAAAGAGGTATAAACACACCTTCAAGCCTCAATTAATTAATGTTGGAACTCAAGGAATTTCTATGTCGCTCATTAGGAAAAGGTGCAAGGTTGGATGGACGAATGTTACGTAGATTTAGTGACAAAATTCAGTTCTTACAAGTAGTTGGTTAGACTATTGGATGTCGAATATTAGAAAGTCAAAAGGATTGTGGTACATTCTTCATTCATAAAAGTAAAGCGACAAAATCTGTTCATTCATAAAAGTCAAGCCACAAAGTCAAAAGGATGTTGGTGATTTTTCTTTCGTTCGAATATTCGTTTGGCTTAGAACATTTGTTTTTCTTTTTGTTTCAAGGCTTCAAGCTTTGGACTAATGGACTCCATAGATTTGAGTTCTCCCATCTTATTAATGTTGTTCATAAAAGTTCTATTATAATTGTAACTACAATAAGTGGGTGTTTGGCATAGATTTTTAGACTACTATCAACGTCTAAAAACTTATTGTAACTATAATTTTTTCCTTAGAGTGGTGAATTAAATGTTTTAGATATTTTAAATATAATATCTATGAAATCTATATTCATGTAATATAAAAATAAGATTATTATAAGTTGAGGGAGATCCATTGCTCTTTTTGGAGTTTCTAGGTACTTTTTTTTGTGTTAATTTGTTTGATTGTATACTTTAATCCTATCCAGGACAAGAACTTTTCATATTTTATGGACTTGATAAAGTTCCTAGTTACAAGCCTAATTGTCCTATATATTTGCATATATAGTTCATGTTTTCCTTTGGATTGAACTTTCTAGTTACTGAGTTACATTACGCTACTTTTGAATTAAATGCAGGGAGCTATGGACGTTGAACGACAAGGAAATGAAATACATGCCAATGAAAATTTGAATTCTATTTCTACAATAACAGCCCTTGACACACTTGTCGAAGATGATAAAAGAAGAAGTTCGGTGTAGCATGAGTTTCTTGTGATTGATGGGGCCAATTTCAGTGATGGCAAAAAGCGAGGGAAATGCTCACATTGCAAGACAACAACCTTTATTGCTATTGCGCAATATGGGACTAGCAATATGAAGAAGCATTTTGAGAAGTGTAAAGCATATCAATCTGCAAAGTCATCTGAAGGAGGAGGTGAGAAAAGGTTTGAACAAAAAGTTTATCGTGATTTGCTAGCTGGGGCGATCATAAGGCATGGGTATAGTTTTTCTTGGGTTGAGCATGAAGGAAATAGAGATATTCATACATACTTGAACAATGAAGTTAGAACCATAACTAGAAACACAGCGAAAGCTGATTGCCTTAAGTTACATGCTCAATTTAAGAAACAACTTAGGTTAGCTCTTCTTGCACTTCCTGGACACATTTCTTTGACTTGTGATATGAGGACCTCTTGCCAAACAAAGGGATATTTGTGCTTGATTGCTCACTTTGTGGATTCTGATTGGAAGTTGACTACTAGAGTTTTAAATTTTCATCATTTGGAACCTCCTCATACTGGATCTATTTTATGTGGTGTTGTGTATGACTTGTTGCAAGAATGGGGCATTCAACATAAGAGATTTTCAATAACATTGGATAATGCATCTAGCAATGACAAAATGCAAAATGAATTAAGATCCAAGTTTTATGAGAATGGACATTTATTAGGTGATGGGGAATATTTTCATATTCGGTGTGCAGCACACACTTTGAATCTTGTTGTTAAAGATGGTTTGAAAACAATTGATAATTGTGTTGTTAAGGATAGAGAAAGTGTGAAATATGTCAAGGGATCGGAGTCTAGAAAGAGGACTTTTGAACATTGTATCAAACAGTGTATGATCTTGGAAAGCAAGGCTTTGTGGTTGGATGTGCCTACTAGGTGGAACTCTACTTATGAAATGCTTGATAGAGCACTTCTTTATGTTGATGTTTTTAAGTTACTTGCTCAAATTGATCCTATGTATAATGCTCTCCTAACAGATGGTGAATGGGGAAAGATTACAAGAATTCATGAACTTCTTGGACCTTTTTGTGATATAACTCATGTTTTCTGGTAGTAAGTATCCTACACTGAACTTGCACTTTGAAAATGTGTGGAAGATTGATATGTTCTTGAAAGAGCAATTAGACTGTGATGATCCAATTATCAGGAGTATGGTTATGGAGATGAGAGTAAAGTTTGATAAGTATTGGAGTGAGTATACCTTATTATTTGCTTTTGCCACAATTCTTGATCTTCAATGTAAGTTGGTGTTTATCAAGTATTGTTATGAGAAATTCTATGAAAATAAGGAAATGGCAATTAGAAAAGTGAGCGATATACAATTCAAGTTGGAGATGCTTCTTAGAGAGTATACCCAAAGCACTACTCCTCCAACTCCTATTGTATCATCAACACCATCATCACACATTGGTGGATCAAGTTCAAGAATTGGAAACCGCAAGCGCAAATTTGAATATTTAGCGGAATGTTTTCTATAACTCTACACTATCTCATTCTTTTTTTTTTAAGGACAACATAGTGAGATTAATCAAGTTATTTTTCCCCAAGTTGAATTGATATTAAGGTGATAAAAATGTATTTTTAATTTCTATGTATTAAGTGTAATTTTATATTTTGTAGGAATTTGATGAGAATGATAGCAAGTACTCAAGTGGAAGTGGAAAGTCAATACTTGAAACTTATTTGGAGGATCCCAAAATTGAGCGTAAAGTGGATTTGGATGTTTTAGAGTTTTGGAAAACCAATCAAGAGAAGTATGGTGAACTCTCTCATCTAGCTAGGGATGTTTTGAGCGTCCAACTCACTACTGTTGCTTCGAAGTCAACCTTTAGCATTGGAGGTAGGATTTTAAATAAGTGGAGAAGCTCTTGTATTCCTGAGAATGTCGAAGCATTGATAACAACTCGGACTTGGTTATATGGCTTCCAATGTAAGTATTGAGTATCTTTTTTTTTATTTGTTTATATTTATCTTTTTTCCCACTTTTTGTGAATTTTTGTTGTGCATTTTGTTTCACTTTAGCGCAAGAAGAAGAAGAAGAATTCATTGTATCAAATGTGGATTGGTCAAGTACTAAAGGTATTAGATTTTCCCCTCGGCGTAAATGATGGCCAAGGTAATTAATCACTTACTTTAGTACTGGGTTAGTTAATTCATTCTATGTCCCTAGTTTTTGGGTTTCTTTCATGGGTTTGTACTATTCTGGAATTTTTAAAATCTTGATAGGACATTGGATTAGGTTTCTTGGATGGATTTGATGCGACATGCGAGGTAGTAGCTTTAATCTTTTTTAATTTTTCAAGTCTCATTGTTGCGATGTTATATGTGAATATGTGATGTTATTTGCCAGAGGATGGAGCAGAATATAAACACGCATGTCAAGTGAAAAAGCAAGATGCCAAAAGCGTTGCCATCTTGTTCTTGTTTGCTAATATTTTCTATTGTCTCAGTTTCCAGGTTTAGAAGACCATTGAGATTGTTGCTTCTTTTACTTGTTCAGATTTGGAGATCCAATCGTGTTGTCTTCCTCTTATTATTGTAATTTGTGTGAACTTCATTAACATTTGGATATGTAACTAAGGAGATGATGAATGATCATCATGTGAACTTGTACATTTGATGTAAACTTTATTTTTGATTGGTGTTGCATTTGTAATAGTTGAACTAAGAATTTGCATGTGGTACTAATATCATAGTTTGGGGGATGTCAACCCCATGTCTCCGGGTGGGTGGCCCGTTGAGTTTGGCATTGTGATGTGGATCATTGTTTATGTTTCGACCAAGCTAGATTTACAAATATTGAGCTACTATAATGATTAACAACTTATTGGATTAGCAACTTACGGGGTAGCAACAAGCCAATAAGGCAACAAGCAATATGTTGAAATATATCAAAATTATTACATTTTACGTACTTGGTTAAAGGTTTAATGAATTATGTACTATGGTTCTAGGTAGACTATGATTTGCTTGTTTATCAAACTTGTGCTAAATTGGGAATTTGCGATAGAATCTTTTCTTCTAGGCCTTAACAATGAAATTTACGGGATTAGGAACAGTATTAGGTTGACTGGTTATGATTTATGAGTATGTTTCAGTTCGGGTCATATTCGGGTCGGGTATACTCGGGTTCGGGTTTAATTCGGGTCAAATTGAGTCGGGTAGGAATCGGATCGGTTTTAAAACGGGTACGGTTCGGATCGAGTTCGGGTTGTCCATTTTCGGGTCACTTCGGTTCGGGTTTGAATTGGGTCGGGTCATTGCGGGTGTGGGTAATTTCGGGTCACGCTACAATTCGGGTTTCGTTCGGTTACGAATCGGTTTACTTCGGGTGTTCGGATCCAAATTGGTTCATCCTATTTCGAGTGTCGGTTCGGGTATGGATCCGAATCGTTCGGTTCGGGTTTCGGGTCTCAGGTCAGTTTTGTCTGGTCTATGTGTGTGTGTGTGTGTATATATATATATATATACCTGGAAAAACTGACCCGAGACCCGAAACCTGAACCGAACGACCCGGATCCATACCCGAACCAACACCCAAAATGGGACGAACCGATTTGGAACCGAGCACCCGAAGTAAACCGATCCATAACCGAACGAAACCCGAATTGTAGCAAGACCCGAAAGTACCCACACCCGAAATGACCCCACCTAATTCAAACCTGAACCGAAGTGTCCCGAAAATGGACAACCCGAACCCGACCCGAACTATACTCGTTTTAAAACCGATCTGATTTCTACCTGACTCAATTTTATTCGAATTAAACCCAAACCTGAATATACTCGACCCGAATATAATCCGAACCGAAACATACTCATAAGTCATGCAATCAGTAATATTTCATCAAAATTATACACAATAACATCAAATCAAGCTACTAGACACAAGCGAAAACTGAAATTTGAGATCTACGATTTTACCAATGTTGACCCAAGCGGCGAAAAGGGGGAGAGACGAACAGTGCCACACCAGTTCTTGAAAAAAGTTTTCACTTGTCCACCATGTCGATTTGAGTCAGGATGATTCGTCTTCAACTTCTGCACACTAGCCTCTAAAATTTTGAACGAAATTCGGCTTACAGATCCTTCGAAATTTTGCAGCAAATTCAGTCCATAAATTGCAAAATCTTGTGGGGTGAAAAGTCAGGCAGTGGGAACAAAATGCAGAGGGATGAAGAAGGAGCTGCAAATTCAGCTCATGAAGATTACGCGGCGAAGACAGCGAGATACAGAGTGAGAGAGTAGAAGGAGCAAAGCAAATTGAAGAAGGGGCAGAGGTGTTTTGCTTTGCTTTTGTCTGGGTTCACGCGAGGTAGAATTGGCACGAAGTGGTTTTGTTTTGTTTTGTTTTTTTGTTTTTTAGTTTAAGTGAGATTGAGAGAGAGAGAGAGAGTAGATGGGGCCCTCTAAATTGAATTTTTTTTTTAGGTTTTAGACTTTGGGGGGAGAATTTGAAATTTTAGAACTCAATTACTTGAGTTTAGGAGGGAAACAGAAAAATGACTTAGGATTTAAGGGGAAATTTTACAAATTAAATCAAAGAAAATTTAAGAGGAAAAAATAAAATACTCAATAGTTTTTAATTTTTAATTTGTTAGATATGTAATAAAAATATTAAAACCAATTAGTTGCATTGAGGAGGGAAAAAGAAAAATGACTTAAGACTTAAGAGGAAAATTTTACAAGTGAAATCAAAGACAATTTAAGAGGAAAAAATAAAATTGTTGATAGTTTTTAATTTTTAATTTGATAGATATATAATAAAAATATAAGAGATATAATATTTGGTCAAAATATAAATTAAGAACAGACAAGCATAATTAATAAATTATTAAATTTATTAGGATCTAGCAATCTCATTTTACTATTTAATTCACTTAATAACTTAATGCACATTAGGATTATAAAGTTATAATATCATTCTGTGCCTACCGTCATTCCTTCAAAAATACTGCATTAGTGCATTACTAATTTACAATCCTAAATTATCTTCGTAACATGTTTAAATTTTAATTCTACACAATCATATTCAAGAATATATGTTTGCATATGATCTCATAGACTCATAGTAGTGTGACTCATTTGAATTTTAGATAACTGAATTCCAAGTCTCGAATTTCGTTAACCAACATTCATAATTATATAAATGTAATGATAATTAACACATATAGACATTTGATCTCACAAAGACAAATCAATGTTGATATATGATCACTTAAAGAGCTATCAAAAGAACATTGAATTGGTTATTGAAAATACCGACTTAAACCAACCTGTTTCTATTTACCAACTCAAACATGACAATTGGCAAACATCAAGTTGTGAACCAACACCGGGGCCAAAATAAAACTTTTATTATTTTCTTTCTTTTATTGGTCATTTTCCAAGGTATATATATTTTGCCATTGAGCCTTGTAAATGAGGCAATTGACTCATGAATCATGATTGGTACTAAGTTGGTTCACTAGTTTTGTCTTAAAATGACCTCAATTAAGATATTTGAAACAATGAAAGATCACTTAACAGCCCGCAATTCTTTAGATAATTGCACGTTGGTCATCGCATAACTGCATAAGAAATTAAGAATATAAGATATACGGACTAGGGTCATGGACGGGTTGTACTTGAGTACTTGTAACTTACTAACATTCATAGTAAATGTATAAGTATAACAAGGCCTATCAAAAATTTCAATTATAAAAGTTCCTTTTAATTTTACTTAAGCTTTAACACTTATACACACACACACACACACACACACACACACACATATATATATATATTACACGGACGTATAAACGATTAAATGTTAATGTATGAGTGTATGACTTAAAAGAAGAACACATAATAAATTGGCTTAACTAATTAAATGGATTTTATCTTTTAAATATAATTTAATATTAGAAAAGACCACATTGAAAATATACATTGACCCGAAATTAACCCGAATTAATTTACACCTAACTCGATTTACACCCGACCAGACATTCACCCGAACGACACCCGACCCAAACTAGACCTAACCCACACACGATCCGAACCGGGCTACCGTACACAACCAGAAACATACCCGACCCAAACTCCACCCGAACCGAACCTGAACCCAACCCGAACATGACTAAACCGAAAGTGACCCAAACGCGAACCCAAACCCGACTTGACCACAATTGACCCGAACCGAACTACAACTCGACCCGTACCCGATCCGATTGACCCATTTGCTACGTCTACACACACAAACATATATAAATATGTGTGTGTGTGTGTGTGTGTGTGTATATATATGTATATGTATATATATATATATAT
>JACYFF010031958.1:32369202-32414159 GCA_017589665.1 Selenicereus undatus | reverse complement strand
ACCCCTAGTGAGCAAACATATTATGGTTTCAAACTTAATGATAGTAAGTGGCAACTGTAGAGCAAGCATATCATAGATACGTGTGTGTGTGTGTGTATGCATACGTGTGTGTGTTGGGGGGGTGTTTTCTATGCAATGCATGGTCTCGAGCTCTAATATAATTAAGTGGTACGAATTGTAATAATACTCAATCTACAATCTTTTTTTTTGTTTGTTTGGGTATGAATTCAGATGCTTTGTTAATGTTGTTGAGTTTTGATTCTTTATTTAGGTTATGTCTATAATTCATGGAATTTTGCTAAGCACTATCAAATAGAATTTTCATAGGTTATCCTTTTTCGGTATAAATGAAAGCATACAGATAGACTATCGATAATATTTAATTTATACAAAAATTGAAAATATTGTTTATTTTGATTTTATGTATAACACAAATTCTTCTCTTATAAATTTGTGTCTTTTATTAAAGTATTGTTAACAACATACTAATCACTTTATGAATAACAAAAAATAATAAGCTTAAAAATAAAAGTAGTACTCACTTTAAAAGTAAATGTATAAAACTTCTGTTGTCCGATTTCACACTTAACTGACTGATGATATAGATCCTGCCATTTACCTTTCATAAATGAGCCCCAAGTTTATGTTCAAATGGAGGAAAAAAATGATGAAAAATTTTACAAGAAGTGGGTCTTAAGGAGTTAACATGAGAAAGATAGAGAGAGAGAGAATCAAGAAAGTTATTAATAATTTTTTTTTTTGGTCCGTAGGAGCCACAAATGACAATACAATGGGAGAGAGGGGAATCGAACCTGAGACCTAATGCACCCAATACCTCAGTCAATACTTTTTATTTTTTATAAAACAATTAAATTTTTGATTGATGGCTGAGATTTGCCAGAATATTTGATCAAGGGTTGTAAATAGGTAAACTTTCTAAAATCACTATCACGTAAGTCAACTCAACATTTCTTTTATATTATATAATAGATTTTCTTTAACAAATGAATTGAGGAATAAAAAATAATAACAAGCTCAAATAAAAGTATTTGATCTAAAATTAAATGAAGGAAACTTTCGTTAAACAAAAAAAGAAAAAAATGTAGAAAATGTTAGAGCACTAGCAGCGATGGGAACGCATGTGGCTAGGTGGGCCCGCGTATCCCATGCAAGGCAAGATGAAGCTGACAGTGAGAGGGAAATGCATGGGGCACGCGGGAAGCCTTGCACAGGCGTTACCACCCCATTTCTCTCCCTTTTGTCTTTTTGTGATTTTTTAATTATTTGTTTTTGTTTTTTCTTTTTTTTTTGAGTTAATTTATAATTTTTAAATAATTTAAAAAATAGGCTGTGTGTTATGAGATGGGTTCATGATAAATATTTTTATTGGATGATTAAAAAAGAGTTCTATTTGTTGGAGAAGTGATGGAATGCAAGTTTTAAAATTATCGAACTTTTGCTGACGTGACAGGCCCGAGTTCCAAAATCTGGAACTCCACTGGGAATGCTCTTAAATATTGTGGAATCAGACGACTTGGCGTGTGTCTTGTAGTTATGATTGAGAGGCTAATTTTGTCATACCAAGGAAGATTCCATGGAAGTATGCGATAGTTGACATGGATGTATCATTTCCCAAAAAGAAGGATGTATCATTTCCCAAAAAGAAAGCATTTGTCATTGATTAGGGCATTCCCAGCCAGACTTTCACTTTTTGGAACTCTGGCCTGCCACGTCAGCAAAAGTTCCAGGTTTTTGGAACTTGCATTCCATCACTACTTTAACCCATGGAACTCTAATTTGAATAACCCAATAAAAAAGTTACCATGGACCCACTTCATAACACACAACCTATTTTTTAAATCATATAAAAGTTATTTATAACCTCAAAAAAAAAAGACAAAACAAGAAAAAACCAAGGAGAGGGACCGCGGGGAGGCTCGGCTGACCGAGGAGGCCTGCGTGCCCCTACCCACGTGGCACGGGCTGCGAGGGGGGCGAGTGTCCCGCGGGGGGGGGGGGGGGGCGAGGTTGCCTCGCGGGTAATGGGCTGGGAATGCCCTTAGAACCCAACAAGCGACCACAATAAATCCATGCAAGATCTAGAGGTAGGTACTGTGCTGTATCAGATTGGATTTGTACTCTTGTCAAATTTAAACGGGATAAAAATCTTCAAACCTTAACCCGACTTGTTTAATAAACGGGTTGAAAAAGTTCAATCCAAACTGCTTAACATTTAAACTGTCAGCCGGAACCTAACCTGTTTACATAAACAAGTAAAATAAGTTAGGTTTGGTTACCTGTTTACCCACCAACCTATTTAATTGCAACAAAAATTTCAACGCAAAGATAATTTACCAAACAAATTACACATTTTCCAATCTCTTAAGGCCTAGGCAAAGATCCATGCGCTTCACTTTGGTTATTGTGCACATCAGGCTTGTATAAAATTTAATAAACACATCAGCCACATCCTCCTACGTAGTTGAGTCCACATCTTCCTCGTTCACAATCTTACTAATGACATGAAATCATCTTTTTTTTTTTTGGGCTTTATGACAACATGAAAATATCTAGTATTGTCATCCTTATACTTTTAGAGGTGTTCCTTGGCCCGTTGCCTTTGAATAGATTTTTCAATTTGTCTAAACTTTACATAGTCAAAGAGAACACTGTTTTCAAGTCTCTGCAATGCAATAGAAGAAGGATCTCTTTGCAGCTTATTCTAAATTTGAATTAATTTATTACAGAGAAAATTTACATTACCACCAATATCTTTGACTGACAAAAGTGCAGCTTCTTAAAAATGAGTTTTTAGCATATTCAATTTAGTAACAATCTGGTATAGTGAAGATCGATTAACTTTGGAACTCCACCAATCTTTCATCAATTTATTAAAGCTTGAATGTTGCATCCACACATTAAGGAATTTGAATGGTTATCTCATTCCTTCAAATCTATCCCTACTCTCTAGCCTAATAGGGCTATGATAAAAAATAACTGCATGTTTAGAATCTATGGAAAAAATCCACGGGCTCATCAAAACCTTAGGGTTGAAGAGAACTCCATCAAACTCAGACCAAATAGTAAAAACTTGTAGGTGCCTAAAAATAACATCTTTATTTTAATTGTCCAAGATGAAAACAATACCCTAACTTATGTGTTTGGCAACCCAACAAAGTGATTAATGAAAATAGAATTTGAACTAGTGAAATAAAGAGCAATAGAGAGAGCATGCAAGCTGGCCCAGTGGGCCTGGGGTAAGCACGGAAACTAGCCGGTTTACAAGACAAGGGACCTGGCCGGGTTCCTCCATTTTCCACACTCCGAGATTAAATTTGCCTAAATGGGATTAATTGGTTTGCGTCCGAAACTGATTAGATTACCCTATTTGATTAGTCAGATTCCTAGTTGAATTGGCACATCGATTTAGATTAAACTTAATAAGACTAGGAATAGATTTCCTTTCTCTAAACTAACTCGGACTATTCCCTCAACCACTATAAAAAAGGGGTTGTCCACGGGGGTTGGGGGCATCAATCAGCGTCAATTAGTCCCCATAAATTGGCGTTAATGAGAGCATTGAGAAATTCCGTGAGACTTTCTGGTAGAGAGATACTAGAAATTAGAGAAAGACGAGCTCGAGTGACCTATTGATACCATTGAAGGTGATATTGGATTAATCAAGAAGGTGTCACTTCACTGGGTTCTTAGGTAAATTAGTTGGGTATTCTGAGGGCGAAATCGCTATATGTCCCCTACTCATCTAGTTAACTCCCTTATATGATTTTTTATTCCAAATTATCAAAGATGTCTTTAGGTAGTTCCTCCATTGCTGCAATTGTTTATTTTATTTTGACTTTTGTTGGACTAATAATTGTATCTTTTTTTATTATCTAATGTGATTCATACTAATCTGTTGCGACTATGTGCTAGTATAATTAAGATTTGATTTCTCATATTGAATAGTAGAGGCCATTAGTGATGACAGGTAGTGATGTGATGCATCACAATATATCATCGTACCATTGCCTCTGAATCTAGATCTTCGATTCGAGACTAAGGAGTATTACTCTTTCGTTGTCCCTATCAGTTTACGATTCACTTTGTAAAGTAATTTCGGTTTGTAAACTTTTCCTAAAGACTCACTGGTAACTTTATTAGCTAATTCATATTTTTTACTTTTATTTTATTTGTATTTTATTTTTAGATAGAAATATTATGATCCAAGAAATATTAACTGTCTGGACTAGGATCTAACCCCAACACTAGCCCAAGAACTTGGCTGAGTTCCTAGATCAAGCTAGTCACCCAATTCCTAGATCAAGCAATTAGTAATTCCTGGAATCAGAACAGGTTGTTGAACGTCATTTTGGCCCAGGAACCCGATTGAGTTCCTGGATTACAATTTTGGTCTAGTTCCCATGAACTTGCGCAAGTTTTGATTCCTAAAAAAAAAAACTAAATTAACAATCAGTTTTGAAACAAAAAACATAAATACCTAGCAAACAAATCCGACTATTCGTGGTGGACTACATCCCAAGATAGGTTCCCTGGGTCGAGGGTCTTTATAGTGGTGACTCCATTCGGAACATTTTCCTTAAAAGTGGGCCAGATTTAAAATTCAATGTCGAAAATTATTTTAATTATGCTTGCATTAGGCATCCTTGCATTCAAACGTGCTGCCTTTTCAGGATCAATAATACCTCTAGAATTAAATTGTGATACTTACCCCTTGGGAGATCAAATGGTTAACTTGGTGGGTCCATTGGACCCTACTGAGCATGCATTGATCCACCCACTAGCGACGCACTTTTTAGCCCACGTGACTTAGGGAAGCAAAATGTTTCATTCTTGTCATGCACGTCATGGATGGCATACAAAATATTTGAGTTTTGAGAGGAGAATTTGAGACTTGACTTGAAACACTTGTAACTCAGAACTCTGGCTTAGGTTGGAACTCATGTGTGTGGTTCGATTTTTTTTATTTTTTTTTTGCATAGTTCAATGTCTTTAGCCCTACAAACTATGCATTGATGCTTTAGGTCTTAGGAGAGCCTAGGTTATGATCAAACTTAGTGACAAAGGTTATTAACCAAAGCAGCTTTGAGGCCAATTGAGCTCTAGGGGCTCTTAACCTCGGACCCGACTAGGTTCTAGCCTTAGATTAGGAAATAAAAGGTCCTAAAGGGAGATTCGACCGAGCTTGAAATGTCCTGGCTAGGTGTTTAAAACAAAAAGGGAAAAGGAGTCTGCACGCTACTTTCGTGGGATTTTGTCTTCAGTCTTGAGTAGGAGTCAGTTTCCCAGGTTAATTAGTAACTTGGTCGATACCCTAAGGGATTCTGCCTGTATTTAATTTGGTCTTAACTAAGGAGAACAGATAAGAGTCAGGATGGCCGTTTTGGGGAACCAACTAGGAACTCAGCCGGCGTCCCTGGAGCTTAACTGTATTAGATTAAGTCTGGACTTATGAGAAAAATGTTGATATTGGACGTCCATTTCAAGGACTCAAATAGGAACCTGACCGACATCTTTCGAATGGGTCAAATTTGGTCAGTGTTTTTTTGGCTCAACATTCAAAATGTAAAGTTAGCATATTAGGCTCTTAGTATTAGGATTCTTAATCCATAAGTCATTTCGCCAAAAAGTATTTAGATGAGTTAGTCTTGAGCACTTTCACTATTTATCAGGATAAGGAAGACAAAGAAAGTATGCGAGTGGAGCCCATCAACTAGGAGACTTCTATCTAAGGAGCAATAAGAAGAAACTCTACCAGTCAAGTCAAGGTTAAGATACAAGTTAGTCTAATCCATCGCCAATTCCTATAGTTGGGAACAACAAGATTGCACAACTTATAAAGATGATAGAAAATATACAAACTAAAACAGAGATGAGTGATAAGAAGATGGAGAAGAAGGATACTGTGCTCCAAAACCTCACTAAAGAATCTAAGTAGAGGAGCAATCTCACGTCGAGAATAGGAAAGAAGGAGAACTAGAAAAGAGCACTCCTCAAATTAACCCATGGATAGATCACATCAAAACAACTACTTAAGGAGTCTTTCATGTTCAATAATTACTTTAATGACTATGCGGGATTAACTTCAATCCCAAATGGGAAGTTGCCCCAAAGTTCACTATGCCTGACTTTAAGTTTCATGGAAGTGAAAATCCTCATCACCACAAAAGAAACTTTGTTAGCATATTAACTCTAAAAGGAATTGATAAGGACATCTTCCACCTTATATTTTCTTGGACCTTTGACAAAGATATGATGAGGTGGTATAATACCATGGACCCCCAAAAGGTTATGAATGAGGATAATCTTTGAAAGGAACTCCTACATCAGTATTCATATAATGCTAACCTCCCAATCACACTCAAGGACCTAGGGCTGCTCAAGTAAGAAGACAAAAGGAGTTCGCTAAGTAACTAGCTAGATAGAGGGCAAAGGCCGTTCACATAGTGGATTGACCTTTAGAAGATGATTAAGTGAGATTACTCATTAGGAACCTGCAACCCACATATAGGCAGAACGTACAGTTCACGTCATTTGAAAATTTCATGACACTGAAGAATATAGAGTTGCGAAAAGCTGATATGATACGATTATTGACCCGAAACCGACACAAAGTTAAGTGGGTTTGGGTATAAAGTTTCAACCTGTTTAATTAAATGGGTTTAGACCTGGCAAGTGGATCATTCAGCTCGGGTACGGGTTGGGTCAAGTTCGGGTCGGGTCATGTTCAGATTAAGTGACATTTCGGATCGTTTCGGTTTGGGTCGGGTATGGTTCGGTTCAGGTCGATTTTGGGTCAACCAATTTTTGGTGAAATACGCTCGTCATGCCAAAACAAGCAACTTTGTTGAAAATTTCGGATCGGGTATGGTTCGGGTTGGGTCAATTCGGGTTTCGGGTCCACTTTTGGGTGAGCATATTTCGGGTGTCGGGCCGGGTATGGGTCTGGGTCATTCGGTTCGGGTTTCGGGTCAGTTTTACCAGGTCTAAATGGGTTGACACGTTCAACATATTTAATTAAAAGGGTTAGATTCAGGTCAAGATTCTCAATACGAAAAGTACCTATGTAACCTGTTTAATTATATGGGTTAAATAAGTCAACTCATTTTCCCATTTGACATTTATCCGTTTACCTTTTTATTATATAATTAAGAATATAAAAATATAAAAATTGTGAATCATGATGAACCAGGGGAGTTTTAGAGAGTAATTATTTAATATGATATGTAAATTTACTTTTTAACACTATGTAATTACGTATTAGTTGGAAATGTTAAATGCGTAAATGAGTAATTAGTCGACTGAACTCGACCTGTTTATCTTAAACAGGTTAAGCGAGTCAACCCGTTTAAAAACTAAATGGGTACAGGTCAAGGTTTTTCAACCCCGTTTAATAAACGGGTTAGGTTCGGATTGAGAAATTCTCAACCCGTTTAAGTTCGACAAGAACACGAACCTAATCCGACCTGACCTATTACCCAGCTCTAGAAGAGTATAGCATGCTGGCAAAGGAAGAGTCATCCAAGGAAGTTCCTGCAAAGACTGGTAACAACTGGAAAGGCAACTACTAAAATAAGGATAAAAAGGCCAATAGTTTTGAGGAAGTGCATGTGATAAATCCTTTTATTGAATGTACCCCCATAGGGACTGCTTACACTTAGGCTCTGGAACAATTTTTGGGCAAAGAAAAAATCAATCTCCCTGAGCTTCAAACAGAAATTGAGGTACTCACGCAGTCCAAGTCTTTTGATCCAACCAAATACTCTAAGTGCCATCAGTCTCGAAGGTATGACACCAAAAATTGTGGGACCTTTAAGAATAGGTTGAAAAGGATGTTCAAGCCACAACAACTCGTGTTGTCTAAAGCAGCCCAAGAGCCCAACAATGGCAAAAACCCATTAAGAGATCACGAAAGCATGTTTTATCAATGACGAAGGGGAATGGGATCCACCTATGCTCATATAAGGCACCTATGGGCCAAAGCCAAGGGTAAGCATGCTTACATAATACTTAGAGGCCCAAGACTTATATGAAAATGATGAAGACGACATATATGAAATCCAGGGATGTTATCTGCATGTTGAAGTAAGTGGCGATGATTTTTGGGGTGTGAGTGAACAAGAAGAATTTTGGGGAGAAGAGGACCAAGGAAGGATCCAACACCTCACAAAGGCTAGGTGAGACCAACCCAGAAAGGGCCCAAGATAGGCCTTAGAAAAGGAAAAAGTGATGATAGTCCAAGAAGAGGATTCGAGACTAAAGCAATTGAAGAAACTTAAAGCCGAAGTAACTATCTGGCAACTTAGTGTAGCTTCTCAAAAGCATAGGCAGCTCCTGATAGATGAGTTGAATAATGTTGACTTGTTTCCTGAAGCTGTGCCTGAGGAAATGATATCTTCAATTACATTTAGCAAAGACATCATAACCTTTAACAATGAAGATCTCCTGCTAAGAGGTTTGGCGAACAATAATGCCCTGCATCTTACTGTGATATGCCTTCAGAAGTATGTACCCCTCGCCCTGGTTGATAATGGATCAGTTGTGAATGTCTATCCTTAAATGACAGCTAAAAGACTGGGAATCAAAGAAGATTAACTCTCAATGCCATCAACTCATGTAAGAGTATATAACTCAGAAAGGCTGGTGTTGAGCACTATTTTCCTCTCTATTACTGTGGATCATATTGAAAGGAATGTGGAATTCCAAGTTCTACATATTCTAGTCGTCTTTAACTTAATCCTAGGAAGACAATGGCTTCACTGTCACCAGCCAATTTCGTTTACTTTGCACTAGAACGTGAAAATGTCGATAAAAGAACAGGTGGACACCATAGAAGGGCACACTTGTGTGTTACAATCACTAACAAGGGGTCAGTACTAGAAATAGAGCACAATCACAATGACAAGGAACTATATAACCTTGAAATAATGGCGGTCTTAGAGAAGGACCAAGCTCCTTTCAACTTTGATCCCTACTCGAATTTGAATATGAACACTACCCTTAAAAAATGGGGATATTTCCCAGAAATGACTGTGGGACGAAAAGCATAACGATGGACTTCATTTCCTGTGAATCAAAAGTAGGATAACAAATTCGAATTAGGGTATCAGCCCACTCCTGAAGAATTGACTAAGGCCAAGCAAGAAGCCCAAGCACAAAAAGTTGCTGCTAGGAAACGGTACCAAAAGCACTACACTATAAGGCCCTATCTCTACACTCTTAGGCCCTATTCTATTTCGCATTTTTGAGGATTTAGTTAAGAGCTTACATCTCCTTATAGTTTCGTACATCTATTTATAGCTCCTTACATCCTTAACATAACTTATATCTTCTTACATATTCTTACAGCTCCTCACACCTTTTTGCATATTTTTACATCTTCTTACATCTCATATAGATTTTCTATAGCATTCATTTATTTTAATTACATAAATATGTATACTTTTTTAATTATGCTACCAATATACAAAATTTATAAATATCTTATGAACACAACATTTACATAAACATAAAAACATAATATAATGACGTAAATTATTTTTGAGTTTCGACATGAATAATATATGTTATTATAGATGGAACAAGTGACCATACTTTTAAAATTATAATACAAAGCTTTTGTTCATGTTTAAATCTGAAGCATATATGAAAACTGTCAAACTGTATCCGACAAAAGCATTATAGCTATTTCATCCATAAGTTTATCCATGACAATTTTATTGCTATAATTATATAATTGAATATTTGATGGTCGTTTCAAATTTGTCTCCATTGCTAAGATTGATATGCGCTTGTTATTCAGAATAATAAAATTGTGCAAAGTACAAAAAGAAACAATTATCTAAAATTGTTACTCCTGTCTCATTTGCGGCGTTCTGTTGGCCAATAATTTCCATCTCCCCTTCAATACTCCAAAAGTTTTTTCCACTGTCATTCATACAGATGTGTGCCAATGGTTGAACTATTCCTTCACTCCTTTAGGTGGGCTATATTTTCTAAACTGTGGGATATAATGACGAGTTTCCTTTTCTATGTACGGAGATAAATATCCAAGAGTATTTGGATATGCTGAGTCAACCAGATAGTATTTTCCTAAACAATTATGTGAAATAATTAGAGTTGTAGATGACAAATGAGAATCATCAAGGAATATGTTAAGAACATATCCTCATGTACCTAGAGGGGGATGAGGAAAATTGAACTTAGGCTGAAGCATACTATCTCATAATATTCTCACGTCATGTGCACTCCCCTCCCAACCGACGTTTAACTAAGTGATCATCATGTCGGATGATGCCACAGCCAAGGTGTTCTAAGTGTTCTGACCTGTACGTGATCGATGAGCAACGCCCGCATATTTTGTTTTCATTTTTTATTTATTTTGGAAGGTAATATTTAATTTTTGGTTGTTTAATATAATAATAAAATTTTTGTATTTTAAGCATTGATGTATAATGTTTTAAGGGTTTATTTATAAAATTTTTTGGTAACAATATTGACGATACATTTACATTTAAAACTGTTTACTTAAAATAGGAATTCATTTTAAGAGTTGTATTCAATTTTGTCAAATTTTTTTTTGTTATACTTTGCTTGTTGGATCAAACTAATGTAAATATAAAAAATCACCTCAAGTGTACAGAATTTTCTTGACAAACTTTATGAGGTTTAATGTATTTTATTACAATGTAACTAACTTAGTTAATGGCTTTATTTTTAGAAAGTTTATTATTTTAATATTATTGTTTCTCATCCAAAGCATTCTTTGCCAAACAAACACATTTTGTTTCAATTATATTAAGAAATATTTTGTTTACTGATGGTATCAAATTTTAGTCGTAAATATGACTAATATATCATAATTGTCACAAATTATACTATACAACTCTTCAATAATTCAACAACTCATTACATCTATCTTTACAGCTCCTTACATCTTCACTGAGTGCTAGCTGTTGGAGAAAGAAGCACTTACTACCACAAGGCAAATCCATCTACTCAAGATTGGAACAACCTAGCTAAACGCAACATCTTCAGGATCCTATTTGGAGATCCACTTAAGATTACCTCGCTGCTATTTTATCCCTTGTCATGTCTAACATTGGTTTCAACCCTATAAACTTCATTATCAAGAATAACGCCAAAGGCTACAAATAAGTGACTTGGACAGTTGAAGGGGAAGGAAAAGTGTTCACTATGGCTATAGGGGTAGTTTAGGAAATTATAAGATAGAGTCTAAGAGTAAGTTTTTAGTTTACGTTTCCTTAAACTCTGCATTAGATGTACTTGTTTATGATTTCAATAAGATAAACTCTTCTATTTACAACTCATCTCCTAGCTCTCCTGTTGAGTGCTTCGCCTCTTATAATGGAAATGAAGATATAACTCAAAAAGATCTAATTAAAGTAGTTGAAGACCATGAAAATCAAACTATCATAATTAATGATACAATACTAATCAACTTGGGGACTTTTGAAGAGCCTCGAGAACTTAAATAGGAAAATCACTAACTCCAGAGGAGCAAGAAAGTTTTTATCTCACTCCTATGGGAATTCATAGACGTCTTTGCATGGTCCTATAAAGACATTCTAGGTATAGATCGAGATATTAGCGTAAAATTCTTCTCTATCTAGATGCTAAGCTAGTAAAATAAAAATTTACCAGGATAAAACCAGAATGGGCCTTGAAAGTAAAGTAAAAGGTGTAGAAACAATTGGATGCAAGGTTTAAGATGGTTGCACACTACCCTCAATGGGCAGTAAATATTGTTTCACCTCCAAATAAAAATGGAAGAGTAAGAATATGTATGGATTTCAGTGATCTTAATAGGGCAAGTCCAAAAGATGATTTTTCACTACTTTGTATAGATATTATAGTTGATAACACTGCTAACATGTTTTCCTTTACTTTATGGATGAATATGTCCGTTACGAACAAGCCAATATTGCAATGGAGAACATAGAAAAGACTACCATCATTACCCCTTAGGGAACTTATTGCTACACTGTGATACCATAGGTATAAAGAATGTTGAGACTACCTACTAAAGAATGGATACCACCTTGCTGCATTATTTAATACATAAGCAAAAGTGTATGCGGATGATATGATTATAAAATCTAAGCACAGGGATGGACATGTTCCGACTCTTTAAAGGTTCTTCACTGGACTTAGAAATACAATATGCGTTTAAACACAGAGAAGTGTGTATTTGGAGTGACCTCGGGGAACTTGCTAGGGTAGGTGGTTAGCCTTAGGGGAATGCAGGTTGACCTTTCAAAAATCAAGGCAATACAAGAAATGGTGCCATCTAAGACTAAAAAATAAATATGAGGATTTCTAGGTCTCCTACAATACATCAGTCGCTTCATATCGAAGCTGACAATGGTATGTGAGCGTATTTTTATGAAATTGAAGAAGGGAGTAAAGGTAGAATGGGATCAGAAGTGCCAAGAGGCATTTGATAAGATCAAGGAGTACCTATCTAACCCACCAGTACTGGTACCTCCACAACCTGGCATTCCCTCATTCTCTATGTCACAAAAATAACCACGGCAATGAGGGCCATGCTATCCTAAAAGATAGAAGGGAAGGAAAGGGCCATCTACTATGAGAGTAAAAGTTCCTTAAATATGAAGCCCACTACTTATCCTAGGAGAAAGCTTTCTTGGCCTTAGTTTGGGTAACCAAGAAGCTTAAGCGTTATATGCTAATGCATATGATACATGTGATGGCACTGATATACCTAATAAGATATCTATTACAGCAACCAGTGATGGGCGGCAAGTTGCTAAGTGACAACAATGTTATCAAAGTTTGATCTATGTTACACCCTGCAGAAATCCATTAAGGGTATAGTCATGTCCGACTTCTTGTCAGACCTGCCGATAGAAGATCAAAAGGAAGATGCTTTTGATTTCCTCAATGAGGAAGTTCTTTAGGTGAAAGAAGATGTATGAACAATGTACTTCGATAGGGCTTCAAATCAAAAAGGATTTGGTGTAGGCATCCTTTTAGTATCTCTAAAACGGGCACGTATCCCTATCTTAGTCAAATTGAACTTTGAAGTTGCTGACAATGTAGTTGAGTACGAAGCCTATATTACCGAGTTGCAAGCAGCTATAGAAATAGGAGTGAAGAATCTACGAGTATGCGAAGACTCTAATCTGATAATTAACGAAGATTGTGTTTGATAGGGGGTAAAATTATTTTCCCAAAAAATGATTTCCATTTTACAATGTTTAATAAAAGGCAGAGGAGAAAATCATTTTCAGGGGAAAATCACTTTACCCCATGTGAGGGAAATTATTTTCTGTTGAAAAAGCATGTAAATTGATTTTCACCTCTGGCCCTTCACGCTCCATCTTCACCTGGGTTCTCACTGTCTCTCCGTATGGCTTAGGGTTTCAATTCTCTCTCTCTCTTCTCAAAATCTCTTTCTTCAACATTCTGTTTTTGAGATCTATCTTCTCCATTTTTGAAGCATTCATCTCATCTCTTTCTCGCGACATTTTTGAAGGACAATCCCCTTTATCTTACCTTTTTAGAAGCCAGTTGAAGTAGGAATCTTCACATTCGCCTTTTTGGTATGTTCTAAGTCCTAGGGTTTTAGTTTTTGAAAGGGGTTGGGGGGGGGAGAGAATACTCTCAACGCTAACAATTTTATCTTTGATTTTGGTTAGCTAGGGTTTCTTAAGTGTAGTTAAACTTAAAGAAGTGTCTGTTGGATGAGTTCTTTCTCTCTTCTGGTCATTGTTGTCCAGGCATCTCTCAGACTTCCACTTGTGCTTGTTGTTGCTTCTTCAGATCTACTATACCCACTCAATTGTTGATGGGTTTGTAGATGATTTGATTGTTGGGTATACTTTCTAGGTTTCTAAATTTTGCTCTAACTTTGGTCTGAATTTGTTGGACAGAAATTGAATTGGTATATTTGTTATGCCAAAGTTTTGATTTTTATAAACAATTTTTGGGTAATTAAATGTTGACATTAGAATTATTTCTAGAGCGTCACTTAGATGATTAGCTTGTTGTGAAGTTAAACTTACAATTAAAGTGCATACTTCCTACCATATATTTAGAGGTTTATGAATTACATTTATTTGCTTTGGGTGTTTCCATAAGTTTCTTTTTGTATCCAATTTTAAGGGAATGACTATTGTTGACGTGAATTTCTGAGCATCAGAATCTAGAGTTAGAGGTTTTAGTTGGATACTGAATCTATATGTTATTCCTGTTCTACTTGCAGAAAATGCATCTATTCTTGTTCTTTTGAAATATAGATATACGCTAAATGATGATTACTGGCTGTTGCTGCTGCACTTGCAGTTGTACTATTGCACCAACTAATTTTTTGCTCCAACTTTATCTCTTTTTTTTGGCCTTATGTTTTTCTTTACAGATTATGATCAATTAACATGTGAACACCCTTTGTATTTTTATATAGGTTGAATATGTGTGCTTTGCTTATGATCAGTTTCTTCATTTAGGTGCATTATGTTTTATTCTATGACTTCCTACTCATGGGTCTCTATTACAAATAATTAGTTGCAAGTATGATTTGTTGAATTTTTGGTATATCCCTTTTTTTACCTAGATGGACAATAATTTAAATAAGGAGGAAGCTATGGTCATTGGTGCTACCACTGCTATTTTGGGAGCTACGGTGGCCTTAATTAGGAACCATAATAAGAGAGACATCGATAATGAAACTAGGACTCCTCAAATCTCGCATTAGCCATATGTTAATAGAAATTTCGATTGAGAAAATTATATCAATAGTGTTTTGTATTGTGGGGATACTCATTGCCTTAATCAGTTTTGAATGAGGCTTGGTTCTTTTCTTAAATTGTGTTAAATGCTTAAAAGGATGGCACTTCTTGTAAACACAAAGCATATGAATATGAGTGAGCAAGTTCTAATGTTTCTTCACTTAATAGGTCAAAATGTAAGGTTTAGGGCGATTGGAGGAAGATTTTTTCATTCTAGTTGGACCATTCATAGCTATTTTCATATAGTTCTAGGAGCCATCTTAAAATTATATGGTTTAATCAGTTATTGTTTAATATGTTTCTTTTAACAGGAGAATCCAACTCATGAGATCGAAGTATCTAAATAAGAATGGCTATTGTGGTTAGAAAGGATGTCACTTGAGGAACTGGTGTCAAGTCATTTGATGATGTTGAGATACAGTCATATGGAACTACAAATTTAGAAGAAAAAGGCGAAGGTGACAACAAGTTTGTGAAAGAAAATGATAAGCAATGGACTTCAAGTGTGTCATTGGAATCAAGAAAATGTCGAAAGAGAACCTGTGATGACGATTTAGAACTTCAAAATATCTCCACCTACACGGCAGAAGTTGCCATGGCTCTACAAAAGATATCTAAATCCAAGATTGACATCGACCTTCTTTATCAAGAAGTGATGAAAGCCAAAGGGTTTAAAGAGGACTTTTTAGGTAGTGCTTTTGATCACCTCGTAGAGTGTGAAAACCTTGCAAAGGGCTTTCTAGCAAAGAGCGACAAACTAACAAGGATTTGGCTTGAAAAATTCAAGGAGAACAATTGAATTTAGTGATATTTTTGATACCCTTAACCCTATGTTGATTGGTTATCTATTAGCTTAGCCTATTATTACCAAACTGTTGGAAATTGTTCTCTTGAAAAATGCTCTTTCATTCTACCAAACAGCAGAAAATAAAGTGCAAAGAGAATGGTTTACCATTCTACCAAATAGTGCAAAACGTAAGTGGAACATCATTTTTCTTAGGAAAACATTTTCCATGGAAAATAATTTCCTAATAAAATGATTTTAACCCCAATTAAACGCACTCTAAATCTAAAAAATGCAAAGTGAGAAGTAAAGCCTTAGCACCATACCAAGCTCACTTGTTGGAGTATACCGAGAACTTTACTCATATCACTTATACTTATCTCCCTCATAAAGATAACCAATTTACGGATGTCCTAGCAATGTTAACATCAATTATCAACATCCCTAGTGGCATCCTTTCAATGCCATTGACAGTCTAAAGGAGAAATAGGCCAGCACGTTATTGTACCATTGGAGTATGCAGTGTCAATCTCACTACTTTGTATTACGATAGAATACCCAATCAGGATCCTCCCCAAAAGCTCAACGAGCATTATGGTTGCCAGCCTCGTAATACTTTGAGGCTAAAGGAAAGCTGTGTAAGAAGACGGATATAGGCGTAAACTTACTATCCGTAACACATGAGGAAGCACAGGAAATCATAAAGGAAGCCCATGGGGGAGAATGTAGGCCACACATGAATGGTTAAACGCTAGCCAAAAAGGTCTAAAGGATGGGGTAGTACAGGTCCACGATGGAAGCATATTATTATGCAGTTGTGATAAGATGCCATAAATATCAAGTATATGCTAATTTACAGCGTCAGCCTCCGTCCTATCTCTTAGTACTTACTTCCTACAGCATCAGCCTCTCTCCTTTCTCTTAATACTTACTTCCCCCTGACCCTTTTCAGTCTGAGGAATCAGTATCATTGGAAAAATAACATCGAAGGGGACGGATGGACATGAATACGAGATTATAGCAATCTACTACTTCACAGAATGGGTAAAAGCATCCTCTTACACTAAAATCACTTCAAAGCATGTGGTTAAGTTCTTATTGATAACATTATACGTAGATATGCCATACTACATAAACGAATAAGTGACTAGGGGAGTCGTTTTAGAAAGGAGGTGGTATGCCTACTTGAAAAATATAAAATTAAGCATCATAAGTCATCTCTTTATCGTTCTAAAAAAAATGGAGCTGTTGAAGCAACTAATAAGAATATCTCCAGGATCATGGAGAAAATGGCTGAGGATTACAAAGATTAGCTTACAAGCTCCCATTTGCACTGTGGGGATACAGAACTTCAATTCGTACTTCAACAGGAGCCACCCTATACTCCTTAGTATATGGAACGGAAGTAGTACTTCCAATGGAAATAGTAATACCCTCACTTAGGTAATTGTGAAAAGTTAAATCCCATAGTTGGAATAGGCAAAGGCCCGGTATAAAGAGTTGGTTATGCTTGATGAAAGGAAGCTAAGGGCGTTACATAATGTCCAAGTTTAGCAAAAGCCCATATTCAAGGGCAAGGTTAAGTCTAGAGATCTCTAAGAAGGGGATCTAGTCTTAAAGGAGATAACGACCACAATACATGACACAAGGGGGAAGTTCAAACCCAACTGGCTATGCCCATACATCATAAAAACCATATAGCCAGGTGAAGCAGTAAAACTTATGGACATGAATCAAGAGGAACATACTCAGTATACTACTCCTGATTAGCTAAAGAAGTATTATGTCTAATAAGTTTTTACTTCCTTAAAGCCCATAATAGGCTTTAAAAGGGGAAGAAAGTTTGACCCTTCCCATTGGTTAGACCCATAACAACTTTGTAAGACTCATACTAGGCCCACAAAAAACAATATGAATAATAATTAGAGTAATGAACTGTGGAGGCCTGATTCCATACTCAGGATACGTAGACACCCTAACAGCTCCGCCTAATCCCTTATTATTTGCATGCCCATTCTAAAAAAGGGAAAAAAAGCTGTGCCAAGTGAGCTTCCATGATCAAAGTAGGAAACCGCAGGAAAATGCGTGACGGGCTTACCCACGGCAAACAGGGCAACGTTCTAAGTGCTACCAACAAGAAAGTAGATATGGTCATGCAATTAAAAAAAGTACAAACAATTTAAGGACTTGTAATAATGGTAATAAGAGCAAAATTATATTACTTTTATTGCCATTCGAAATTCTAAAACCCACAACTTGAAACAAAAATCCTAATAGCATACCACTATGAAAAAGCATCAACACTTGGAGAAGCAAAGCTAAATTCCTAATCCTTCTTCAATTTCTTATCCTTTATGATCGAGGGTGATGTCTTTTCCAGGGTAGGATTTGTAGCTCTCTTTCTCCTGCTTTGAGTGAGCCACACTTAGGCATTTGTTTCTTAATAGCATTCTTGTTATTATAAAGATCCCTCCTCACTTGGTGGACGTTCACTCGTTTACTCCAAATAATGCTCAGAGACGTATGGGGATCGTGGGACAGGCGGCATCATAATGGTGGGACAATGAATCCAGTAGTCAACCCAAAACTTAATGCCTATAGAATAATTCTTGTAGCTCCCAGGGGCACTGCAATTTGATGTAAGGATAGATTACCTCCAACCGAATTGTCTTTGTACTTAACCTGGGAAGAAAATAAGTCCATGTAGACAAGCCAATGAGACGAACACAGGAAAAATATCCCTTGTTGCTTACAAATCATCATATACACCACCAGCAACCCACCAAATGGAGAAGAGGATCCTTCTCTAAGAAAATAATCCAGTTCACCATAAATTGATCCTTGAACAGCCTTCTCCTTTGGCAGAATTGCACAGCTAGGTATGTATCTAAGTTCCTCGTAACCTCAATTAGTCTTAGATGCTCTAATATCCAAATCTATTATAGAAATAGAAACAAAAAAAGAAGAAAAATCAGCCAAACTTAGGGAATACCAGTCGAGTTCCGCGGCCCAAAAAGGACAGAGGAAATAAAAACAGGAAAATGATTAAAAAAAGGTCTAATTCAAAGGGAGTCCCAGTCAAATTCCTAAGCCAACTGGGCTTGAAGACTACCTGTAGTAGCAAAGGGCTCTCTAAGAAGAATTGGTTTAGGTGATGATGGATACAGTCCAAGCACAATATGGTTTCAGCAACAACAAGTGGCATTGGTGTTTGGTCATGACGCATTGCTTCCGCTACAATCAAAGGCGTCGCTGGTCTTCTATTTGTAAAACCACCTACGAATAAGAAGACCCCAAAAAGGCAAAGGGCAGTAGCTTTACGTGTATACATACCCTCAACAACTTACTTGTTCCCTTTTTGAAATTAATGCCCCAAAATCTACCTCATACCTGATGAGTGTGATGACCACATCCTCCTTACTTTGACCTAAGACACAACTATATTGAGAAGGAAAATCTCTTGGGACATATGGCTAATTAGGAGAGAAATAGAGTGGGAAGCCTATAATGGCGCTGAATTTCTTAACTAAAGGACACAATTCATGCCTCCCAAAATAGAAGACGTGAAGTTCAGGATCCCAGAAACTAGATGGAGTGTGACTTCACTCTTAGTATTCAATTCATTAGGAAAAGGATTAGACAACTCTACAACACCATCTTCGCTAGTAGCACTAATCACTTTCTTTTTTATGGCCTCCCTCATCGACTCGTACCAACACAGGCACAAAGACTAGGCAAATTCATGGAACTGATAGAAAATCCCTCTAATGGTGCCAAATAATTTTCAACAACTAGGAATTTGAACATGGAAGAATCCACTTTGACCATTGAGTTAAACCCAAGTAGGTTCTTACTTCTTAGAGGCCTCCTCGTATACAACGAGCCTTTAATTACCTATTATATACAAGATAAAGTAGAAAAACATCAATTAATTAAAATTTGGAGACCAAAATGCAAGGAAATACAAAAGGTGAAAATGAATCTTGCATCATTGTCAATTGCTTTCAAATCATAAGGCCCGAGTTCACACTCCTATATCTACCAAATTGCTTACCAAGATGGGGTGTAATAACAGTTGTTAAAAATTTAGGATATGAGGTTTTGTATGACTACTCTTGGACCCCATTGGGTTTATCATTTGAGAGACGTAGCTGGAATAAGCTGAATGGTTCTTCCAACTAGATCTATGTTGTATAACTTTTTAATTTTTTGCTCCATTTAGATATTTACACCTACTTAACCTTGATTTTTCTCTATGGCTTTAAAGTTAACGCATGGGGAGTTGAAGGGTCCCAAATGCTAACTCATAGGCTCCTATACCAAAATTTAGCTTTTGTATGATCAAGCTTACAAAACTCAATTGTGATGGAACCCATTTGAGTTGTTTTTGACTATTTGACTTTCAGTGGCTTTTTGAGGGGACAGGTGAAGCCCTACTAATGTCAAACTTTATTGGAAGGAAAGCTTTCTAAAATTAAACATAGATGCCTTAAACTTCTCCTAAAGTGCACTAACATTGGGCAATTAGATAAACAAGTTGGGTCATGTGTTAGATAAAATGAGCATAACTGGAGCATTGATTCCCTTAAGTTCCTTAATGTAATTTAGCACCTCCTTGTTCGCTTTTAATCTGATAGCGCCTTTGAGGGATCCTAATTGACGCTTGGTTTCTTAATTGTCAAGTAGAACTCCTTGTACAACATTCTGTCATGGAGTTCAAAGAAATGGAGTGGATCTTAGCTTGGATAGACATAGGGTATAATTCATTTTCCCCACAAGGAAGCTAACTTTAAATGATTAAGGTGAGCTTGACATGCGTATGCATCATCTTTGATGATGAAAAAAATGTAGCTAAAGGAGTATCACTTGGGAAAGTTAGGAAAGAAAATGTTTTACTAAAAATGAATAGGTCTCGCACTTAAAATTTTCTGTCCACTCTAACATAACAAAACTCAACACATATCTATGAAAGTATGGGATATATACTTGTGTATACACGTATTAGTATGAGTAATGCATTCTATAAAACAATTACATAGATGTAAGCAATGTTTTAGCATGTTCAATTCAACCAAAAAAAAAACATTTTCAATAAGACTAATACCTATGTTATACTCCATGTAGCACATATTTTTAGGACCCACATCAGTAACTGCATATTAAAAAATTAATATATGATAAATACACAAGGGGAAAGATATATATACATGGGCAATGTCCTAAGAGCACATAAGAAATTTCCTAATAAGACACATTTGAATTAATATTTACACTGAATTAAAGAAACAATCTATTTACATCAACATTTATAATACCAAAACATGTAACATTAGCCACATCATCATTTAAAAATTTTTTAATTCTAAATTGATTATAATGGTTTTGTAATTTTTTATTAAAATGAAAAACCCCTCTTCGTTAAGGACCATGCTCCCTTGTTCTTTGTTTCAGTCATTTCTATTCTTTGATTATCTGTGTCTTTCACCTACCAAATAGTAAACTTTTTTCATTAAGGGGTCAACGCCATTTTTCATTCATCTTCAATCTTCACCAGCAAACTGACGCCAAATTAGTGCCCCTCGAAGTTACTTTATCTTTCTTCCCTATTTTCTCTCTCTTTTTATTAGACATACGATTCATCCTTGCTGCATCTAACTGAAACCCTACCCAATGTATGTCCGCCGCTACTTAGTTATGTTGGAATTTAATCCCTTAAGGCTAACTGCTTGCCCTTGGTGAGCATTTTTAATGGTCAGAGTTCCAATTTATTAATGTATTCAAACTACCCTTTAGGGGTGGGTTCACAATGCCTAGTGGGTCTTGATTTGGCTCTAGGATTTTTCTCAATCCGTTTGGATTGAGGAAAGAGGAGGAGAGGGTAAGTGAGTGAAGGTTAATTAACTCATATTCCCCTTGTTTGGGAATCTTAGACGAGGGGGGATGGAAGGAAAATGAAGGGGAATATTTCATCCCCATTTCCCCCATTTTTATTCACCCTCAAAATGAGAGGGAAATAAGGGGAAGGGAAGATTTTTAGTAGCTCTACCCCCTGTCTCCTCCATTCTCGCCCATAAAATCCAAACAAGGTGAGTATAAATCACTTTTCTTTCCTTCCCTCCCCTCAATTACCTTTTCCTATCTTCCCCTTACTTCCCACTCTCTACCTTAGTCCAACGAATGTGTTTTGGGGGGGAGAGGGGTAGGGACTTGGGTTGAAGCATGTAGGCTCTAGCAAAATGCTTCCCTAGGGGGGTCCTTGGGTTGAAACAAGTGGACTTTAGAACAGCTTTGGAGGGGGGGACTTGGGTTGAAACAGGTACATAGTCTTTACAACAACCTTGGGAGGGGGGGGGGAGTTGAAGTGTATAGAGGTTAGAAAAGAAGAGGGGTTGGGATAAGCTAGCAAAGGCCCCAAGGGAATTGATAAATACAGATACCTCCTCAATTGAGTTTGGTTTATTTTTCTTTGTTTTTTTTATTTATTTTTATACTGTTAGCTATCTATTCGCTATGTTGTATAAACTATAGTTATCTCGTCCAATTATAGTTGAACACGATAGGATTAATGACATAATTTTTATTTACTATGCCAAATGTCAAATTCATAAATTTTTCTTATAAAGATTTAAATAGTTATCTAACTGTTCCCTATTCGGACAAAGGGACAATATGTGGATAAATTACTCTTTACAAGTTTGTATGATAAGGTTTGGGCTAATTTTAATTTGCAAGGTAATCACTATGGTGAGATATTGAGCACATTTAGGATGAAAAACAAAATAGTGCCTATGAGAAACATCTACTATTTTTCTAGTCCCACAATATATCAAAGTAGATTTTTCCAAGGATCTATTGCTATTGTTTAAAAACTCATTTCAACAAATTAAAACACATTTAGTGATTATTATTTTGGATGAAACTTGAGTAAGCAGGAGAGAACCTTAGACTTACTTTTTGGTTGATGTGTCACTCAAATGGCATATCTTACATGTCTTCTTCTTGCCAACCTGCATGAAGGTTGACTTCGGATGTTTTCTCGAGGAAGACCCCTTTGATGCTCAAGTAATTCCTATGAATGATCAAGTAAAAAATGAGAGAAAAGGTAGAGAGAGTTTTACTGCTTTTGTGTATGTGAGGGCAATGTGCATGTCATGAATAGTATCACCGATCCCCAAAATTAGGGATGTCAACAGATCGGATTCGGATAAGATATTAGAACATCTGAATCGGCATCCAATTTATATTCGGATCCAAAAATCTGATTCGAATCCGATCTGACGGATGGAAAGAGAACCTCCGGATCTAATCCAAGCCGGATCGGATCGGAGTTGGATTTAATCTGATCCAAAATAATTCATTTCGTAACGCAAATAATTTTATAGAATTTTTCTGTATTCTACGCAACGGTCAATGCGATGATGTGCGTTCATATATGGTATTAACTAAATCCTGAACATTTAAGCCAAACGAAGAGTAAAAGATGGAAAATATTTTAAGCTCAACAAAATGACAACATATTCCAACAATTATAAGTCTTAGCAACTACAAGATACATTTGAAATATCACAAATAACTTGTCCTACTCAGGAAAAGAAAAAAATTAAGAGTACAAATCCTTCATTTACACTATTTAGCCTTTCTTCTCTATTGGTATTCGACTAGAGGTATATATAATAATATCTACAATTTTTATTTGTATGAAGTTGAGATTTTCATTAGAGTTAAGTGTTAGAATATAATTTTGATCAACCCTAAAAAATGGTCAAAAACAATAATCTTCCCAAACCTCAAAATGGCAAAACCCAAAGTCTAACTTATCTTGTTCTACACCCTAAAAATCTAAACAAGACTCCTAGTCATGAAAATATATATTTAGATTTCATTTCATGCACTGTTAAATTAAGGAGAAAAAGGAGATGTGCACGAACCAAAGATCAGAAAGGGACAATGAAATGCTTGGCGTCACCGTTGTAGAAACCAATGAGAAGACAAAGGCTCAAAGAGAGAGAGGTAGAGAGCAGGGAGTTGGAGCGAGAAGCCTGAGGAGGGAGCTACTACTCTTACAGTCCAACTAATGAGTAGTGAGAAACTGAGAGTGACTAGCGAGAGCAACTCGCAAAGTGGCGACAAGAGAGAGAGTAACTGGGGGGAGTATTAGGGTTTCAACGTTTTAATTTTTACATATTTAAAAAAAAAACCTTGCTGGAAAAAAAAAACACTAGGTTGGGTTGGTACCTTGGGGGTGGGGGGGAAGGTGGGTATATTAGGTAGGTTTTATTTCTAAAAATTTTAAAATTTAAACTTAAATTTAAAATTTAAAATATTTAAAAATTTGATCAGATTAGATTGAAAGTTGGATCGAATTTTACCATTCCTCCGAATCCAATCCGAATCTGACTCAGATTCAGATTATTTTTATCAGATTCGGACTTGAATTTTTCAATTTTAGATTCGAATTGGATAATTTTGCCTCAAATTGGATCGGATCTGTTTCGAATTCGAATGTAACCATCAACCCTACCCAAAATGGTGTAAATTGCAGTATTTATGGCCCTAGGGTTGGCACACACAGGTAAAACCGTGATTGCCCAATCTAGCGATACCATGATACCCCTCTTGCTTACCTCTTCTTCATTTTGTAGTCGACCTTTTACTTGTGTTGACTTGGTACATGCAGCGTGTTAGCCTCCTACTGGGGGCTAAATATCCAAATCATTTAGTCGATCACATCTTATTAGAATGCTTTTCAAGGTGTTCTGGTGAGATGTGGATTTATTTGATTCACCCCTTCAAAGAGGTATAAGTAAATTCACTCCCTCCATTTACGGTTGGTCACTTTTGCAGATCCCTAATTTCGAAGTAAGAATTTCCTTTTCTTGGAAGTGAAGAGGATGTGAAGTTCATCTTGTCACGATTCGACCTCCGGAAGCTTCGTAGGGAGCCCCTAATCCCTACGCTTAGACCTCTTTCACCAAGCTACCCATCGCTCTACCCTTAGTTCGTAAAGACTAGAGTGAGCTATTGTGCTTAGTCCGTCTTCTATACTTCCTTCCTTCAAGAGGCGATTTACTTTAAGATCATTTCACCGCTTATGGCTTGAGACTTAACTGACTCCTTGGAAAAGTTTCACTAGAAAAACTTTGAGATTTGGATGGATGTAAATGGCAACCGACTAGTTCAGTATCACAAACAGGAGGCAACCACTGATGTCCCTGTCGGTTATGAGGGCACCGAGAGCTTGAGCTCATTAGCCTTCCCCCCTCCCCCGTGGCATCCCTCCAAAGGAGCGGAAGAAACCCTTAATGAAGGAAAAAAAGGAACGCCCTTCGAGTAGAGAGAGAGAGGGAGAGAGAGAGAGAGAACTGCATTTGATGTGAATCCAGGCTGTAATATTGCCCTTTTTTCATTGTGTACTTGGAACTTTTATATCAATGAATCTTTTCATTTTGCCAGCTCACCTCCATTTATGCTTCTTATGTATCATAATTTGTGGGTCTTTCATGTTTTGTCTTTTTGTTTGCTACTTTTCTTTGGTCAATAGATACCTTTGTATAACCCCGATCAAAAGGAGTTTTGTGAGAGTCCCTTTACCTTGCTTATTTCTATCGAAAAGTGGGCAAATGGCTATGTCTTTTGGCTTTGGTCAAGCTTGTATATAGAGGTATGTTCTAGTTCAATGAATGGGATGAAGGGGGAACCTTCTCCCCTTCGATCTGGCTAAATTAAATTAAGGGATGCATATCTCCCATTCCAATTTGGCTAGACCGAATTAAGGACGAATTCCTTTGCTTCGTGTTTAGCTAAACTGAGTAGAGGAGGGAAGACGCCCGCTCTCCATTTGTATATGCCGAATAGAGAGGAGGGGGTCCCACTTTTTCCATTCAGTTA
This sequence comes from Selenicereus undatus, assembly GCA_017589665.1. Taxonomy (NCBI): domain Eukaryota; kingdom Viridiplantae; phylum Streptophyta; class Magnoliopsida; order Caryophyllales; family Cactaceae; genus Selenicereus; species Selenicereus undatus. The sequence goes on along the minus strand of JACYFF010031958.1, from coordinate 32,388,698 downwards.
TTCAGCTAGGCCGAATAGAGAGTAGAGAGGTCTCCCTCTCTCCTCCTCTTATCTATTTAGCTAGGCTGAATAAAGAGGATGGAGGACCTCCGTTTTTATAAAGAGGATGGAGGACCCTTTTTATAGAGAGGAGGGAGGACCCCCTTTTTTCATTCAGCTGGGCCGAATAAAAGGGAAAGGCCTCCCTCTCTCTATTCGACTAGCCCTGCTCAGTTAGGCTATTAACTCTTTTTCTTTTCCTTTTTTGCTTTTTTGATCCATTTTAGACTTTGACAAGTGGCATTATGTACCAGCCATTATATTCGAACATGAATCTCGAGGTGATATTGACATATATATATGCACCTCACCTCCCTTGATTTCTCACTTTTATTCACATGCCATTCTTGAAGCTTCTTAAACAGAGAATGATAGAGAGAGAAACTATGAGGGAGGGATTTCTTTGCCTCAACCATCACTAAGGGATTAATCCTTTTCCTTTCTCTTTTAGCATTCTTGTATCACACCTATGTCTTCGTTTCCTTATTCATTAGGGTTATTCTCTAACCCCTCATCAAGCTTTGAAAAGGAAAAGTTTAGTATTATTTTCATTGGTCTACATCCATTGCCCCCTTGAGGAATGTATTGACTCCTTAGGAGATCACTATAATAACTTTAAACTAGAAGCTAGGCACCCCCAGAGTCCACCCACTGTCATTTCACTACGGGACTTTCTTCGACAAATGCAGTCTTTCTTGAAGGGAGCTACAATAGCTCACTATCCCTAGACTCTTATTCTTTGAGTACAGTTGTATCATATTCCTAGAGGTGTCAGTATCTAACCCACTCCCTTGGCCTTTTGCTAATATAGGCATTTTGTCCATTGACATAGTACAGGAGTCGGAGCTGGACCCTGCCCCTTCTAGTAGCCCTACTAGGTCCAGCCTAAAGGATGAGCTTGGCTCTCCTTACATCTATGCATCCTTTCACGATGAACTAAAGAAAATTGGTGGCTTTGAGGTGAAGTTTTCTTTCTAATGCAACTACAGAGTTGTTATCCCCTCGCCTAGGGACACTGTAGGTAACCCCTCTCCGGGTTCCATCGCAATGAATCTAAAAGCCTTAGAGTATGGCCTTCGCCTCCCACTCCCTAAGATTGTTGTGGAAATCTTTCAAACGTATGATATTGCGGTTACCCAACTTGTTCCCAATGAGTGAGCATACATTCTGTTCTTTGTTGCCACAAGTAAACTTAAGCATGTTGAGTGTATAACCTTGGCCTTCATTTATGTCCATATAATCTAACGAAAAATAAGACGTGTGGGAGAAAGGGTTGGTACTGAATGATCAGCTGCCCTAGTTTTTTGTAGGCCTTAGACAAGCCGTCCTCCATTCATAGGTGGAAGTACGAGTTTGTATATGTAAAAAAGGCGAAGGGGGACTGGACCATCCTCATATGGAATAAAGGAGGTTCGAAAAAGACTTGGAATAGGTCCTGCACCGCCCTTATGGAGAAGGAGATAGCCAACATTAATTATTTTCGACTCTGTCCATCCCTGATCCAGAAAGATCGTAAAGGTTCCAGGCAAGTGGCTTCCTCGGTGGGTGCTATTTGATTAAGATGGTTTGTTTTGTGCTACCGAACTATCCCTCGCGGTAACTTAATTATCGCTCATCCATTTGGTTTACATTTTTCTTTGCTAACCTTACTTATTTGGATTTCGCATTTTACAAAGGAAGTGATCGACGTGGTAGTTAAGATGAATGGTAAGCTGACAAAGGAGGAGAGGAGGCACCTTGACGATGTGAGGTGAGGGAAGCAAGTTCGGGAGCACGTTATCCAGTAGGTTCAAGACCTCCGTCCGGCGTGTTCTTCTTCTCGGCGACGCAAGCCAAGTCTCATTAAGAGTGCCCCTCCCTCAAAGTGTATTTCTTCCCCTTGTAACATGCTTATCACGTTGGAATCACATATAAAGAGCCAAGTTCTGGAGCAGGTGAATACTCCGATACACACTGAGCGGATTAAAGAAGTGACCTCCTAGCCCACCGATGTTCCTAACTATAAAGGATAAGCAATGATCCTTCGAGCCTCTCTGGTCGCGTTTTCCCATTCCGCATGGGTCTATTAGCCACCGTACTTCAGAGGGGATAAGCAATGATCTTTCGAGCCTCTCTGGTTGCGTTTTCCCATTCCGCATGGGTCTATTAACCATCGTACTTCAGAGGGGATGAGCTTCTTCCTCTTGGCTGATTACGAGTAGAAGGGATCATTAATCTAAGAGCTCATCCAAAAGTGAGAGCTTGATTCATCTCCGGGCTCAGAATAGATCCTTAAGAGCTCATCCAAAAGTGAGAGCTTGACTCATCTCCGGGCTCAGAATAGATCCTCAACACCTTAGAGACCGCCCAAGCCTACTTTATGGAGGTATTAATCTTTATTAGTCACACATAGTCCCTCCCTTCATACTTGATTTGACTTCTCATAATCTTCTCCTTTCTTGTATTCAAGGTGCAGTTTACACTTTCTCCGTCATTCACTCTTTTCTTTTCAAGTGTGTTGTAGAGGTTAAGCTTAATTCCATTAGAGAGTAGGCCAAAAGCGATAAGAAAGAGATGGAGTCCCTCAGAGAAAAGACCAAGGCCGATGATGTAAGGTCCGAGAGCTGGATTACAAGCTAAAGGAGTTGGAGTACAAGTTCGATGCGTATAAGGCTTTGATGAAGAGAGATGCCTAGCTTGATGTCACCAATGCTTTTTTTAAGAAGGGACGCAAATGATGGATCTTATGACCAGGGCTACCTAGAAGTGTGATGCATGCAAGAGGATCTTCATGTTTGATTAGGAGGTCCTCTTGAAGTGGGCCCAGGTGGCCAAGATAGAGGACAACAATGCTTATGCCAAGAGAAAAAAGGAGGCTCGTAGGGAGATCTCCCGATCGCGTTCAAGTGCAATAGTCATCGCCCACCCATCCTCCCCTGGGTATCTCCCGAAGGATCCACTCGAGGAGGATGCCGAGGTGACCCTTGTTGGTGATAAGGCCATGAAGGATGCCGATGATAAGGTGTATGCCTGACTACACCTTCCCTGCTTCATCCTTCCACTAATAGCTAGACTTTGTTTCTATGAACAACAGTCCTTGTCTTGGGCCTTTGTGCCAGGAATGTATAAACATGATTAATTCCTTGCTTTATTTACTTTATAGAATGTGTATGCGCTCCATGATGCTTTATTTTATCTTGCATCTATGACAACCTTTATGCTTGGGTCTTTCATTTTTTTGGTATGCCTTTGGATTTCTTACTTTTGTTGTATGTTGTTGTCACTTCCTTGTCATGTTGTTGCATTCCTGAACCTCGAGGAAAGTTCTACAACCTACTTCAGATTTATCGATCAAAAAGCCTTCAAACCCCTAAGGGCTAAAGGGGTGTTGCCCCTGCCATTATAGATGGAGTCTTGAAAAGCTAAACGTGGCTTAACCACATGCCCACCCCCTTAGGCCCTAGGGACTATTGAGTTACACTCGTATTATGAGTTCGGATATTAGCTAAACGAGCCGATCTTTGCATTAGTTTATCATTTGACCAAACTTTTATATTTCGTTAGACGCCTTCCTTAAAGGGGTAGGGTGAGTTTAATTACAAGGCCAACGTCCTAGCATTCACATTGCCTATCATGACATTCATAGGAAAGGTCCAGTATTAGCTGAACAAGTTGACCCTTGCATTATTATACCATTTAACCAAACTGTCGTACTTGGTTAAACCCCTTCCATAAGGGGGCAGGACAGGTTCAGTTGCAAGGCCAGCATCCTATCATTTCCATTGCCTATTGGGACATTTATGGGATGGGTTTGGACATCAGCGAAATGAGCAGATCCCGACATCAACATATCATTTAACTAAACTGTCACGCTTGATTAGACCCCTTTTTTAAAGGGGTAGGGTGGGTTTGGTTGCAAAGCCGACAACCTATTGTTTCCACTGCCTACTATGAGATTCGTGGGATGAATCCGGACATCAGTCGGTTTAGCTGATTCTGGCATCAGCGTGTCCCAAATGCTACTCGAGTTTATCACTAAGGTTTATCGCTTGGTTATATCTATTGTCTCATTCTAAATTTATATCCCCCTTTGCTGCCGAATTTGACAACAAACAATCAAGAAACAGATATAAAGAAACCAGCATTCATTGAAATTCATAAGTGATAAAATCAAGGGTCAACTGAACATGCAGCCCATATACTACAATGAAACAACGTTTCTTTTATATAAACAATATGTGTTATCCTTTCCCTACATCATACATACTACCTCTTGAGGTTGTCGAAGTGCCAGGTTCTTAGTATCTTATCTCCTTGAAGTGTTGCGAGTTGAGATGTCTTGAGGCATACTCCCTCATTGATCATGTATGAACCTTTTCAATTGGGAGTGAGCTTCCCTTAGATTGCCCCCTTTCCAGTAGTTTTCGTCTTCCTTAGGACTAAATCTCCTTCCTTCAAGGGTCTCTCCTGTACCTTGCTGTTATAGAACAAAGTCATCTTGATTTTAGCTATCTCTTTCTTGAGGTAAGCATCACCCATTGCTATAAGTAGCAAATTGAGCACTTCCTTTAGTGTCTTTAAAGGCGATTAATAAGTGTGGGTGGTAACTTATATCAGGAGCTCGACTTCAAAGTCATAGACAAGCATGAATGGAGTCTCTCCTGTAATGGTCTTTTCAGTTGTCCAAATGGAATAGAGTATGGTTGGGAGTTTGTTAGCCCATAATCCTTTTACATCATCCAACCTCTTCTTGAGTCCATTCAAGATTTTCTTATTGGTGGATTTAGTTTGTTCATTCGTTTAAGATCTAGCAATGTCCATGAATCTTGTCTAGCATGAGACTTTCGTACATTGTTTGTATCAAACTAACGACCATTATCAAAAGTCATTGCCCTTGGAACCCTAAACCTTGTGAAAAAATGTTTCCATGTGAACGTCCAAACTTTTCTTTTAGTAATGGATGCCACTACTTTCGCTTCTACCCACTTAATAAAGTAATCCATGGCCACAAAGAGAAATTTGGATTGGCTTGTTGCCTTTGTGAAAGAACCTAACATGTCCATGCCCCACTTTGCGAAAGGCAATGGGAATGTATCGTAGTAAGAGGGGTAGACGGCTAGTGGTGTAGGGCGCACGTCGTTTGCATTTGTCAAATTTCCTTATCATCTCTATTGCATCCGATTGGAGTGTTGGCCAGTAGTACCCAGTCTTTAGTGCCTTTGTAGCAAGGTTCGACCTCCCATGTGCGATCTGCGTTCCCCTGAATGTATCTATGCCAAGATCCTTTTACGTTCCTTTGGAATAGTGCATCTCATGAGAGGGAGTGAGACTTTCTTGTAGAGGAGCCCTTTATATAATAAGAGCCATTCGGATATCTTCTTGATATGGTCAGCCTCTTTCAGATCTTATGGTAAAGTTCCACCATACAAATACCCTACGAGGGGTTCATCTATGTCTCATGTTTGTCAATCTATACCAACTCTTTAGCGCCAATCATTCGTTCTTGTAATATTTGCCAATGGATACTCCTTAGGTGGCCATTTGGAGAAGAGTTGGTGAGCTTCGACAATGCATCAGCTTATCGGCTTTTCAATCGAGGCACATGCTTGATTTCAAACTTCTTGAACATGGAAGACTTTTCCTTCACTTTTGCTAAGTAAGTGATTATGGCTATATCACAAGCTTCATATTCTCCTTTCACTTGACCCACCACGACTTGGGAGATAGAAAAGGCTTCAGGATATTCTACCCCTAGTATATCCCAAATCTCTGATGCTAGCCAATAAGGCTTCGCACTTGGCTTCATTGTTAGATACCTTGAAGATGAATTTCAGTGCATGTTCGTATGTGCGCCTTTCGGGAGATACCATCATCAATAATGCTCCATTTCCCTCATTGGTTGTCGATCCCTCAACATATAGCATTGAAGACTTGCTATCCTCTGCCTTTTACTCATCTGGAACCGAGTACTTGCAATGAAATCGGCAAGTGCCTCAGCCTTGATTGCTCTTCTAGGTTCATAGTTGATTCTATAAGGGGCTAACTCGATAGACCACTTAAACATTCTTTCAGAGCATTTGTATTGCTCGAGAGTGTTTTGCAAGGGTTGGTCAATTAGCAAGGTGAAGCGATGATATTCAAGGTAAGGACGTAGCTTCTGACTTGCAATCAACAAGGCGTATACAAACTTTTGAATGAGAGGGTATTGTTGCTCGACACCTGCTAAAACATGGCTCATATAGTAGACTGAAAATTGTTGTCCGTCTGTTTTGACTAGTAGAGTTGCACTTCTATGGTTGGACATGGCATGGTATGCCACTAATGGCTCTCACGTGTTGGGACTCACCATTTGAGGAAGTTTTTCTAATTTCTCCTTAAGGCTTTGAAAGCCTAGTTTTTCCTCCTCATCCCATCCAAACTGTGCCTTTTTCTTTAGAACCTTGAAGAAAAGAAGGCATTTATCTACTGGCATGAACCTCCCAAGTGTGGCTATGCAATCGGTTAACTTTTGCACTTCTTTCGCTCTTGTCGGAGACTTTATGTTTAGCACAACCTTAACCTTGTTAGGATTTGCCTCAATTCCTCTCTAATTGATCATGTAACCCAAGAACTTTCCAGATCTGACTCCAAAAGTACTTTCTCGGGTTAAGCTTAATTCCATGATACCTAAGTATCTTGAAGGTCTCCTCTAAGTCTCTCACATGGTTGATTTCCTTTATACTCTTAGTGATCATGTCGTCTAAGTATACCTCCACTGTCTTTCCTGTGAGTGTCATAAATATTTTATTGACAAGTTGTTGATAGGTGGCTCCATCATTTTTCAAGACAAACAGCATTCTGCTATGGTTGTGTGAGTCGGTGTCGATAATGAAAGCCATTTTTCTTGGTCTTCCTCGGCCAAAGGAATATGGTACAACAACAACACCTCCCAGTGTGGGTCCCGCTTTCGCGGGGCCTGGGGAGATCTAGCTGTAGGAAACCTTACCTCTACCAACATTCCTACCTATAGAGAGGCTGTTTCCAAGAGACATATGGTGATAGCCTAAAAAGGCATCCATGAAGCTAAAAAGCTCATGATTTGCTGTGGAGTCGAGTAACTTGTCTATCTTCGGAACTGGATAGCTATCTTTAGGGCATGTTTTGTTTAATTTGGTGAAGTCGATACACATTCTCCATGTCCCACTGGGTTTCTTGACCAAGACAACATTTGATATCCACTAGGAATAGTAACACTCTCTTATAAATCCCGCTTCTAAAAGCTTATGGACTTTGGAGACTAAGGCCACCTAATTTCTTCCCCCAAGTGCCTTCACTTTTGGATGAATGGTTCTTGGTTCGGATCCACTCTTAGCTTGTGTTCCATTGCATTAGGAGTTATCCTTGGCATTTCCAAAGGGTTAAATACAAACACACCTTATATCGCTGCAAGAGTTATGACTCCATCCTTTAACATAGGGTTAAATGCAAACACATCCTTACATCGCTCTAAGAGTTAGATAACTACATCCTTTATCATAGGGTTGAGGTCTTTCCCAATATGAACGGTTCATTCTGGACATTTGGAGTTTAAGGGAATATGAACCACTTAACAAGTCAGTTTTGGGCATGGTCTTCCGTGTTCTTTCACCGAGGCAAAGATTAATACCATTGTCTCTGTGGCTACCTTCTTTCGAATTTCATTTTATGGGGACGTCTCACTCGAGAGAGATTCTTCCTTCCTTCACAAGGATTTCAAACTCCCATAATAGCATTACGTTACTATCTTTTGATCTCAGCAAAGTTTTCCAACGTTACCATCATCTAGTTCAAACTAAATAAGTAAAAGGTAAGGTGCCACTACTACTTTGAAGGTGTCAAGGGTTGGATGTCCTAGGATGATGTTGTACACCATTGGGACATTCATGACAACAAAGTTTGCTATAAGGTTTGTGAGTTTTCCTTGTCTCCCACTCAGACGTGTAGCCTTTTAGGTCTAACATACAAGTCTAAAACCAAATGTCTACTCAAAATGGAAATTATTCCAAACATGAGTTATAAATCCTATGAATAAGTATCCTTACTCTAGATGGACTTCCCGTTCCCATGCTCAGAATCATCACATGAAAACAAAACACTTTGAAAAGTGAGACAAACTCAGTAACAACTAACCCAAACCATCAAATGCACTAAAATTCATTTCAAACAGTTGAGGGGTGGGGGGGGATAAAGGATCTAAACAATTCTGAAAGGCAACCAACCATTCCCAATCTGAACCATGAATTCATCCAACTCAATTGGTAAGATAAAAAGGTGAGTGACCTCACTAGGTCTTATGGCCTGTAGTTGGTTTTACTGCAACCGCCTATTGACATCATCGTCTACTTTCAATTGGACGATTACTGACAACCTGGCCTACGTCCATCCATAAGGTGGCACGTGGCCGCTAACTGCGCGTCTAATTATCCGAGGAAGGCAATAAGGCCTTCTTGCAGTCGGGAGTAAACTTGTATTTAGCCCATCCTAGTCCAATGCAGTCCAAAACCATCAAAGAAATATGTTCACAATAGGGTATTAAAGGTTTGTCCATAAAAAAGCAAAATTTCATGCCAACTCTAATGATAACCGAGAAATCTTATCACAACCATTCATTCACCAAAATTTCCTTGAACATCAATTCAATCATTACAAAAATGAACTTGCAAGACAGATTTTATAAGGGATGCTTTGGGGAGGTAAGGCATGATTGCTACCTGGTTGAAAGAGGCGCCTAAGCTTGAGCTTGAGTTTCTAACTTTGGCCTATGAAAATCCCCAAAAATGGTTTATGTTAGCCTGAGTTCTCAGTCTAACATTGCATAATATAATTTATGGCTCATAACTTCCCCAAATAGTATTTTTATGCCTAATTACTGGGTTAGACCCACAAAATAATTTTTAGGGCGCTTTTGGAATATTTATATCACTATTTATCCCTTTTTATGCACTGACCATAATGTAGTCAGATCTTGTACCTAACTTCTAGAGGTTATAACTCCTGCTTGCAACATCAGATTTTAAAGATTCAACCCTTTCTAGAAAGTTTAGTTTGTGTACTCAAACGTTTGTTTTAGAGTGATTATAAAATCCTAGGCTTAACTAATTTGAATTTAGCCAAGTTCCTCAACTGTCCTAGTGCAACCTAGATTTATACAGTTGTTGTATTTTGATCATAACGCCCTGATCCTAACTCTGATTTACATTATTCAAAATTGCAATGTTAGAGGACCCATCACCAACCATACAAATGTTATGTTCTAGTCTCTAATTCATGCAGTTTTTACCCTAATCCTCCATAGCACATTCATGCTAAATCCTCCCTGTTCCCTGCTACACAAATTCATAATCTAACCCAACTCGTGACATTAAGAGGGTTAAAAGAATCGAACTTTTACCTTGAAAGCAAGTTTGAGAGGAAAAGGAGAGATCTTTGGGATGTTTTGATTCCGTAAACTAAATACTTGAATCTGAAGATTATGGAAGACGTAGAAGAACTCAAATCTATGATTAAAGTGTGAGAATTCATGAAGAACTTTAGAAAAAGAAGATGCTTGCGCTAGGGCTTCTCATAAACTCTAGCCATGCTTACACACAAGGAATGAGTGGTGGTAGGCAGGCAGTGTGTTGGCCGATTGGTGGCCCGGTGGTGGATGGCTAGGTGGATGGTCGAAGAGAGAGAGTGTGTGTGGCGTGAGAGAGGGAGAGATAGAGAGTGTGCGTGTGCGTGTGCGTGAGAGAGAGGGAGATAGTGAAGATGAGATGAGGGAAGGAGGAAGAGAGAGAGTGAGTGACTGATTTTTAAATACCTATCTAGGGTTAGGGTTTAGGGGAAAAAAGAGCAGGAAAGAAAAGAAAAGGAAGGCAAAAGGCAAAAGGCAAGAAAATAATTGTAGTCTTAAAAAAGGAAAGAAAATATTAATAGTCTTTGGCTTGGATTGGCTAACTAAAATCAAAAAATATCATGCTCAAACCACCCATACAAATCAAATCACCTTACGAGCTCAAGCCTTCTAAGTCTGTCCACCTCGAAAAGAAAACAAAATGGATATTAATAATTATGAACTAACATTAATAATTATGAATTTTGGGATTTTTACATTCTACCCCCCTTAAAGGAAGTTTCGTCCTCAAAACTTCGCACGTACCTGGGTAGTCAAACAAGTTAGACTGATTGGATCACATTTCTTGTTATGGTTCCCAGGTAGCCTCTGATGCTTAGTGATTGGCCCAGAGGACCTTCACCAGTGGCACTAACTTCTTATGGAGCTGTTTTTCTAGGTGATCCAAGATACGAATTGGTTGCTCCTCATACTATAGGTCTTCCAGCAACTGTATGGGGTCCGGTTTGATAACATATGAGGGGTAAGGAATATACTTGCGTAACTGGGATACATAGAAGACATTATACACCCTTGGTAACTCAAGTGGTACCTCTAATCATTAGAATACCTCCCTAACTCATTGAATGATGGGATATGGCCAGATGCACCTAGGGCTAAGCTTGCCCGTTATACCAAACCTTGTAATGCCCTTGGTTGGCGACACTTTAAGGAAAACATGGTCTCCTACCTTGAACCCAAGAGGCCTACGACTTCTATTTGCATAGCTCTTTTGAGACTTTGAGCTGCCTTCATTCGTTATTGGATTACCCTAACCTTCTGGGTAGTATCTTAGATTAGGTCAGTCCTATGGTCAATGTATCGTCAATCTCCCACCAGCACACTGGAGTTCTGCATCGTCTGCCATACAACACTTCGTAAGGGGCAATCCTAATATTGGAATAATAACTATTGTTGTAGGAGAGCTCGATTCGTGCCAGTTGCTCATCCCAAGCTTTCTTAAAGTCCAGCACCCAAGCTCGTAGCATGTCTTCTAGGGTTTGAATCGTCCCATCAGTTCTGCCCATTTGTAGCTACATGAAAGGTTGTACTGAAATGTAATAGTGTCCCAAATGCCTCCTGTAGTTTCTGCCAGAACCTAGATTGGAATCTAGTGTCTGGTCTAAAACTATAGAACTTGGTACCCCATGTAACCGAATGATCTTCTCTAAATAGGCTCGGGCCAATTGGTCTAATGTTCCGTGTGTTCTTCATTGCTATAAAGTGGCATGCCTTCGTGAAGCAATCTACGATGACCCAAATTGCATTGTTTTCCCTTTGGGTGGGTGGTAAGCCCACCATAAAATCTATAGAGACTGAGTCCCACTTCCACTCAGGAATCTCCAATGGTTGCAAGAGCCCTACGGGTCTTTGGTGTTCTATTTTCACCCGCTAACAGGTTAGGCACTTAGCCACATAGTCTGCTGCCTCCTACTTCATGTTACTTCAATAGAAGGTTCGCTTCAAACCCTTATATAGTTTGTTTCCCCCCAGGGTGCCTCGAGTGTGGGGTATTGTGTTCCTTATCGAGAATAGTCTTCTTAAGTTCCTCTAGAGCTGGAACACATACTCAATTTTGGAACCTCAAAGATCTATCTTCATGAATCACAAAGCCAGACGCCTTCCCTGCTAGCACCTCACCCCTGATCCTTTCCAACTGCAGGTCCGCATTCTAGGCAGTCAAATTTGCTCGATAAGGGAGGTTGTACCTCGAAGGTATAAAGCATGGGTTTATCCCTACTTGTCATTACATTGATTTCTAGCTTCTTAAAGTCCGCATAAATCTTTGGGTAACACCAATAAGTAGTAAAGGGTTAGGTATGGTCTACAACTTAATGCATCGGCTACCACATTTGCTTTCCCTGGGTAGTACCGAAAGTTTAAGTCATAATCCTTAAGGAATTCTAACCGCATTGTCTGCCTCAGGTTTAAATCTCTCTGTAAAAATATGTACTTTAGACTTTGGTGATCAGTAAAGATCTCACAGTGCGCCGCGTACAAATAATGCCTCCAAATCTCCAATGCAAACACTATTGCTACTGGTTCCAAGTCGTGAGTCGGATAGTTCCGCTCATGGATCTTTAATTGTCGAGAGGCATAGGTTATGACACAGTTGTTTTGCATCAGCATACAACCTAATCCGTTTTTACACGCATCACTATACACCACAAAATCCTCGTTGTTAGTGGGTAATGCCAACACAGGTGCACTAGTTAACCTCTTTTTAAGCTCTTGAAAGGCTTCCTCGCAGTCATCAGTCCACTCATACTTAGTGACTTTCCTCGTCAAATTAATGAGAGGTGGGGGTGAGCCAAAAAACCAAAACCGAAAAACCAAACACCCAAATCGAAAAACTGGTTAACCGTTTTGATTTTTCTAAAAAATCCGATTTGGTTTACCGAACTGAAAATTTTTTGCGATTTCGATTTCGGTTTCGATTCGGCTATTTGAGATTCGGTTAACCACACGGTTAATCAAAACCAAAACTTACATTTTATTTAAAAAAACTAAATTTTATATTAGTCAAATTGTAGATTTTATTATTATTAAAGATAAGACAAAATATACAATAATGTGTAAATTAATATTTGGCGTCTCAAATAGTTAAATTAATTTTAAAAAGGAGTGAAAATTGAAAATTAAAAATTTAAATTAACGGCTAACCGATAAACAAACAAAAAATCCGATTAACCGAAACGAAAATCCGGTTAACTGAGTTTTTCAGTTCGGTTACGGTTCATATTTTTGTCGAATCGAAAAATTTGATTAATCGATTTTCGGTTGACCGAAAGTTTCGGTTTACAATTTTTGCGAATCGACTTTCCAGTTAACCGAATTTCCGGTTAACCGGTTTTGATCACCCCTAGTGAGAGGCGTTGCGATCTTAGAGAGGTTTTAAAAAAATCTATGATAGTAACCTGCCAACCCCAGAAAACTCCTCACTTCAATTCCGTTTTGTGGTCTAGGCCACTGCCTTACAGCTTCTATCTTTTAAGGATCCACAAAGATTCCTTCTCTAGACTCCACATGCCCCAAAAATGTCACTTTTTCCAACCAAAATTCATACTTCTTCAATTTCGCCTACGATTCGTTTTTTCTTAGCACTTCTAAGAATATCCTCAGCATTTCTAAGATTATCCTCAAGTGATGGGTGTGTTCCCCTGGTGTCCTCAAGTAGATCAACATGTCATCTATGAGCACTACTACAAATTGATCCAAATAAGGTTTAAAGACTCTATTCATGAGGTCCATGAATGTGGCTAGGGCATTGGTAAGCCCAAAAGGCATTACAACGTACTTATAGTATTTGTATCGAGTGCGAAATGCCATCTTAGGTATGTCATCCTCTTTGATACGGAGTTGATGGTCGCCAGATAGATGATCTATTTTAGAAATAGTCCCTGCGCCCTTTAACTAGTCGAAGAGGTAATCTATCTGATGCAAAAGATAGCGGTTCTTGATGGTTATCTTATTAAGCTCTCTATAATCAATGCATAACCTCAAAGCTTCATCCTTCTTTTTCACGAATAGTACTGGGGCTCCCCATGGAAATGTACGTGGCCTAATATACCCCTTTTCCTATAACTAGTTAAGGTGGACTTTTAGCTCTTTAAGTTCTATTGGGGCCATTTAGTAAGGGGCTTTAAAGATAGGGTTGCTTCTGGCACAAAGTCAATACAGAATTCTACCTCCGTAGGGGGTGCTATTCCAAGGATTTCCTCGGGGAAAACGTCAAGCAACTCCCGGACTATTGGGATGACCTTAAGATATGGCTTTGGTGTTTTAGTATCTACCACATTGCATAAGAACCCCGTTTAACCTCATCCTGATAGCTTCTAGGCTTCTATTGTTGTGACAAGTCTCACTCCACACTTCAGGACTTTCTCTTTGTGAATTGCCTTCTCTCCCTTAGGCCCTTATAGGGTAAGCTTCTATTTAGGACAATTTATTTGCGTTGATATTTCGATAACCAGTCCATACCCAAAATCACATCAAAATCAGTCAACTCAAATTTATACAGGTCAGCTAAGAACTCATGACCATCAATTTGGATAGGGCAATCCGTATATAACTCATCACACCTCACTCTCTTCCCATCAAGGAGGGCTACAAGTAACAGAGAGTGTTTAAATGTTGGGCAATACATCAGCTAACTTGGCGGAAATGAAAGAATACGTAGCACCAGGGTCTTTTAGTTATATTCCTAAATTAGTTCCATTCTCAATAGTTCCCGACATGTATTTGACAATACTTTGGCAATCTACCCTTGATTTACAACCATCATTGAACAGACATGTAGCAACATTCATAATCACATCAATTTGTATCATTTGTACTAGACAGGCCTAACACTTATGTGGTTAAGTTCTTATCACACATAACCACATGTCTTATAGACATTCCAGTAACGTCACCAGCTTTCATGTTTAGGTTAGACACGCAGTTCTTAAATAATCGTATAAGTAAACACAACCATGTAAACTCAATAAATAAATTTAATGCATAAACTAGAAATGATAAATGTTTTTCATACCACTATTCCCATTACACAAGCAACTCAATCACTTCTACAATTGCAACCCTACTAACAAAGGAAAAGAAAATACGATCTCTAATTCTAATATTGTTGGCTTTAAGCTCTATCTAGCATCTACCACCTAGGAGTATCTAATGGACATGTCCCCCAACACCTCTCTTGCTTCCAATAAGTAGCTTCAGGTTCATGTTCCACTTCAGAAGCAAATACACCTTCTATCTCATATTCTTCTATTAGTTCAATCCCCTAGTCCATGGTCTAGCTCTCCTTCCTCGAGATCTTCATCATTCGCCCGTTCTCTCTTAGGGTCTTCATCTTCTATTGGTTCCTCCTCCATAGGCTATTCCTCTGGGTCCTCCTCTATGGATTCCTCCTTAGGTTCCTCATTCTCTACGGGTTCTTCCTCAAGGTCTTCCTTCGGATCTTCCTCAGGGTCTTCTTCCTCCATGGGTTCCTTCTCCTCTATAGGCTCATTCTCCTCTACAAACTCTTCCTCCTTACAGGGTTTGGGTTTTGTGGTGGTGAGACTATCAACATCATCCTCAATCGGACGTGGTGAGGTCTCATGGTAGGTTGTAAGTGTGGGAGGGTTATTGTATAGGCTCGCATTGATTAATCGGCCAACTAGCTTTGCTTGGTTCATCCCAATAGGCTCCCAATCACATAAGCAACACCTCCTCAAGTCATCAAGCACCCGTTTCTTAGGGTGAAACTTATTCATCCAATAGTGCCACAGCGGGTCACCTCAAAGGGTCAAGAAGAAGAAGAGGGCTTGGTTTTCTCCAAATCTTAAGCAGCTATTTGGCACTTGATCTAGGCACCCATGTATGACTTCTTCAACCTATAGAAAATGGTCAGCTATGTCATCTACAGGTTTCTTTTCTACTCTCTTGGTAGAAACACAGATGCCCCAAGCAATGATAGTGTTGTGTACCATTCATCCTTTGCACCAATAATTCCAAATAAGACATATACTATAATACATTTATGTTGATGCATACATCCCCCCTTTTCCCCATCCTACACTCGTTCTCCACGCAACTCCTAAGTCTATAAGTTTTAAGCTCTTAACCGGAATTATGACCTCTCCACACAGCTCCTAAGTTTATAAGTTTTAAGCTCTTAACCGGAATTATAACATTCTCAAGTGAGCTTTCAAGTTCGTAAACCTGAGCTCCCATACCACCCTGTAGCACCCCCAAATTTCTAATTTCGATTAATTACTAATAATTAACCTACATGATAGCGGATAACCTAACGAGGCATTATCATCATATTCTGCTGGGAAATTCAAGGTTGAGTATCATAGGTGAACTTCATTAATGAATAACTAACGCCATGTGAACCATAACTTAGATCCAATGTGCTAGTCTAAAACCAAATGTCTACTCAAAATGGAAATTAGTCCAAACACATGTTATAAATCTTACGAATAAGCGGCCTTGTTTTAAATGGAAGTCCGATTCCCATGCTCAGAAGCATCACATGAAAACAAAACATTTTGAAAAGTAAGACAAACTCAGTAACAACCACACCTAATCGTCAAAAAAACTTAAAATTCATTTCAAATAATTAAAGGGTAGGGGAAAACAAAGGATCTGAATGATTCATAAAAGGTAACCATCCATTGCCAATCCGAACAACAAATTCATCTAGGTCAGTTTGTAATATAAAAGGGTGAACAACCTCAGTAGGTCTCATAGCCTTCAGTTGGTTTTACTATAATCGCTTATCCACATCATGGCCTACTGTCAATTGGATGATTACTAATATCCTGGCCCACTTCTATCTGCAAGGTGGCATGTGGCCATTAACCTTGCATGCAATTACCTAGGGAAGGCAACCTTGACTCGCCTAATTCATCCACTTGGTTTTTACTCTTAAGATAGGTCATGTGCTCAATTTGCATTTAGCCCATCTTGGCCCAATACAGTCCAAAACCATCAAAGAAACATGTTCACAATAGGGTGTTAAAGGTTCGTTCATGGAAAACCAGAATTTCATGCCAACTCTAATAATAACAGAGAAATCTTGTCACAACCATTCATTCACTAAAATTTTCCCAAACTTCAATTCAACCATTACAAAAACCAACTTATAAGACCGATTTTATAAAGGATGTTCGGGGGAGTTAGGGCACGATTGTTAACCAGTTGAAAGCGACATCTAAGCTTAAGCTTGGGTTTCTAACTTGGGCCCATGAAAATCCCTAAAAGTGGTTTATGTTAGCCTTAGTCCTTAGTAAAACTTTGTGCAATATAATTTATGACCTAGAATTTCCCCAAACAGTACTCTTATACTTAATTACTAGGTTAGACCCTCAAAATAATTTTTAGGGTGCTTTTGCAATATTTATATCACTATTTATTCCTTTTTATGCACTAACCAGAATACGGTCAAATCTTACACCCAACTTCCAGAGGCTATAACTCCTACTCCTGACGTCAGATTTTAGAGATTTAACCTGTTATGGAAAGGCTAGTTCGTGTACTGAAACTTTTGCTTTAGAGTGATTGTGAAATTCTAGGCTTAACTAATTCAAATTTACCTAAATTCCTTAATTGTCCTACTGCAAGCCCAAATTGTACAGGTGTCATATTTTGATCATAACTCTCTAATCCTAACTCCGATTTATATGATTCAAAATTTCAATATCAGAGGACTCATATATCTACCAACCATATAAATTTCATCATTTTTAGACGAGTCGATAGTTACCAGTACTCTCCCAAAGTCACCCTACATTCTGGTTATGACAGGGTTGCTAATTCACTATGTTCTAGTCTCCAATGCTTTCATTCTTTACTCGAACCTTCCTAGCGCATTCATGCGAAGTCCTCCCTATTCCCTTCTACTCAAATTCATAGTCTAACATAAGCCATGACATTAAGAGGGTTAAAAGAATCGAAAATGATAGCTCTTGGGGATGTTCTGATTCCTCAAACCTCTGAAGATTATGGAAGACATAGAAGAACTTAGATTGATTATCAAAGTGTGAGAATTCATGAAGAACTTTAGAAAAAGAGAATGCTTGGGTAAGGGTTTTCATAAACCCTAGCCATACTTACACACAAGGAGGAGGAAGTGGCTGCAGGCAGGCGGTGCAACTGCCAATTAATGGTCTGATGACTGATTGGTGGCCCGGTGGTGGGCAACTAGGCGGATGGTGGAGAAGAGAGAGGGGGGGTGTGGCGTGACAGAGGCAAAGAGAGAGGGAGTGTGCGTGAGAGAGAGGGAGAGAGTGAGGGTGTGCATGAAGGAGGGAGGAAGAGAGAGACCAAGTGGTTGATTTTAAAATACCTCTCTAGGGTTAGGGTTTAGGGGGAAAAAAGAAAGGAAAGAAAAGAAAAGAAAAGGAAGCAAAGAGGCAAAAGGAAAGAGAATAATTGTAGTCATGAGGAAGGAAAGAAAATGATTGTAGTCTTTGGCTTGGATTAGCTAACTAAAATCTAAAAATTTCATCCTCAAACTATCCATAAAATTCAAATCACCTTACAAGCACAAGCCTTCTAAGTCGGTCCGCCTCAATAAGAAAACAAAACGGATTTTAATAATTACGAACTAGTATTGATAATTACAAAATTTCGGGGTTTTACAACTATGGGGTAGTTGGGTTCCTGTCTAGGCCCTTTCGGTGGGCCTAGCTGGTGAGGAGCTCTCTCTCCAAAGCTCCCTAGCTCAGAGTAGCAGGGACGTGAGGACTCCTCCTGCTCCTTAGACCACTCAACACCTTACTTTTAGACGCATAAGGAGTTGGGGCAGATCGAGAAAGAACAATGCTATTATGAGCTTTCCGAAGAGCTTGATTCGTTTCAATTATATGCCTAGCATCTTCACCTGCAAGGCACTTGGCTCCCCCTCAGGACATCGATTCCAGTTCTACTGGTATGAGAGAGTGCATCTAGGAGTTGATTTGTGCTCGAACCCCCAAATGGGCTCTGGATCACGGTCGAGACCTTTTAGCTTCTCACATACGCCTCATATCATCACTTCTTGAACTTGCTTAAGTGTTTCCCTTAGCAGCTCTACGGTGATGAGCTGTCGAGCAGAAGGGCGATCTGCTGAGTTCTTATCTAAACTCTCAGCTGGGAAGTCGCCATGCTCCATTGGCAGATCCTCAACTACACCGCTTCTACCTTTGTCTCATTGCTTTGATGTTTTGGATTGACTATCAACCATTTGGCTAAGATTTACCCACAGACAGTGCTATTCTGTTTTGGAAGAAACTTGATTCAATGGGAGAGAAACTCGGACTTACTTTTCGGTTGACGTGTCACTCAATTGGCAAAGCTTACGTGTCTTATCCCTGCTGATCGACACGAAGGTCGACATCGGATGTTTTTCCCGAGGAAGACCCATTCAACACTCAAGTCAGCCTCAGAAAAAAATGACAAAAAAGAGGAGATAAAAGGTAGTGAGAGTTTTACTGTTTTTGGATTTATGAGAGCAGTACATCATGTCATGAATAATGTCCCCGATCACCAAAACAGTGCAACTTGGGTATTTATAGCCTTGGGGTTACCACTCAAGGGCAGAATAGTAATTGCCTAATCTGAGGATAAAATAACCATTATATCCTTCCTGCTTACCTCTTCTTCCCTTGTGGTCAACCTTTAAGTTTGCTGACGTGGTATGTGCCACGTGTTAGCCTCCTATTTGGGGGTCTAAATATCCCAATCATTTATTTTTAAAATTCTCTAGATTCGGCTACAACTTTAAAACGGGGAAGTGTCTTTTATATTTACCAATTAGTGGTTCAAAATTACCAAATTTGTTGCCAATTCACTGAATTTAACAATTCTCGACTGAAGTATACACTATAAAGGTTAATAATGATGATGTGTTACTTTAAAAAATTATTCATTCTATTATTTGGTGATTTGTTTCTGGTGCAACGTATGGATACATACATGGTATCTCACAACGAAAAATGTTTTACTTAATTTTTTTTTTGGTTTGCAAGAGCCCTAAAGGATAATACAATACAAGGAGAAAGAGGAAAATCGAATTTGAAACATAATGTACCGATGACCTTAATTTAAACCATAC
>JACYFF010031958.1:32304202-32366702 GCA_017589665.1 Selenicereus undatus | reverse complement strand
AAATTATTTTATAACTAATAAAATTTTTGCTTTCTCTAATAATTCTCTCAAATTAAGTAAATAATCACATATATCTCATATCAAAATTGAGAAGGGGGAGACATTTACACACAAAAGAATACAAAAAAATCACCTACAGATTTGATCAAAAGTAAGAGATAACCCTCACCTAATATGAGTTGTGGCTATGATACTTGTGAGTTATGCTTGTCACTCATCCAATTTTCCGTTTCCTGCACATGCGTATAAATCAACTCTTGAACTCTAAATTTTTAATGGATAATAAATACAATTTAGAGAATTTGATGAAGAAAATATGATATATGTAACTATATTGTAGGAAATAGTATCTAATAATGATGAAGGTAAAAAAATTATATAAACATAGACTAATTGAGCTTTCTAATATGAACATTTCTTATTCAAGCAAATTGACATATGATAATATTGTAAATTGACCAAATAAAATTTATTAGTTTTAACCCAATTTTTGAAAAATAATAATTAAACGTTGAAAGGGGGTTGCATGCATAAAAAAACTAATTAGCATGATCAACGATAATCACAAATAAAATGGTAAGATTAAAAAATTAATATTATAAATACATCAATGATGGAACAAACAACCTAAACCGTGGAAGTCTATGCGTAAAACTAATTAACATGAGCTACTAATATAATTAACATCATCAACTTAACGATTAAACTTCATCGCTTCTAAAATATATGCCTAGAAACCTAAAAGATTACATAAATATATACTAATCGAATAGTGTAGTGTGAATATTGCTCATTGGAACTAACTAGCTTGGCACACGATAATAATGTAAATTACTAATGAAACCAAATCTAGCACTTTTAACCCATTGTTTAAAAAACTAATTAACCATTAAAAAAGGGGTCGCATGCGTAAGAAACATTCATATATCACATATCACGTGAAGGAGATGTGTACCTTACCCTCCAGAAGGAGTTAATGTTAACTCGGATCGACTCTTGTGCTTTGACTGAAATCAATTTCGTGGTAATTTACAGATGGTATTATGTTATATATATAGAGCATATGTAATTGTTATCATAAATATTGGAAAAATATATCTGATATTGCATAGTTATATTACAAAAAATAGGTAAAAATCCTAATTCAAGATAATATTAATATTCTTTGCACACTAAAACTCCTCAATGGTATAAATTCCAAAAATTTATTAAGTCAAGATAATATTAATATTGTAATATATCTATACTATTAATATTCTAGCCAAGGTAGGGGGTTGCATGCATGAAAAAAAAAACTAATTAAGATGATCAATGATAATCACAAATAAAATGGTAAGACTAAAAAATTAATATTATAAATACATCAATGATGGAACAAACAACCTAAACCGTGGAAGTACGTCCATACATAAAACTAATTAACATGAGCTACCAATATAATTAACAACCTAAACCGTGTAAGAACAATGGCCACTTTTTGTTAATGATATTTAAGAATACTATATTCTAATAATGCAGTGATTCTCATTATTATTCTTATTTTCGTTTAATGTTTCCATAATTAATATTTGTATTTTCGTTATTAATTATTTTTTTGTTCTGAATTGAGTAATTAATATGAACGGATGTGATTAAGAATGATGATTAATCTTATGATCCAAAAGTTCTTATTTTTGACTATTTAAAAAAAATTATATACGCACAACAATATTTTTATATAATAATATAGATATATATAAAATAGATATTAGAGCACATACTTCTAAATGGGCATTAATTATTTGCCCTTCTCAAAGTCATGAATCATGAATCAGAACTTTGATACTTTCAGAGAACCGTTGTAGCCCGGTAATACTTTACACCTACTGGGTGGCAATCTCTGTTTTCATCCACGGCTGACAATCAATTCGAACATTCTAGAAACCCCAACGAGCAGATCCCACCTTACATCACCCCTCCAAACTTCTGTCGTCTCTTCCCTCCAACCCTATAAATGCCCGTAACCCTACGCCCTTGATTCTCCCTGTCTGTCAGCCGCTACATTCAAACTTGTTCTTCCCCGTTTCTTTCTCTTGTTTCTCTCTCGAGTTGTTTGAGTGAAGCGAAAGAAGATGGCCGGAAAAGGAGAAGGTCCGGCGATCGGAATCGATCTCGGGACGACGTACTCTTGCGTTGGTGTTTGGCAGCACGACCGTGTTGAGATCATTGCTAATGATCAAGGCAACAGAACGACACCGTCGTACGTTGGTTTCACCGACACTGAACGGTTGATCGGTGATGCCGCCAAGAACCAGGTCGCCATGAACCCTACCAACACCGTTTTCGGTGAGTCTCTTTCTCTCTCTTCTCTTTCTTCGAGATCTAGTGGTTTGATACTCTGTTGACTTTTCGTGATTTGGATCTGTTGTTCGTTTTTGGATTCTCGATTGTTTTTGTTGCCAGATCTGTGTTTTTTGGGGGGGAATGAATCGTAGTGCATGATGTTGTTCAAGGTTTTTGATTTGTTCGAAGCTAGTTATTTGATTTCTTTTTGCTGCATTATTGTAGATGTGTATTTTACTGTTGTAGTGTTGCTATGAATTAGTTAACTTTATGGTATTAAATGGCAATCTCATGCTTTGACCGTAAATTCTTGTCATATTTAGTAGTGTCTGTGTTCTTCTGTGCTGTTAGTATGTGAGATTTCCTTTGTCCATAAACAGAGAAAGAAGTCTATTCACATCAGTGCGGTATGATGTTGATTGAAGTGCTTTTGTTCTATTTGTGTCCTTAATGCTTGCAAAGAAATTTATCTGAACGGATCTCATGTTTGTAAATATAAGTAGTGCTCGGAGAATGTGTTGCACATACTTGGATGCACAGATATTAGTCATATATAGGAAATTTGGTCTACAATACGTGTTAAGCTTACACATACTTGATGTACTATTTTGGGAATCAGTCTGCATTGAGTGAGGAAGTGGTGAAGCAAAATAAAGTTATCTTGTACTCATCAAATGCATTATTCTAACTGTTGAATGGTTTTTTAAATTTAATTTGACACAACAACTTGGATGTTACTGAACCTGTTTAAGACTTGGATGAGCTATGTTTTAGTCTTCTGGTATGCGAGAGGAACATAAGGGAGGGCTTGTAACTGTGAAGTCTAATTGAGGCTGCTTTTTTAGCTAGCTAGTATGCAAAATGTTCGTGACATCTTTATGTTCACCATTATATAGTATGTTGTGTCTATGGTTCTATCATTGTTTAGCTTCCCTGTTGTGGCTACTGAATATCTTCTTTGTGTTTTATCCTACTGTGATTCTTAACCTCTGATTTGTTTCTCAATTGCAGACGCCAAGAGGTTGATTGGTAGGAGATTCAGCGATGCTTCAGTCCAAAGTGACATTAAGCTCTGGCCATTCAAAGTTGTTTCGGGTCCTGCGGAGAAGCCCATGATTGTGGTCAATTACAAGGGTGAGGACAAGCAGTTCGCTGCTGAGGAAATCTCCTCCATGGTCCTCATGAAGATGAAGGAAATTGCTGAGGCTTACCTTGGTTCGACTGTGAAGAACGCAGTTGTCACTGTTCCTGCCTACTTCAATGACTCTCAGCGTCAGGCCACAAAGGATGCCGGAGTCATTTCTGGCTTGAATGTTATGCGTATCATTAATGAGCCAACCGCTGCTGCCATTGCCTATGGTCTTGACAAGAAGTCCTCCAGCACTGGTGAGAAGAACGTCCTGATCTTTGATCTCGGTGGGGGTACCTTTGATGTCTCCTTGCTCACCATTGAGGAAGGTATCTTTGAGGTGAAAGCCACCGCTGGGGACACCCATCTTGGTGGTGAGGACTTTGACAACAGAATGGTGAACCACTTTGTCCAGGAGTTCAAGAGAAAGCACAAGAAGGACATCAGTGGCAACCCTAGGGCTCTTAGGAGGTTGAGAACAGCTTGTGAAAGGGCGAAGAGGACCCTCTCATCTACTGCCCAAACTACTATTGAAATTGACTCTCTCTATGAAGGCGTGGATTTCTACACTACCATCACTCGTGCCCGTTTTGAAGAGTTGAACATGGACTTGTTCAGAAAATGTATGGAACCAGTGGAGAAGTGTTTAAGGGATGCCAAGATGGACAAGAGCACTGTGCACGATGTTGTTCTTGTTGGAGGATCCACTAGAATTCCCAAGGTCCAGCAGCTGTTGCAAGACTTCTTCAATGGCAAGGAGCTGTGCAAGAGCATTAACCCTGATGAGGCTGTTGCATACGGTGCTGCTGTGCAAGCTGCCATCTTGAGTGGTGAAGGAAATGAGAAGGTCCAGGACCTCTTGTTGCTCGATGTTACTCCTCTGTCTCTTGGTTTGGAAACTGCTGGTGGTGTCATGACTGTCTTGATACCAAGGAACACCACCATCCCAACCAAGAAGGAGCAGGTCTTTTCAACCTACTCAGACAACCAGCCCGGTGTGCTGATCCAGGTCTATGAAGGAGAAAGAACCCGAACCCGGGACAACAACTTGCTGGGTAAATTCGAACTTTCTGGCATTCCCCCAGCACCAAGGGGTGTCCCCCAGATCAATGTCTGCTTCGACATTGATGCCAACGGTATCCTAAACGTCTCTGCTGAGGACAAGACAACCGGGCAGAAGAACAAGATCACCATCACCAACGATAAGGGCAGACTGTCCAAGGAGGAGATTGAGAAGATGGTTCAGGAGGCTGAGAAGTACAAGGCAGAGGATGAGGAGCACAAGAAGAAGGTTGAGGCCAAGAATGCCCTGGAGAACTATGCCTACAACATGAGGAACACTGTCAAGGATGAGAAGATTGGTGCCAAGCTTGCCGAGGCAGACAAGAAGAAGATAGAGGATGCCATTGACAGCGCCATCCAGTGGCTTGACTCGAACCAGTTGGCTGAGGCCGATGAGTTTGAGGACAAGATGAAGGAGCTTGAGAGCGTTTGCAACCCCATCATTGCCAAGATGTACCAGGGAGCTGGTGGTGACATGGGTGGTGCCGTGGATGATGACGCACCCTCTGGTGGTGCAAGCGGTGCTGGTCCCAAGATTGAGGAAGTAGATTAACCTTTAGTTTAATTTTCCTAGATCCTGGAACCTCTCTACTTTATTTATGACGACGATTGTTTTGGTGAAGGGTTTGTAACCAGTGGGTTCTCACTGCTGTTTTGGCATTTTGGTGGAATGTTCTTGCGTCTGGACAAGTAAATTGCATGGGTTTTTTGCGCCCCTTTCAAGATAAGTTTCGTTTGTTATGCCTGATTGTGATTTTTAGTTAATTTGAGTGTCAGATTTTGTGGTTAGCAGTAATATTAACTGTAGCTTGAGTTTT
The DNA here is from genome assembly GCA_017589665.1 of Selenicereus undatus. Classification (NCBI taxonomy): domain Eukaryota; kingdom Viridiplantae; phylum Streptophyta; class Magnoliopsida; order Caryophyllales; family Cactaceae; genus Selenicereus; species Selenicereus undatus. Next base: position 32,361,371 of record JACYFF010031958.1, on the reverse strand, counting down.
GACTCGTCGGGTCGATTGAGAGTTGATTGAGAGTTCTTTATATATGTTGTTTTTTTGGGCCGCTGTTTCTTTCTTCTTGGGCCCGGGGTTGGGATAAATTTGGCAAAATTGATCTAAATTGAATGATGTGGATCATTCAATATTTGAAATTGGTTCACTTGAAAGTGAACTAGAAATCCGAATTAACTCGAAACAAATCATATCTGATCTGAAACTATTAACAAAGTTTCTTATTTTTGCATGATAAGTTTATTGAAACAAAAATTGGTTGATCTGAAGCGAAATTCATCCGATCCAAACTGAATAGATCTAAAATATCCCTTGACCCAAAATATATGACAAGTCAAATTTAACCCGATCCGTTTCCAAATTAAATGGCCCATTTGATAGGTCCAGTTGGGGTGAATGGCAACATTCATCAAAGAAGAACATGTATGCGATTATTAGACATCAATGTTTCCTAAGGGCATCAAGGGCTTGAGGTGAGTATGATTTTCGGCACTCGAAATAGTGTTGGGATAGGTCAAATAGGTTTGATTCTAGTTTCAGAGTTTTTGTTCCTAAAATTATACTTGAATTTGGGATTAAATTGGTATGTAATTTGTGATTTCTCATTGACTCATTAAATTTTAAAGCATCTTTTTTATTGTTCTTTTTAGTGGTAAAAGTTGCAAGTTTAATTGTAAATCGGTAAAAGTTGTGTAACTCTTTACGTTTGTAATTGACATGGTTATAAGCCTACCTCTTTTTTTGATATATCTTTTTACAATAACACATAAGTTGTTCTTTATTTTGTAATGGTAGAGTATTGGAAACAACCAATTTTCAATCTTATGCTAAGAATTTTCGCATATCAAACATCCAAAAAGAGAAAAATAACTCAATATGCTAGTTGCCAAATTTTCAATCTAGGCACTTGGGGTGCGATAGAACCGAAACCGGTTATGTTGCAATTCTAATTCTAGTTTCATTTTTCTAACTCTTGCATATTTATTTGAAACCGCTCACCCTATGTGCATTAACAAGAGTAAAAAAAAAAAGCAAAGTTGAAAAACATCCAAAAAGGGGGAAAATAACTGAACAGGCTAATCATCAAATTTTCAATTTAGGCACCAGGGGTATTCCACAGCCGCAACCAACTGGGTTCCAATTCCAATTCTAGTTCCATTTGCCTACTTCTTACACATGTATTTGAAACCACTCATTCTATGTGCATTAACAAGAGTTTAAAAAAAGCAAAAGTATTCTTAATGGTTGAATGACCCATTTAAAAGACTTAAAGAAGTTGGGAATAACCCCTTCCTCCGTCAATTTCCTAGCCCCCTATTTTATGCAGCTAATGGAAATTCAGACATCCAATGGTTGTCATAAGAACCCTAGCAAGTTTTGAAACTATTCTATCTCAATAATTCTATTTGTTGGTCCAAGTATACCGATACTGCTTCCATTTCATGTCTCTACAAGCCTGCAATAGAAGTCTTGTATCAAATATTATAATTGGAAAGTTACCAATGTTGTCATCCAGCTCAAGCAAATTATTACAATCACCCAATAAAAACCATAAATCAGGAATATTATGGGACGTATCAGTGACGAATTGCCACGTCTCCTTTCTACCTTCAATTCATACCATTTGAACCAGATATTACAATCAAATAGAATGTCTTACTAAAGAAAGGATGTTTCACTTGACAAAGCATAGCCTAAGAATTAGTTGAGATTTGCTACAACATAAAATCAGTATTTGTCCAAAGTATTCAAATGACTCTTTCTCCAACAGGAATCTATAGTTGACCAAATGTTTCCACCCCTTGAAAATTCTCAACACTGACCCTAGTTTCAACATGGCACATAATACCCACCTTAGTAATTCACCCCCCCCCCCCCCACCCAAAAAAAAAACAGACAAACTTCTGTTTATTGGGAAACTCATTCCCTTAACGTTCCAGCGTGCTAGGTTATCATTTGCATGTAGTGATGGCATCCCGCATCATTCCTCATTAAAGGTGGACAATGGATTAGGTCGGATCAAGGTAGGACCGACCTGTTTATAAAGTGAACCGGGTCGGGTCATAATCGGCCCGTTCACCATTTGGCTCGGGTAGGGTCTTTTGTGTAAATAAATGGGTTGAGTCGGGTTGGCCCATCGGCGGCCCATTTTGGCCAGTTTTAAACTAGAACAAACTTGCACAAAAAAAGTGTATAATAATTATTGTTATGTATAAAACGTTGGTAATAAACTTAACTAATTAGAACATATAAACTAATGTGTCAAGTAGGTTGAAAAAAATAATGGGTCACTAAATGAGTCATTAATGGACTGACCCGGTCTATATCGTTAATATGTCTTAATGTGTCGGCCAACTATTGACCCAATTTATTATTGACCGGATCCTTTATTGACCCTATTTTAAATAGACCAACCTGCTTGACCCAACAGGCACCAAGTCTGTTGCTCACCCCTATTTCACATGCTTGAATCCCCCTCATTATGCAGACTGCCTGCATGATCAGCCTCGCCATGCTTTTTTTTTTTAGATTATTATTAAGCCAATAATAGCAAAAGAGTAACAAAATAGTACAAAAGAGCTATTCTAGTATTAGCCAAAACGATCTAAACAAACAATCATACAAAACAAATTCACTCCTTCATCCCCTCTTGACCAATAGCTCTCATAAACTACAACCCATGAAAAACTCCACTTGCACATTTTGCTATTTGATCATCTCAATTTCCAACCGAGTAAAATCCTCCAACAAGATTCTTTTCAAGTGGTGATATGCTTAAGCATTTGCATATCATAACTTGCCCATGCTTGCTACATTCATTAATCACCATCAATAGTAGCTTATACCTCACTCCAACTACCTCCCTCAAGAAGCCAACTAGTCCTTCTTTGAGGTGCTGGCCATATGTTGTTGGTTGATGTTGCAACAAAAGCTTAATCCAAGCTCTCAATGTCCCTTCACTCTCAATTTAACTTCCTCTCTTTTTAATCCCTTGATTTGTTGTCCCATCTTAAAAATCCGGGATGCCCATCACGTGTTTGATAAATATTCCCAGAGACTTTTGATTAATTGCATCTCGCAAAGTACCAAGCAAGATCGAAGGCTATACACAGCTCGTATAACTTTTCTCATATGATCGAAATTCCTTCGGATGGATTCAAAGCCTCTAAAATTTTAGACTACACCCCTTCTCTTTCCTCAACTCGCCTCTACCATGGACTTGTGCTCGAATCAAAACCTCAAACATTCAAACTCTTGCTCAACAATAAAGTCATTCACCTCCTCTGCCTAATTGCGTCTATGATTCAACGATTGAGATCAACATCTAATTGCTCCTGATAACTATATGAGTGAACAAACAGTTTCTTATGTCCTCTTCTCTAGTTCCCATTTGACTTGAATGCAAGAGCACCTTCATAATGATGGCTTGGGTGTTGATATTGTGAAAATATCATTACTAAATTAGATCTTTATTGCTGTGTTTTGCAATTATCTTGCTCTTTTTTAGACTCCTTGTTATCCTTTTAGTAGCAGCATTTTCATTCTCAATGACTGTCATCCCTAAAAGATTTCCTATCTCAAGGGATTCTTTTGCCAACTTTTGTATACTCTCTAAGGTGTTGCCGCTTGATGTTGACACCCTTCTCCTTCTGTTCAGTGTCCTCTTGCTTTCTTCCAATATTCTTTTTGATCTCTTTGTTGTTTTCTTCCCCTCTTTACTTTTCTCCATTGCTTCATGAATGGCAAGGTCTAGCTTGACAGGTGACTCAAAGCCTGGGGGCTGTGATAATGAATCACTTTCTTGGTTTTGACCCTCCTTATTTTCTACTTGTTGTTCAACATTTTCCAATGGTTGAGGAGTAATTGTTGCAGCTACTAATTCTCAGCTTGCAAAACCTGGTGGACAATATTCATTATTCATTTGTTACTTCTCAACTTCCAAGGGTGGTAAATGCTGTGCCAATTTCAAAATCTCCTAAGAATATCCATTCTGACTAAAGCACGCAGTGTTAGTTCTAGTATTGGAATTAATGCTTCCACTGGACCTGTCCCCTGACCTTTCATTACCCTCAACATTTTCTAGATCAATTTCAAAATTCGGTGTCTCTTGGACTACTTCCTCCTCTGTAGTTCTTGCCATCTTGTCATTCCTTCTCAACTCACTGCACACCACATCATCATTTGACACCAAATCATCATCCTTCTCTTCATAATTTGAGTCCATAGCTTCCATGGAGGAAGTTGAAGTTGTATGGACCTTTTGAATAACTTGTACAGTAGAACCAACCTCTTTGATCACAATTCTGTAACCTGAGTCTTCAATAGACATGACTATCTCCCCATTAATGGTCCTGAGTATGTCAGTGTCGATTAATACCTTCATTGATTCAAATTCGAAAGAATCAGAATTGTCGATGGACTTCCCCAAGCATACTACCCTTCCCCAAAGCTCAACAATTCTTCTAAAATTCTCTCCTTTCCAACCATGAGGGGGAACCCCAAATATTTCAATCCACACTCTCCTTGTTTCACAGGTTTCATACTCATCCTATCTCTTAACATTAATGAACCAATGGCCTAGTTCATTTGTGATTACCCAAGACTTCCTCTTTTTGTTCTATTGATGGGAATGTTAGTATGAATTTGAATTCGCTTAGTAGGCAAATTTTTGTGCATTGTCCGAAATCACTTATTAGTGCAATTACTAAAGCTCCTGGATCCCTTGGTTCTTTTGAAGTGCATACAAGACTTTTGTTGAGCCATTCCTTGAATTCTACATTCAATTCTCCTTTCATTATTCTTTCATTTTGTTGCTCTTTGATTGCCGCTCGTACTTTTAGGATCTTTGAGTCCATATGAATTTTGCACCTTCCTTCTTCAATCATGATTCCGCTCCTTTCTCCTCTAGACTGTTCTAGTTGTCCTTTTGCTTCATTGTGCTTCTCTGCTGTTTTTGTTCCATTTTCTTCCTCTGATTTTCCCTTTATCATATTTTGCCATGCACACTCTAATCTTGCTTCCTCTGATGGTGGAATTGTTAAGGATGAAGATACTCTTCACTGCTTCTTCCTCTCTCCAGAACCTAACAAAGCCATATCTCGTATTGTTTCTCCTCCCTTTTCTTAGTGGACTATATGTATCACTCACTTTTTCAGCCCTTTGGAAGATCCCTTTGAGACCATCTTGATCAAGATTTTGAGGAATATTTTGAACAAAAACAGTGAACTCCTTTTTGCTGCCTTCATTGACTCTCCTCCCATTCCAGTTCCCCCTGCTCTCTCCCTCTCGCATCTTTTTCAAAAGTGAGAAGAAGTTATCTTGGCAAAATTCATTCATGAACTTCAATCATTCACATCAACTTGGGGTGGCTGAATAGTCTTGGGCCTACACTGCCACTTGCGATCCACCTTCTTACAGTTTATAGTTTCACAACCCATAGTTCTTGCACTTGTTGGTTTCCATTCAATTGTAAACTCTTACTGCATCAATAATCCTTCTCGTTATCGAAGAAAATGTACTTCGGCACATGTTGCTATATTGGTACCGCAATTTAAAACTTAGCATAACTTGCAAGGTTTTTCTCTTATGTGTTTTTGTTAGCCATTGTGGATGTACCTAATGAGCTATCAGCTTACCTAGAGGAAAATCCAAATTCAAATTCAATACTCCAAAAATCTCTTTACCAAGTGGGGTATTGAGGGGTCTGATATAATAGCCTTACCTATGAATTGTAAAATCACAAAGAGATTGATTTCGATTGCCCATAAATTTAAAAACCATAGACTTACTACTACTCTACAGAAACGGAGTGTAGGAAGTTTGGAGAAGTATTTTGCTATAGTTCGTACAATCCAAGCTGAAAAATAGTCTAAAGTTGTCTTTTTTAGCTACACAGATATCGAACACACACTTTGACATTCAGAGCACTGGGCAGAAATCACATTGCAATAACATCCACAAGGACTATCACAATGCTTTGTTTTAATTAAATTGTCGGATTCCTCCTTGTCCATACTAGTTCCGAGTTGACAATTCAACACATGGGGAAGGCCTCTGAAGGGGTCGTTCCCAGTCCGTCCCCCAATTAGAACGCGGTGACCCGCTCTCACTGCACGAGCAGCTCGAGTAGTCCACCGACAACCGACGGGTTCAGGACTAGGACCCCGTGCCCATCCCTTAGAGCCAATCCTTTTTCCGAAGTTACAAATCCATTTTTCCAACTTCCCTTGCCTACATTGTTCCATCGACCAGAGGCCCAAGAATACTTTAATATTTCAAATCAAGTTCCAAAAACTAGACCCAAACAAGGATCCTATGGATCTTATCCTTCTCAAAGTCAATCATCCATGGTTTAACAATAAATTCCTATTGAAATGATGACATCGATCGATGTTGTATCAATTGATCCTTAGTGTCCATACAATCAAAGTTCGCTAAGGCAAGACCAACTTTCATAAATGATGTAAACCCGTACCCATTTAAAACCCGCAAAATCCGCCCTATTTAAAACCCCAATAGTTGATGAAAATGGGTTTTAAAAGGGTATGGGGCGGGTATTGAAAAACGGGTATGGGTATAGCCCACACCCGCCCCATGCCTGTACCCTACCCGTACCCGTTTTTATAATAAGAAAAAAATTATTTTCGATTAATATTTTTCCGGTTTAAGTCCCATCCAAACCGTTCTAACAAAAAAATTAGTCAGTAATGTATTTGATTTCACATTTCTAAACAATATATTCTCAAAACATCACAACTTTGCAATCTTATAAAGACAAAAACATATATTGTACTTGGATATGAGTTTTATATGGGTATTAATTTTTATTTTCTATGTGAACCTGAATAAAACCTGTAAACCCGCAAAACTTGATGAGTATGGGTATGTGTTTTATTTTTTAATACCTGATGGGTACGGGTACGGGTATGGGTACGATTTTCGAAAATCGGTATGTGTAAAGGTACGACTCAACCCACCCCGTACCCGCCCCATTGCCATCCCTAGTTTTGGCCTAATTTGCACTCCACGGCCCATGGTGGACGGCAGCTGTTTAGCTGTGACAATTAGGGTTTCTAGCAGGTTCCTCGATCATCCTACCCTTTTATAAACGGCACGCCTCCTACCTTCTCAACACACCAACAAAAATACCATTCGAGTATTTAGCTCAACTTTCCTAGATTTGTGAGAGAACATTATAGAGTTTTTTTGTAATCTCTAATCGATCTTTTTGTTAGAACGTATCATTATAAGATCGATCTTGTAGTCTTCTTCTCTATAGTGGATTTGTGACTCATCATCGTTCGTGGTTTTTTCCACTTTGGGTTTTCCACGTAAATTCTGGTGTTGATTTTTTTTTACTCGTTTATATTATCTTTGTGATTTATTTGTTACTTTCATTCAATTTTTAACCAATCCTAACAAGTAGTATCAGAGCCTAGTTATAGAATGGTAACAGTCACAAAGTTCGATATTCTCAAGTTTGATGGGAAAATGAGTTTCAACATCTGGAAGCTTCAGATGATGGAAGTTCTTACCAACAATGGGTTAAAGAAAGGTCTTGATGGTAAAACCAAGAAACCTGTTACCATGACAGATGAACAGTGGAAAGAGCTTGATGAAAAGGCTCTCTCGACAATTCAGTTGTGCTTGGCAACTCATGTTTTTCGTGAAGTTCTGGATAAGACCGCCATGGAAGATCTTTGGCTTCGATTAGAAGTGCTACATATGACCAAGAGCTTAGGAAACAAGACTCATATAAAGGAACGTCTGTACACGTTTTTCATGGCAGAAGGTACTCCTATTCAAAACCACTTTGAAGTGCTCAATTCTATTACTTTTGACCTGGAAAGTTTGCATGTGAAAATCAAGGATGAGGACAAAGTGATTTTGTTGGTTGTCTCATTACGCCCCTCCTTTAAGCACTTCAAGGAAATTTTGTTATACAGTACAGTAACAATGATACTTTATCTTTTGAGGATGTTAAGGCTAACTTAATGTTCAAAGAAAAATTTGACCTTGAGGCTCGTGCTGAAAAAGGTGAAGGATTATCATTGAGGGGTGAATCCTTTGATAAAGTGAACACCTCTAAATCAAAGTTTGAGAATCATAAATCCAAAAAATTCTGTCGTTATTGTAGAAAATCAGGGCATGTAATTTTTGAGTGGTTTAAGTTGAAAAACAAGAGGGAGAAAGAAGAAGATAATTCAGATTCACACCCTCATGAACTTGCTAAAGCTACCTTTGTTGAGTTTGATTCTGATTGTGAAGTTTTGTTTGCTACCTCTACTGAACGGGGGAGCTTTTCTGATTGGATTCTTGATTCTGGGTGTACATATCATATGCTTCCTCATAAGGATTGATTTTCAACATATGATCCAGTTGACTCAACTGTTGTTCACATAGGCAACAATGTCCAATGTAATGTCCCTGCAATCGGCACTATTAAAATCAAGACTCATGATGGCGTTGTCAGGACTTTATTGAATGTTCATTACGTTCCTGACTTGAAGTGTAACCTCATTTCTTTAGGCGCCTTTGAATCCAAGGGGTGCAAATATTCAGCTGAATGTGGAGTTTTGAAGGTTTCCAAGAGCACTTGGATTTTGTTAAAGGGTTTGAGACAAGAAAGCCTCTATGTCCTTTAAGGATCTGCTACGACAGATTATATGAAGAAAAGTCCATACAAGTCACTTCCTAGTGCTAAGTTCAAGTATCACTTGAACTCAACCGGTGTTCGGTTTGCTTAATACCTTCGGGGTTTGCCCAACGAGGCACTACTCTTTGGGGTCCCCTGGACGATGTGGTTGTCCTAGAGCTGGTGAAAATTAGTCCACGGTGGAGATTATTGGGTTTTGGCCCAATTTGCACTCTACGGCCCATGGTGGACGGCGGCTGTTTAGCTATGGCGGTTAGGATTTCTAGTGGGTTCCTCGCTCATCCTACGCCTTTATAAAGGACACGCCTCCTACCTTCTCAACACACCAATAGAAATACCATTCGAGTATTCAGTTCCACTTTCCTAGATTTGTGAGAGAGTGTTATAGAGAGTTTTGTAATCTCTAATCGATCTTCCTATTAGAATGTATCGTTCTAAGATCGATCTTGTGCTCCTCTTCTCTATAGTGGATTTGTGACTCATCGTCGTTCGTGATTTTTTCCACATTGGGTTTTCTATGTAAATTCTAGTGTTGATTTATTTTTACTTGTTTATATTATCTTTGTGATTTATTTGTTGGGACCAACTTCTAACCCCTGCGTCTTCCTTATCCATTACCCTTGATATTTTGGCCCTGTTTTCTAGCTCTGTTAGATTACTCGTTGCCCCTGAGTGTTTCTAGCTCTGTTCTCTTTCTAACCCCCAAGTGTTTTCGGGGCTGAACTCCCGTGGCAAGTTTCCTTTTTCCAAATACTGCTGGTTCATTTGCCCCTGAGTATTTGCTGGTTCCTAATCCTTGTTGTGTCTTTGTTGCGTGTATTTTTGCAATTGTTATTTTTGCTTTTTGTAGTGAGTGGTTTGTTGAACCGAATTATCTGGTTTTCCAACCCTGTGGATTAATTTATTTGTTGACTTTGCTTGTTAGCTTTATTATTAAGTGGGGTCATTGTCGTTTTATCATATTTTTTTGCTAGGTTGGTTATATCATTGTTAGTATTATTATTTTTATTTATATCTGCATTGCTAGTGGTACCTCTATTAGTATTAGTATTATTGTATACTTCATTTATATCTGTACTAGTTTTTTATTTTCATTTGTTGTATAGTTAGTTAGGCTTTATTAGTTTTGTTCACTTTTATTAGTTTTGTTCATTTTATTACCAAGTACTCCTGCTGTAAATATTTCTTTTCTGGTGGTTTGGAGGGTAGTTGTCCAGCTTTTTCGGGTGTCTTTTAGTTTGTAGCTCTTTTAGGGTGTTTGTTGGCCTCGTAGACGCCGGCGTCTGTGGCGGGCCATGTAGCTGTTTCAGTCTGTCCTCCGGGGAGTTCTGGGGTTAGGAGGGGGTTGGGGTTGCGGAAGGTGCGCCTAGCATCCTGGAATATTGGAACCCTCACGGGTAAGTCGATAGAATTAGTTAAGTCTCTGCTTAGACGTAAGGTTAGTATAGCGTGTGTCCAGGAGACGAAGTGGGTTGGGGCGAAAGTTAGAGAGATTGATGGGTACAAGCTTTGGTACTCGGGGGCAACCAAGGCGAAGAATGGAGTTGGCATCCTAGTCGTGAACGATTTAGCTGATCAGGTGGTCGAAGTGAGGCATAAGAGCGACCGGATTATGGCCATTAAGGTTTTGGTGAGTTCAGTTTTCGTGAACGTGGTGAGCGCGTATGCGCCCCAGGTAGGCCTGCCGGAAGAAACTAAGAAGCTCTTCTAGGAGGACCTAGATGAGGTCACCCAGGGGATACCTCAGAGCGAGAAACTGTTCATAGGCGGAGACTTTAACGGCCATATCGGCGCGAAGGCAGTAGGATTCAATGGGGTCCATGGGGGCTTAGGTTTCGGAGAAAGGAATGCGGGAGGGGTCTCTGTGCTGGATTTTGCGGTGGCCTTTGATTTGTTGGTGGTCAACTCCTTCTTCAAGAAGAAGGAGGACCACCTGGTGACCTTTAAGAGCAATTCTTGCAAGACCCAAATTGACTACTTCCTAACAAGGAGGGAAACTCGGAGATCGTGTAAGGACTGCAAAGTGATTCCCAACGAGTTGCTGGGAACTCAACACAGGTTGTTGGTTTTAGATGCAGAGTTCAAATATCCTAAGAGGGCGAAGAGGAGAACCGAAGAACCCAGAATTAAGTGGTGGACCTTCACGAAGGAGAAGGCAGCGTTAATAGCAGAGAGATTAGCTGAGGAGAGAGTTTGGAGGAGGGCAGAAGACGCCGACTCGATGTGGGATGCTGTGGCGGATTGCATTCGAAGGTCGGCTAAGGAAACCTTAGGTCTTTCCAGGGGAGGCGGCAACAGGATGGAGGGTGCCTGGTGGTGGAACGAAGAGGTAAAGGAGAAAGTCAAGGCAAAAAAAGAGGCTTACGCGGAGTTCGTGAGCAGCAGTTCGGAGGACGAGAGGGCACAAAAGAAGATCGGATGCAAGGCGGCCAAGAAGGTAGCCAGAAGGTCGGTGGCAGTAGCAAAGAGTTAGGCGTTTGATAGACTGTACCATAAATTGGGGACGAAAGAAAGGGAGAAGGAGGTTTTTAAACTGGCTAGGGCGAGGGAGAGAAAGACTAGGGATTTGGGAGTGGTAAGGTGTATCAAGGACGAAGAGGGTAAGGTGTTGACTGAAGATGCTAAAATTAAGGAGAGATGGCAGACGTTCTTTGCTAAACTTCTCAATGGGGAAGGGGGGAAGTCGATTGTAGTAGGGGCGGCGAGTGTAGTGATCAACGTGCGAGTGCCATGATAACAAAGGAGGAGATTAGGAAGGCCTTGAAAAAGATGGCGAAGGGAAAGGCCGTGGGCCCGAACCAGATACCAGTGAAAGTTTGGAAGTTTATGGGGGAAGTGGGACTAGAATGGCTCACGGAGCTTTTCAATGTTATTTTCAGGACCGCCAAGATGCCAAGAGAGTGGATGGCCAGCACAGTCATCCCACTGTACAAGAACAAATGGGATATCCAAGATTGTAATAACTTTAGGGGCATCAAGCTGCTCAGCCACACTATGAAGCTGTGGGAGAGGGTGATTGAGAGAAGGCTGCGAGAAGAAGTAGAGATTTCAGAAAACCAATTTGGTTTCATGCCAGGCAGGGCCACCATTGAGGCCATATACCTCCTCAGAGGGCTCATGGGCTTATTCAGGGATAGAAAGGTGGATCTCCATATGGTGTTCATTGACCTGGAGAAAGCGTATGATAGAGTGCCAAGGGAGGTATTGTGGAGGTGTTTGGAAAAGAAAAGGGTGTCACCCGCGTACATTCGTGTTATCAAGGATATGTACGAGGGAGGGCGGACGAGGGTTAGGACTCCGGGAGAGGTCTCCAATGACTTTGCTGTTAATTTGGGCATGCATCAGGGTTCCGCTTTAAACCCGTTTCTTTTCACACTAGTTTTAGACGAACTCACTAGAGGAATCCAAGACGAGGTGCCTTGGTGCATGTTATTTGCAGATGACATCGTCCTTATCGATGTGACCAGGCAGGAGGCGAATGATAGGTTGGAGAGTTGGAGGCATACACTTGAGGCTAGGGGCTTTCGGTTGAGTAGATCAAAAATGGAATACCTTCACTGTTGTTTCAGCGGAAGGATAGAAGAGGGGGGAGAAATCGTTCTGGATGGGAGGGCAATACCGAAGGTCGCCAAATTCAAGTATCTAAGCTCGATCATCCATCAGAATGGGGACATTGACGAGGATGTTAGCCAGCGGATTAGAGTGGGCTGACAAAAGTGGAAGTCAGCGTCAGGGGTGCTGTGTGACAAAAGAGTGCCCATGGGTTTGAAAGGCAAAGTCTATCGGATGGTAGTTAGACCGGCTGTTCTCTATGGATCGGAGTGTTGGCCTCTAAAAAAGGCGTAGGTCCAAAGGTTGATGGTAGCAGAGATGAGGATGGTCAGGTGGATGTGTGGTTTTACGAGATTGGATAGGATCACGAATGGGGTAATTAGGGACTTAGCTGGAGTGGCCCCCATAGAGGAGAAGTTGAGGGAATCGAGGCTCAGATGGTTCGGTCACGTGAAGAGGAGAAGTGTGGTCGCCCCGGTGCGTAGGTGCGAGAGTATTAAGCCCCCCGGTGGTAAGAGAGGGAGGGGTAGACCGAAGAAGAGCCTGGAAGAGGTGGTTAGAGAGGACTTCAGAGTTATCGGTCTCACGGAGGACATGGCTCAGGATAGGAGTTTGTGGCGGGACAGGATTAAGGTCTCTGATTGTAGGGGACCGGCTCCGTAGGCGGCAGTAGCTTAGGAGGTGTAGGGTGGGGTGGGGTGGGTAGGGTTTTGGTTTGCTTGTCTGCAGGTTGTGCTTTCCCGGGATGTCACGGCACCAAGCACCCCTGGTTTGTTGAGGTATGTCTCCGCTCCCTATCTTTTCGCTTATCCGGTACCTTTTCCCCCTTCCCCTTTCTCTTACGTCGGTCAATGGTTTTGCAATTGTTTTCTCTTCAAACCTTTTTCTCAAAGCTGTTTTGTGGGTCTTATGGAATCAACCTCTCTATGGGTAGGAATATCGATAGAGGTAAGGTTGCCTACAGCTGGATCTCCCCAGACCCCGCGAAAGCGGGACCCACATTGGGAGTTTGTTGTTGTTGTTGTTGTTGTTGTTGTTGTTGTTGTTGTTGTTGTTGTTGTGATTTATTTGTTGCATTCATTTAATTTTTAACTGATCCTAACAAATAATGATCTTAGTAATGACAAAATCAGCCAAAATACACCCGATAAATCCTTGTAAGCAGAAAAGGGAGGAGATGCTCGCAACACATAACAAACAACAATGGGGCTCGCACAACTTGACGTCAGAGTGGGCATCCTCAACAACTAGTTTAGTGTAGGTCACATCATTTTGAACTTAAGGTCGAATGTCATCGAGTTTGTGCCCAGCATTCCTAGTTTTGCAATATCAAAATTTGACCAGAATGAGTAGGATTACATGGGGGTGGATTCTTATCTAGAACTCATTATGCTATGATTGTAGGAATTGCATCATTCTCTAGCGGGGCCGGGGGGCTGGTTGAATTGACTTATCCTGGCCAAAGATCCAGAATTGCATGCTTCAAAATGCACTGTTTTATTTGCAGAAGCCAAATAAGTTTCAGTGGAGGGGTCTAATTTAAGGCTGTAGATCCAGTAATGGTTGAAGTCGAATGAAGAGATTGGACTCTAGTTGGAGAACTAGCTTTCCTTGCCATGAAGCCACTGTGGGGTGGATTAGATCACACATGCTCTTGCTGTCGGTTTTTAAGTAAGCAGAGAGAGTATGTGTGTGTTTGTAATACTTGCCTTGTCTTCTAACAAAATGTGATTTTTCTAAGATCGAAGGCTTAAAGTATCATTAGTGGCTGAACCAAAAGAGTAGTCAAATATAACGAAGTTATTAATGCCATGCATTTTACCTTAATCATTTTTTCATCTAATGAGATAGCTCGATTTCGTGTATAACTAACTAAATATACAATTAATTATCACCATTTTGAATTTAAATTTGAAAAATTTGAAAAAACAACAAAACTTCAAGCATTTTTCCCAATATTAATGTATGTTTGGTTAGAACTGTACATATTGCCCCATATGAATGTTACCAATTGGTACTAATAGATACAAACTCAAGGACTAGTGCTTGGTCATTATCATAGTAATCTGTGACAATTTTACACTTCTTTTTTTTAAAAAAAAAATCATAGAAGTGCTTGGTTAAGAGCTTTTTGAAAAACCAAACTCCATTGGGGTAAGACTAGTTGGCTATCTTAGTCCTTAATTGAGGTGTTTGGTGAAAGAGAATTTGGTTCTGAAAGCTAATTCTCGAAAAGTTCAAACTCATAGTTTCTTGAAATTAGCTATTTAAGATTAGTTTTTGATCTTACATCTTTTTCATGGACACTTAACTCACCCAACACTTTTTCTTAAAAACAAATAATGTAAACAATTAATATAAAATAACTATATAACCATTTAACAAATAATAGCTACTTACCAAGCATAATCATAGTACAACCCATACATACCCTGTTTGATAAACAACTGTTAGCTATTTATATTAACTGTTAGCTGTTAGCTATTTGAATTAGCTATTTTTAGAAAAAGTGTTTAGTAAAAATTAGTTGTTTCTAAAAAATATATTGGTAAAATTTTATTTATGCCCTTACTTATGAATTAGTTTTTAATGAAATGTGTGTAACTTTTCCAAACTTATGAATAATTATGTTTTTTTCACAAAAAGCTCTTCTCAAAAGGCTAATGAGAATAACTTTTTAAGAAAGAGCTTTTTAGAGTCAAACAACTATTACAAACAACTCTTTATCAAATACTCTTTAGTTATTTGACTTGATCAAAACAGTTAAAATTCTCAAAACAGCTATTTTTTTTTACAGCTGTTATTATCAAACACCCCTATAGTATCGCTTGGTATTTATAGCATTCTGAATACATATTTGATTGGCCAATTAGCCAATAAACCCCATGCAAATCAAATCAAAATATAAATGTAATTAAAAAAAAGAAAGCAAGCAGATCCTAAATCAAATTGGATTTGAATTTGCAGACGGTCCAACCCGGCTTCTCCGTCCACATTCTAACCGACTAACCACTAGTTAACCACTGTCGCCGCCCAGTAATACGGAGCAACTCGTTTACGGCTTCTCCACCGTTCGTTCACACTCGTCAATCCAACGGCCGATGTTTTGTTAGAATCTTCTAGAACAATTCACACTTCTATATATATTCCTTTTGTTGCGCCAAATTTATTCCTCTCGTCGAATATTCTCACCTCCAAACCCAGACGCTCAAATATCACCGCAGCTTTCACTCTGTTGTTCTATTGTTTCTCTCTGCTAGGGTCTTTGATCAGTTGCTGCGATCATGGCCGGTAAAGGTGAAGGTCCGGCGATCGGAATCGATCTCGGAACGACATACTCATGCGTCGGTGTCTGGCAGCATGATCGTGTTGAGATCATCGCCAATGATCAAGGAAATCGTACCACACCGTCTTATGTTGCTTTCACCGACACTGAGCGTTTGATCGGTGATGCTGCTAAGAATCAGGTCGCCATGAATCCTACCAACACCGTATTCGGTGAGTCTTCTCTCCTTCTTTCTACACTTTTTTTCCTTTCGAAATTCGCTCCATGCTCTGAATTGTGAATTTTGCTGAAATTAATTTGTTGCGATGGCTTGCCAGTGATTTAGACCCGATTTTTTTTGGATCTATAGGTGTTTAGTTGTTTATGATAGAATGCTGCTTGTTAAAGTGAAATTATGATGTACGTGGAGTGTTTAGGGATTTGTACATTTAGGGGTTAAAAATATGTGTATTGCGAACTTTCATTGAATTTTCTATCTCGAATTGGTTATTTCTGTCTGCTAGAGAATTAAAGCTGTATAAATTTGAATAGAGTCTCCATAATGAAAAACAGAGATTGATTTTGGACAATACATTATCGATGTCAGGTCGTGAACGTTGAGTTACTACCGTATATTTATACGTTTTTGTGAACTCTGAACAAGGTATGAATGTCACGCGAATGAATAGTTACATAGGAAAGCAAACATTAACAAATTTATGGTTGCGATAGTCGTCATTTAGTTTTTACAAGTAATGTTTGATTCCTTGTTGATAGTGTGATAATCTGTCTAAGCATTCTCTAGATGTTGTATAGTAGGCGCTTTGGTGATTAAGCTATTATCAGCTTAGTCTTCATTTATTTTGTATTGTTGTGCTGCGTTTCTGATGTGCTAATACAGGTTGTTTTAATTGATGACAGATGCTAAGAGGCTTATCGGAAGGAGGTTCAGTGACTCATCTGTTCAGAATGACATGAAACTCTGGCCATTTAAGGTCATTGCTGGTGCTGGTGACAAGCCTATGATTGTGGTAACATATAAGGGTGAGGAGAAGCAATTTGCAGCTGAAGAGATCTCTTCAATGGTCCTCACAAAGATGAAAGAGATTGCGGAGGCCTACCTTGGCTCAACGGTGAAAAACGCTGTTGTCACTGTTCCTGCTTACTTCAACGATTCCCAGCGTCAAGCTACAAAGGATGCTGGTGTCATTGCTGGCTTGAATGTTATGCGAATCATCAACGAGCCAACCGCTGCTGCTATTGCCTATGGTCTTGACAAGAAGGCCACCAGCATTGGCGAGAAGAACGTCCTGATCTTTGATCTTGGTGGTGGTACCTTTGATGTCTCGTTGCTTACTATTGAGGAGGGTATCTTTGAGGTGAAAGCCACAGCTGGAGACACCCATCTTGGTGGTGAGGATTTTGACAACCGAATGGTAAACCATTTTGTCCAGGAGTTCAAGAGAAAGCACAAGAAGGATATCAGCGGCAGCCCAAGGGCTCTTAGGAGGCTGAGGACTGCATGTGAGAGGGCAAAGAGGACTCTCTCATCCACTGCCCAAACCACCATTGAAATTGACTCCCTCTATGAGGGTGTTGATTTCTACACCACCATCACCCGTGCTCGTTTTGAGGAGCTGAACATGGATTTGTTTAGGAAATGTATGGAGCCAGTGGAGAAGTGTTTGAGGGATGCTAAGATGGACAAGAGTAGCGTGCATGATGTTGTCCTTGTTGGAGGATCCACTAGGATTCCCAAGGTCCAGACGCTGTTGCAGGACTTCTTCAACGGCAAGGAGCTGTGCAAAAGCATTAACCCAGATGAGGCGGTTGCCTATGGTGCCGCTGTGCAAGCTGCCATCTTGAGTGGTGAAGGGAACGAGAAGGTCCAGGACCTCCTGTTGCTCGATGTCACTCCTCTCTCCCTTGGTTTGGAAACCGCTGGTGGAGTCATGACTGTGTTGATCCCTAGGAATACCACCATTCCAACCAAGAAAGAGCAGGTCTTCTCAACGTACTCGGACAACCAGCCGGGTGTGTTGATCCAGGTTTACGAGGGTGAGAGAACTCGGACACGGGATAACAACTTGCTGGGAAAGTTTGAGCTTTCCGGCATCCCTCCCGCCCCTAGAGGTGTACCCCAGATTACAGTGTGCTTTGACATTGATGCCAATGGTATCTTGAATGTTTCTGCTGAGGACAAGACTACTGGGCAGAAGAACAAGATCACCATCACCAACGACAAGGGCAGGTTGTCAAAAGAAGAGATCGAGAAGATGGTCCAGGAGGCTGAGAAGTACAAGACTGAAGATGAGGAGCACAAGAAGAAGGTGGAGGCAAAGAATGCTTTGGAGAACTACGCCTACAACATGAGGAATACTGTAAGGGATGAGAAGATTGGTGCGAAGTTGGCAGAGGCCGACAAGAAGAAGATCGAGGATGCTATCGACAATGCCATCCAGTGGTTGGATAATAATCAGCTTGCTGAGGCTGATGAATTTGAGGACAAAATGAAGGAGCTCGAGAGTATCTGCAACCCCATCATTGCCAAGATGTACCAGGGTGCTGCTGGGGGTGACATGGGTGGTGCCATGGATGATGATGGCCCCTCTGCTGGTGCAAGTGGCGCTGGTCCCAAGATTGAGGAGGTTGATTAAGCTGCTTTTTTCTGTGTCTATTTTGCAGCTTTTGGAGCTTTTTTCTCTTGCATTTTTGTTTGAGGATTTGATTTAAGTTCAATTTTGAGATTTTGCGAAATTAATTTGCGGATTTTTTTTTTTTTTTGAGTTTGTGTACATGCCTGGTTTTTTGGGCCTACTACAGCTAGATGAAGCAGTTAGTTTGTTTCCTGAATAAGCGTTTTGGTTTCTGTTGCATTGTTAATCTTTGTTTGACAGCATGGTGGGTTTCGCAATTTCTGCTGGTGTTAGCTCCAGAATTTGCACTGTGTGTGAAGAAACAGCACCTGTATGATGAATTGAAATTAGGCCTTTATATCCAAGAACACCTTTTGTCTGATTTGCTCGCCAATTAAACCATCAACTCCAGATTTTGGAGCCATGTTAAACTGCACTCGTTAAACTAACCATCTCACAACTTATTTGAGCACTTGCCTTAGGAGTTAGTATCCAACATATACGCAGGCCCGTTGAGCAACTAGCCTTAGGAGTTAGTATGATATCGCTTAGAAGCATGGACAAGCTAGCAATCTCTAAGCCTAAATTACAAACATACATAAAAGATACAAACAGTAATAACTTTTATTTCAGATCCAGTTATGTTTCACTTGGAGAGTACATATCTGACCTTGATAATTCGTCCAGGTTGTAAGTGTTAATGCTGGACACCCATGGTCCAAAAACTTGTCCCATGCATGCGTACTGATGATTCCAGGGCTCATTTGTATTTTGCCACGGATTTTTTCACCCTTTGACGAATTCGCCCTTCAATTCCAAGGAAAGTGGGACACCCGCCGACCTGGTTTGCCTAATTAATTAGTTCATGCTCTCTCTTTTATCCCCTCCTTTTTTTTATCCCCATGCCTTTAGTATGATGTGAATCCCATCCCAAATTATGTTTACTTTTTTATCCCCTCCTTTTTTTTTTGAATTTATTTCCTCTTAAAGTCTTGTAATTTTCTTCTAGACAATATATACATGAGTATAAGTTTGATTTAATTGAAGTCAAATTAACTTGCGTTTTTCTAAATTGCAAGATTTAAACTCAAAATTTTATCTAGGTGAATAAATATCAATTTATTTAAATCAATTTATGTGAGCACAGGGCATGTCTTTTGATTGTTCATATGTTTATTTTTGATTTTGTATTTTTCTATTGCTTTCAAATCAATACTCCTTTTTTTTAAAGAAATTACAAGACTAGTACTTTATGAAGTTTCTTATTATTATAAGATTGACATGTGCTCATTGAGTCTTACCCAATGGCCAATATTAAAGTAATCTAGGTTAAAGTTAGAATTAATTAAACCTAAGCTATTGAATAAAACATAAAATTTAATATCAATTTCAATGACTCATGTGTTTTAGCCACATTTAACTCATTTATCTTTTTCTATTTATCAGTGGCTTATAGAATTTTTAGAAGAAAAAAGTTCTTAATTTCTAAACTATAAAAAAATAAAAAATAATACAATATATTAAAACATGATAGCATATGAACATAGTGACTGGTGATAGTAAATAAATTGAAAACAGATAAAAGATCGAGATTAAAGAGAGGACTAACCAAAAAATAAAAAAGGAAAAGAAAAGCCAAATATGAATGAAGTTGTATTAAAAAATGGATGAATTAATTAAGTTGTTGGGCCGTCAATGAAAAGGCAAGAAAGCTTGAGGTGGCGTGGAACCCCAGGGCAAATTTGTCAATGTCGTAAAACTTCCGTGGAAACGTACAAGCAGGCTGTGGAATCATCTCGGCCCTTAGGGCATATAGGGTGTTGCTCTTAATTATAAAAGTAAGTTCCAAGCATGGTTATTTGAATTCTTTTAACAGTAACTTATTTGAGATATTTATATGAAGCTGCATTTCAAGTCATCTAATGTGTACAATCATGCTGGTGTTAGTTAGATCAAATAGTACTCTTCAAGAGTTGTTATAAGAGACTTGCGTTCGAATTCTTATCTTACATTGTCTTTTATGTCTCATTCGCATAAAAAAAAAGGTAAAACATTATGTGTTATCTTGTTGAAATCATATACCATAGAAGGATGGTATAATTTTACTTTCTTAGAATATAATTTTTTAGTGAAAAAGCAACTAACTCAAGCCATATATGCAGGTGTTTGACCATATATGCGTTTTGTTCACTGTATGCTAAATGTGTGTTATTTAAATAGGGTTCGCGTATGAAGTTTTTGTCCGAATATTTAATTTGTCCGGACTTAAATTGATCGGGTTGGAATTTTTTCAGCCCTAGATGTCTGACCATATCTACGGTTTGCTAACTGTATTGTAATTATGTGTTATTTTAGCAGGACAAGAAGTTAACTTTCAATATGTATCACCGAGGGTCCTCCCCAAGTACAACAGTAGGTTGACAATGGATTTAGAAAAGTAATGATTACTTTTACAATGGGCATTAACATCATAGTTGCCAGTTAGTTTGATGCAATATCAAAACTTAATCTATAATCGAGGCCTTGTTTTAAAATGTCATTAATTTATTTAAAATATTTGAAAATGTACCTAACTCCTTTTTAGTAAAAAAAAAACCCACTAAACTTACTTAAAATAATAAACGATACCACTTAACTTTTCAAACACTCCCAAAATGCTACTGTTATAATAGATGATTTTTTGGGGGGCTGGGGGGGGGGGGGGGGAAGGAATTTAGTGGCATTTCTAAAAAAGGGTCTATTTGGTTCACTAGAAGTGGAATGAAATTGAGTAGAATTTGAAATTTAGGAGGAACATAATGGAATTTGATTCTTTGATATCATGTGATTGGTGGTATGACTATGAAATGGAATTGAATTCTTTTATTTTGAACTTTTAATAAATTATTTTCCTTCACAGTCTCTTGCTTCCTTTTTCACTCCTCCCTTGCTTTCTATCTCTCAAGTAACCACATCCATGCTCCTTCTTTAACTTCGACGAAATTAAGATCGGCAACTTCTTCATCTTCGACAAGCGTACGACACTCATCCGATGATTTCAACGCCCCTTCTCTCCCCTACTCATCCTTTTAGGGCAAATTTAAGCAAGCTCTGTGGCCAACATCGGATCCTCTCCTCCGGCGACCAATTCCAGTCCTTTGCCACCACCTCTCTGACCCCTTCTTGTCCTTATCCATCCCCCTCTTTCCTTTGCCGCCATTCATTGCCTTAGCACCACCGCATTCTTCTGCCAGATCTTGTTCTCTATCGCCTTCTCTTCCTTCTCCGGCCTCGTCTTCCTCTCCCTCTCTGTTGTCGTGTTCTTGTTCTTGTTCTTTGCCCTTTCTCGCTCCCCTCATAGTTCTCTCTCTCTCTCTCTCAAGGTGTTGAGATTTGGGGAAGTGTTGTGGCGTTCACCGGTGCGATTGCTATGTTTACCGACGACATATTCCAAGGTGTCGGTGGGTCTAGTTGGCCTTTCTCTCCCCCCCCAATGGTTATTCATAGATGAATGAAAATTATTATTATTTAATTAAATGTAGGAAATGGGACTTGAAACCCCTCCAAATAGGAGGAATCTAGTCTCGCCCAAATCGGAGGAGCTTGATACCCTTGGTTATGAAGTCTCCACCCTTGAAAGGTCAACCAAACAATAGGTATGGAAACTTGATACCTAAAAGTATCAAGTTCTATTCTCCTTTTTCTCCAATCAAACAGGCCCTAAAGCAAGTTATGTGGCAGCTTTGGATTTCTTGACATGAAACTAATATAATTTGATTGTTTAGTATGAAAAAATATCATTCAATACTTTTGGACAAACTTAAAATGTTTCTTTGAACTAGAAGTTTTAAGTTGTTTTCAAGAGTGTACAAGGTCAACACAACTATTGATAGATCAACAAACTCAATCATTTATCGCGCGCAGTTATTACCACAAATTGTAACAGTGTTCATAGATCCTTCAGAGACCTCCCAACCCCAGAGCAGGAAGGAAACAAAAGGAAAATAACTATGAAAAGGGGAACAAACTAGAGAGAGAAAGAGTGGGAAAAATGGAGGGAAGAATCATATTTTCATCACACTTAAAATGAGTCCAATAGAATGCATGTATATATACAGTGAGCTGCCTCCTAACGACCTACAAGTGGGCTAACAACCTCTAACAAGCTAATTAATTAAAGAAAATGATATAATCTCTACAGCCCCCTCTCAAGTTGGATTGGGATGGAAGACAAGTCCCAACTTGACAGCTAAATCGTGATGCTGTGTGGCTGATAAAGGCTTGGTCATTATGTCAGCTAGTTGACGATGAGAGCTGATATGAGATGTCTGCAGGAAACCTCTAGAAGTTTGTCTCTAACATAATGACAATCTATATCCAGATGCTTTGTGCGATTGTGAAAAACGGGATTGGCTGCAATATATTGAGCAGCTTTGTTGTCATAGTAGAGTGTTAGAGGTAGATGTAAGGGAATTTGGAGATCCGTGATGAGGCCAACCATCTACACAAGTTCACTCGTGGTTTTTAACATGGCCTGATATTCAGACTCAGCCGAGGACTTGGAGACAATAGCTTGCTTCTTGGTTTTCCAGGAAACTAAGCAACCACCAAGAAAAATGCAAAAGCCAGTGAGGGATCTTCTACTGGAGATGTATCTTCCCCAATCTGCATCAGTATAGGCTATGAGATTAAGTGCAACATTTGCTGGATAAAATAGGCCAGCATTGACAGTGCCCTTGAGATATTTAAGTAGATGGAAAGCTGCCTGAAGATGGGGTTCTCTTGGTTGACTCACAAATTGACTAAGATGTTGCACAGAGTAAGATATGTCTGGCCTGGTAATGTTGAGATATAATAATCTCCCAATGAGTCTTTTGTAAATTTTAGGATTGGGAAGTAGATCTCCTTTGTCAATAGATAGTTTGAGATGGGTAGGTAGAGGAAATGTGGTAGGTTTACATGCTGTGAGGCCAGCATCCTTAAGAATATCAAGGAGATATTTCTTTAATTAATAAGTGTTCCTGCTTGAGATCTCGCCACCTCGATCCCTAGGAAGTATCTCATAAGTCCTAGATCCTTGATAGTAAATGCTTGGTGAAGGGCTTACTTGAGATGAATAATATCAGCAGTAGCTTCACCAGTAATCAAGACATCATCAACATAAACAAGGACATCAAGAAATGTGGTTCCAAAGCCTCAAGTAAAAAGGGAATAAACTTGTTTGGATTGAACAAATCCTTAGCTAATGAGAAATGCAGTAAACTCTTTATTTCACTGTCTGGAGGCTTGGTTAAGCCCATATAACGATTTCTTAAGCCTGCATACTTTGCCTGCAACCTTCACATATCCTGCTGGGGGTAATATGTAAACCAAAAAACCATGAAGAAAGGCATTTTTGATGTCCAGTTGATGTATAGGCCACTGCTTGATAGTGGTTAAGGCAATTAAAGTTCTCACAGTGGGCAACAGGAGAAAAGGTGTTTGTATAATCTTCATCTAGAATCTGGTCAAACCCTCGAACAACAAACCTGGCCTTGAATCTTTCAACTATGCCATCAGGTTTGAACTTAATCTTATACACCCATTTGGAGCTAATGGCCTTTTGCCAAGTGGTAGATTAGTGATTTCCCAAGTATCATTGACCTCTAAAGCAGCTATCTCTTGATTCATAACATCAACCCATCTAAGGTCTTGGCTAGCTTGAGTATAGGTGTGAGGTTCTTTTAAAGAAAGAACATTGCATAATGAAGCAACAAAGGTAGGGTGCAGATGGTTAAAATCTGAATGTTGGAGTAAAGGATACAGGGCATTGGAGGATGCTATGTTAAATGTAGAGGTTGAGGCAGAACAAGCAAAATCTTGGAGCCAACCAGGAGGTTTGATGGTCCGAGCAGTTCTCCTCAGATGAGGGGGGAAATTGGAGGTATGATGTTGGATGGGATATGAGGGGGCTCTTGTGACTATAAATCAGAAATAAGAGGGGTGTTATGAATCGAGGATGTAGGAATGAGTTGTTGTGTTGTAGCAAGAAATGAAGGAATTGGTGTAACAGAGGACTGAGGTGATTGAGTTAGGGAAAATTGTTCAAGATCCTGGTATGCATCAGAATCTGAACATACAGGGATAAACTGAGGGAGTACATGAGTTGAAAGTGCTGTTGTGTAGAAACATGCTGTTTAAAGGGGAAAATATTTTCTTCAAAGTGAACATCCCTACTAACAAATAGAGTATGGTTGTTAAGGTCATACAACTTGTATACCTTTTGTCCTGCAGGGTATCCCAATAGCATACACCTCCTGCCTTTAGCTGCAAATTTGTCATGTCTGGGCTTAAGATTCAGGGCATAGCATATGCATCCAATGGTTTTCAAGTGGGACATATCAGGTTTAGATCCATATAAACTCTCAAAGGGAGACTTCCACTTCAAAATAGAAGAAGGAAGTCGATTTATAATGTATGTGGCTGCAATTGTACAAGACCCCCATAACTTATCAGGAAGATTAGCATGAATTTTGATAGCTCTTACAGTTTCAACCAGATGTCTATGCTTCCTTTTAACCCTTCCATTTTGTTGTGGAGTGCCAGCAACACTTCTTTGGTGAATGATACCAAATTGCTTGAAAATAGAACCACAATTTTCTTGAAAGAAACTCAGTGCCATTATCAGTTCTAATGGTTTTGATGCTTGCTGGGAACTGATTTTGGACATACAAATTGAAATTCCTTATTTGTTCAGGAACTTGCATCTTGTTTTGCATCAAATAAACCCAAGAAGACCGGGTGTTATCATCAAGAATCGTGAGAAAGTAATGTGCTCCACTAGTGTCTGGTTTCTTATAGGGACCCCAGAGATCTGCATGAATCAATTCAAATGGGGTAGTAGCCCTTGAATTGCTAACAGAAAAAGGAACTTTGTGAAATTTAGCCATTTGGCATGAATCACAAATGAATTTACTCCAAACTTCACTAGAAATATCATCCAAGTGAGACATTTTGGATAAAGAGGCATGTCCTAGCCTTGTATGCACCAAAACCAAATCCTTACAATCAATATTATTCACAATTCTTGAAGACTCTTCTCCTTTGGTCTGAAAAAGGGTATCATTAGTGATGTGTCTGTGTTGGGTACCAACAACTTGCAACTTGTAAAGCCATGACTCCTTGTTGCCATCAGCCACAATCCTTTTAGTAGTAGGGTACTGTACCATGAACTCCTTTTGAGTAAACAAAGCCATGAAATCAGTGTCTTCTAGCAATTTGCTGATGGACAAAAAATTTTACTTAAAATCCTTTACATATAGAACATTCTTGAGTGTAACTCCAAGGCATATCTTTATGTTCGCTACTATACTCACAGTCTTGGTATGTCCATCTGGTAGTCTGACCAGCACAGGCCTTTGCAATGTTCTTTTTTCGGTAAAATGAGGCAAATAGGAAGACATGTGATCTGAAGCCCCTGTGTCTACTATCCAAGACATACCATTAGATTCATCTAATTGTATGAAAGAAGAAGCAACCATGGAATTACCTGTAAAAGCACTAGGAATTGGTCCAGTAGTAGCACTACCAGATCCTCCACCCTGACCTTTGAGGGCCTTCAACACTTCTTGACAAACGACATTGATTAATGCTGTATTAGTGCCTTGAGCAACATGCTGCTCTTCACTAATTTCCAGGGGGTTGTCCTGTTCAGGAACATTTGCATGATATTCTAAGGTTGCCACCTAAGCAACTATTTTTGTTCCATATTTTTCTTTGTACCAGGCTGGATATCCATGGATTTTAAAGCATCGGTCAATGCTATGACCTTTGATCTTACAATGCTGACAAAATTTGTCATTCTTGTTATCCTTTTTAGCAACAGGAGTAGGCTTAGGACCTTGTTTGTGTACTGCATAAGCTTCAACATCAGTTGTAACCTGCATGTTTTCTTTCAATTTTCTCTGCTTCGCCTGCTGTTGTATGATGTAATATGCCCTATTAACTGTAAGCAAAGGATCCATGGCAAGAATCTGATTCTTGATGGCATCATATCCAGAATTCAATCCCATAAGAAATTAAAACAACTTATTTTTGGATTCTAGATCTAGAATTTTTTTGTGTAAATTGCAAGTGCAAGTTTTAGCAGCTGCATAAGTACACTTTGGAATTCCATCAATCTCCTGAAGTTCATCCCAATACTTTTTCATCCTTGAATAATACATCGAGACTGGATCATTTCCTTATGATAAAAGAACCAGATCACAATTTAATTGATATATCAAGGGCCCTTGAGCTTCCCCAAACCTCTCATCGAGTTCACTCCATAGTTCTTTAGCTGAAGAAACATACATCAAGCTTTCAGCAATAGTTGGAACCATGGAGTTCAGCAACCAGCATCACACCATATAGTCGCATCGAAGCCATTTTTGCAAATTGTCGGAATTTGCATCAGGCTTAGTACAGGATCCATCAATAAACCCTAGCTTCAATCAAGCCCCAAGAGCCATGCGAGCTGACCTACTCCATCCAGTAAAATTAACACCATCAAATTGCTTGTTTGTGAGTTGTAATCCTGGATGATCTGCTCTAGTAAGAGAAAACAAATCATTGTTGGGAATTTCGGTTGCCATTATTATGGGATCTTGTATACTGCTTCAAGAATTAGATTCTTGAAGATCAATCAGTTAATGTTCTATAGAACAATAAAAGAATGTAGGATTGTTGGCGAGGGAAAAAACGGAGCAATCAATCGGATGAAAGAGATATAGAGTTTATTGGGATGAATCATATGTGAAACCAAATCGACTAACCAATAGGACAAAAAAGAAAAATCTAGGAGCTCAATTGTGAGCTCTGATACGATGTGAAAAGGGGAACAAACTATAGAGAGAAAGAGTGGGAAAAATGGAGGGAAGAATCATATTTTCATCACACTTAAAATGAGTGCAACAGAATGCATGTATGTATATAGTGACCTGCCTCCTAACCACCTGCAAGTGGACTAACAACCTCTGACAAACTAATTAATTAAAGAAAATGACATAATCTCTACTATAACAAATAGCCAATGTTTCTGCTAGAAAACTTCCCAGATTATAATGGTAAATTTCCTCAAGTATATGAGCATCCAGAAGATTAGTCTAATACACCCGTCATTAGGATTAAGAGTGGTGGTGGTGTGAATTGGCAGGGCTGAATCTAATCTACTGGGTGATCTAATTGATCCAACGGTCAGTTAGCCTTGATTCTTTTAAGTCGAAAAAGGCCTCATTTTTAGTCTTTCTTTTTTCTTTCTTTCATGAGAAAACAAGGGACTTGAAAAATGGATCCAGGCCCATAGTCACCATATTTGGTGCATCGTCCAGCTAGTTCTGTGGTCAAATCGAGTCAAGTTGCTAAAAACTCAACTAATTCAATTTCATCTCCCCCTCGCGCCAAGGCCCCAAGCCTATGCTCTCATTGCATTTTCTTCTAAAGACTATAAAAAAGAAGCAAAATTTTGATAAATTAATGCTTATTACTAAAGCTCTTACATTAAACATGCCATATGCATATACCTTATAGTTATTTTGGTAGTGTTTGGTTGGAGGGAAAATGATTTTCCCATAAAATGTTTTCCAATTTTCTGTTGCTTGGCACAATAAAGGCTGGAAAACTATTTTCCAGGGAAAATGATTTTCCTGCCACTGGAAGAAAATGATTTCCTTTTTGAGAAGATAGAAAATTGATTTTCACCTTTCAATTCTTTGACGATATGATCAGCGGAAATTTTGGTGCAAAATTCTATTTCAACGGTTTAGATCGAAACTTGACTATTCAATATGGAATATTTAAATAAACTCAAATCTAGATTTGAGCTCGAATTACTTTCATTTGCTCGACATTTGTCTCCGCCATGACAATTTAATTAACATTTTTTGCCACTAAAACAATTCGTTGACTCCCCACCATAACAATTTTGACAGTTTGGATCGGAATTTGATCATCAGATAGAAAACATTAAAATAGGCTCAAATACAAAATTTGAGCCTCACATTCTTTCATTTGGTCAACATTTTTTTTCCACCAAGACAATTCAATAGATATTTTTCGCCACTTAAACAATGTAGTCAATATTTTTTGCCATTGGAACAATTTCGATAGTTTGGATAGAAACTTGGTCATCGGACAGGAAATACTAAAACAGGCTCAAATCCAAATTTTGAGCACAACATTCCTTCATTTGGCCAACATTTTTCTCTGCCACAACAATTCAATCGATATTTTTTGCCACGTAAGTAATTCAGTTGATGTTTTTCGTCACTAAACCAATTTCAACTGTTTAGATCGAAATTTGATTGTCCGATAGGAAATATTAAAAAAAGGCTCAAATATGAGTTTTAAGCTCAACATTTCTTCATCCAATCAACATTTGTCTGTGCTACGACTATTCAGTCAATATTTTTTGTCACTTAAACAATTCAATTTACTCTTTCCCTTTTTTTCATGGAAAATGATTTATTTTGTACCAAACAACGAAAAATGCAACATGAAAATTAATTTTCCTTGGGAAAACATTTTCCATGGAAAATAATTTTCTGGAAAAACCATTTTCTTTCCAACGAAACATTGTCTTTGTTTTTTTACATTTGGTGTCCTTCCTCTCCCATTTGGACAAAAATCTTGAAACTACCTTTGACTTGGCCACAATAACCAGTTGCGAGCAGCCATTTCCTTTCCCTTCTCCGCAGCTATGGGGTGAGTTTTTGTCATTTCGGTAATACACTCTCATGTAGTCTGATCAAGTTTCATGAGAAGAGATTGATGGGCTATAGGGGTGTTCAAAAAGATCCAAAACCAAATATCCAAACCGAAAGCCCGGTACCCGATCCAAAAATTCGAGTATCCGAAACCCGAACCGATAATTTTTTCGGATATTTGGATCGGGTACGGGTCGGTCAATTTACAAATTCGGGTACCTGAAAATTCGATTTTTAAAAAACAAAATTTTTAATTTTTTTTTCAATAACACTAAAACTTTGATGTGTTGCATTGCTTGGTCAGGATGTTTAGCATATTAGTAATTTAGTATTTTGGATTTGGATTGTTTGAGTTCTAATTATGTGGGCCGTGAGCATGGTATGATGCTAAGGTACAACATTAATAAGCTTTAATTTCGAGGTGTGAAGTAATTGAAATTTGTTTGTTATGTGATGATATTGTATGGTATTTTGATTTTAGGGCACAAATAAGAATGGGTAATTAGGTATGCATGTGGTTTAGGGCATAAACAAGGAGTTGACCTTTTAAGGAAATTACAATAATTATCAAAAAAAGGGGACCAAAAAGTTTAGATTAATATGCAACAAAATTGCTTGGCAAAAAAAGAAGGTTCACAAAAATTGGACTATTGGGTAACTAAAAACCCGAACCGAAATTATTGGGTACCCGAAATCGGGTACCCAATAATGGTCGGTTTGGATACGGTTCGCCCTCCGTCTGATCCGAAATTTTGGGTACTCGAACCGAAATCTCTTTTGGTTTGGGTACCCGAACCATGAACACCCCTAATGGGCTGTCACTATTTTGTGGTTGATACTTATCATTGTACTTATTATTAAACGTTGAGGAATTATTATTAGATATTGGCTACTCTCACTTTGATTTTCACTTCAAGCATTGATTTATCATGTCACAAATTCTTGCTCTATAATCTTGTTGTCTCTGTTGAAGAAAGACATGTCACATGTCGGTGTCAAATGTTTCTTAAAGGCATATTGACTGAAGGAGGTTGGAGCTAACTGCTACGTATGAGAATATGTTTTTTGGGAAAAAAAAAATCAATTCTTGCATATTCTTATTTTCTACATACATAATTTGATCACTCAGATAGTCACTACAACGAGGTTGTTGTACCAGGTTTCCAACAAGAAAGCTTAGTATAGTCAACTATTTACTGTTTAAGCTTGTTTCTCTCCTCCATCTCCTCCAACAAAGGTCTAACTTTCACCCGCTTTGAAGGGACTACCATCAACGCTTTTGTAGATGGTATGCCCAGTTTTTGATTTATTTTTATGTCAATCGATAGTTTAATACTATTTTTTCTACAAATAAAGTCTGTCTTATCACATGTAAGAATTTTATTATACCCTTTTATAAGAGTATTAGTCTCGCTTTTTGTGAGAGTTGTGTTGAATTGATTTTGTCAAAGATATTGGATGAAGAGCAATTTTCAAATGGGTATAGTACAGATTATGGGTTCCTTTATCAAAAGTGAAGATGGAAAATTGTCGAAGGTTATTCATAACAAAATTGTCATAATTTCAGAGTTGAACGTTAGTAAGATTTGTATTAGTTATTTAAACGTTGAATTTCATATTTATATTATAGATCGACAATTGCTCATTCACAATTTTCATTGTAAATGCCATCTGACATATTATTAATGAAATCACTATGTTTTATTTCACACCAAAAAAAAGAAACATTGGTATGAACATAAGAACATAATAAAATGCACACAAGATATAAGTATGTGCAACTATCTTTTTAAATTCAAATTAATGTAGTTTATGGACCCAAATCTAAGTTAATGACATTGCCAGTAATCTTATAAGAAATCATGAGATCACTACATCAATCCTTCAAATATGTCCCGCTTGATTCTGATTGATATGATTGTATTTTCTCAATGATCTCTTGTCAAGTTTGAGTTGTATTGGTAAATCATAATAAAGATTGCCAACCTCAAAAAATAGCAGAGTATTAGCTGAGAAAGTTAATAATTTCTCCCTAATAACTAGTATTTTTACTTAAATAAAAATTTAAACACTAGTCTCAAGTTAAAGTCTTACCTAAATCATCTTGCACACATCATTCTATGACATTAAAAAGAATATTTACCCAATTTCCTCTATCCACAACCTATAACAAGCAAGAGAGGATAATTGCTTGGCATGTTTTACTGAACACAGATAGAGGTCATCATCAAATTTTGAGCAATTATATTGTTCTCCCTATAAGTTGGGGGTAATTAAACTCAAAACATAGTGGTTCCAACAAGTCAACCTCAAACCACTTTAACAACTAAATTTATTGGGTTTAGGAGTTAATGGAATGCAAAAGGCACCAATAATAACCTCTAATCCTCTATATCAATTAATAATCCAACCTTGATTTGTGGGCATGACTGTTTAGCCAACAAGAAAAAATAGTGAAATTTAATCAGCAACCTTACCAATAATTCTATCTCATTGCTTTTCACTACATGGTGGTTGTTGTTATTATTCCACAGGATGAACACCCATGTTTCTCATCTCTAAGTGTTTGATTTGGACTCTTTTAGGTAATGTAAGGTTCTTCCTTATGAGGATGTCTTGTGGAGAAATTTAGATCAATTTAAGTTTACAGTTGATATACTTTTATGCTGGTATACGATCAATAATTAATGTACTTATTTAGGTTAAAAAGTCATCTTTTTTGTTATCTTCTATGGCAACAACAAGCATTTTCACCACAAAACCTATCTGAATAATTGGCAACTAGTAGATGTTAGAGTATCATTTCACTCTTATCCTATGGAGTCTAGTACCCAAAAAGGTCTTCTTGTTCCTACTCTTGCCTAGAGCTCTAAAACAAGTTGGTGACCCCATTTCTTTACTTGGCCATTCAAACCCTTTTTCTCTCATGTTCATTCATTGCCTAGACCAACCATAGTTGCAATGAACCCCAATGGATATGCTCCTTAGTATCATCATTGTCTCTCTCCTTTGTACATAGAATAGAAGTACATAACTCATGCCTATGGTATAGGGTGCAGATAACAATAACTCCAATAGACCAATAAAGGGTGCATAGATTAGAGGAAAAAAAGGGCAGTTAGAGAATCAAATAAAGAAAGTGATTACTTTTATGAAAAAGTCAAAAATAAAGACTATTCTTGTAATTAGGGCACATAGGAGCCACACTTACTGTGTCTCGGGTTCTTGGCACATGGTGCCTGAATTTTTTTGAAATATTTTGTATATAGACTTTAAATGTTTGAAAAACTTTATTGAATAAAACCCATAAGAGTTAAACACTAATGAAAATAAACATGGAACATCCATCTCCATAATTTCTAAATCCGTCATTCCTCTTAAGCAGGTCAAACTTATAGATAAAATCCTTTGGCACTTAAGTTTAAAGAAGTTCTAACTGAAAGTACCTCTGAAATTTACAAATTATTAAAAAATGGCATTATCTTTTTCCGTACCACTGAAGTTAATTAATACAAGGTCAAAAATGTCATTGTGATATATCCTAGCAAATAAAATAGTAAAACATTAATTTTATTGAGTTAAAACTTAAAAAAAAAAAGCCAATGAATTTTTTCCTTTCTCTCTCTTACCGTTGAAATCCCATATTTCTCTCTTATCTCTCTCCCCATTCTTGCCTATAGAGTTCTTGGAGATTTTCTTTTGAACCTCTAACCCTCTTATAATTGCATCTTCATCTTTGTTCCCTCTTTTTTGCTCGCAGCTACCCTTATGTGATTTTTCCTCCTTTGATTCGAGCTAATGGAGTTAAAGGGGAGAATGAACAGAATATAAAATAGGTGCAATCATTGGCTGTAGGGAGAGGGAGAAGAATTTATTGAGCCAAAGAGAGTTTTTAAATGAAGTGGTTGTGAAGGAAAAGGAAATAAGAAGGGTATGTGGAATAGTACTAAGGAAAATTCAAATGTTGTTATTTAAATTAGCACTTTTCACTTTGTAACATTGCTTACTTAGAGGTGTTATTTTTGTCTAACACATCATTTCTCCACCCACAATGACTGAACTACCCTTAATGAACCCTTACCAATTTAGGGGGAAAACTCAGCTGAAGGCACGATAGGGTTTGCTAGCTTGCCAAAGAAGACTTCCAAAGAGGAGACTCACCCATTTGTGAGCTCTTACAAATCGTTAATGGCAGAGGAAGAGGTCGGTGATGGTGGGTTCTAAATTGAAGGTGGAGAAGAGAGCTTGTGTTGGTGCACAAAATGTGTCATTTGTGTGAAGGATAGAAAGGGAATAAGCACTTCATAGGAAGGTGAGCACTGTGCATGTGGTGTGGTTGGTGAGCTGTGGATTACTTCGTATTTGCATTGTACACAGGTAAGTGAGGTAATTAGTTATGTAATTTGTGTGTGTCAATTTAATTTCTGAATTGGGGGATGTGGAGATATGGGGGGTTTATACTGTTGTTGGAGAAGGTGGGATTGGTGTAAGAATAGGGTATGGGTGTTGACGTTGGAAATGAGGGGTTTGTGTAGTTGTGGTTAGTTTGGGCTTGAATTGAATTCATGTTTGTAATTGTACGTGTAGTGTGGTTGTGGTGCTGAATCTATGATACATGTGTTCCAACGGTACTTGTTTGGTATGCATGTGCTTATCTGTGCTGGTTAACCCGGACATGTGTGTTAAATAACATGGGTTAACAATTGCACGAGTGGTAGTTGTAGTTTGGGGTTGCTGGTATGAAATTCTTGTTAAGTGGGTAATCCCTAAATGCATATTGAACAACTCAGGATGTAGTAGTTGTTAACCCAATAACCTGGATGGACTCACCCGGGTTAACCATTGGACGAGTTGTAGTTGTAAATGTGGTTTGGAGTGCTACTCTCTACTAATAGATGTGTAGAATGACTAATTGATGTGGATAGGTGTAGTTAAGTCGGTGATGGTGTCAATATCTTCATTTACATTGGGTAACCCGTAAATGCATATTGAATAATCGAGGATGTAGTAGTGGTTAACCCGACTATATTTGCTGAATAACCTGGGTTAGCCGTGGGATAACTAAATGGATAATGAACTATATACACAAAACCTAGGGAATACAGTACCATGTGCTAATGTCAGTGGTGAGTTGAGTTTAATATTTATTATAACCCATGTTAGCGTTGTATGGAAATTTATAATTAGATATGTTAGGGTGTGAAGGTGGTATATATTTATTGTGTAGAATTGGTGCTGACTAGCATATGTACATTTGCAGGTGATAGTTAGTGTAGATCATAGTGGAAGGACAAAATGTCATTGGAGGAGAGGGTTGTGGGAAGGAGGTGACGTTGTATACATGTTGGGGAGGGTTTTTGGAGGAATGTTGGGGGGGGGGGGGAAGTTATGATACAAGGGGAGAGGAAATACTGTGTATGGGTGAGGGAGAAGATGGGTGTGCTTGAAGTATTGCGATTAGTGGAGGATGCGATGGGGGAGGGTATAAGGGGTAAGCTGATGTGGTATAGTTTGAAGTGTAATCAGTAGCACTTGTTGCCATTATGACGGGAAGGTGATGTTAGGAAGTTGATGAAGGGCAATGATGAATACGCATACCTTTATGTGGCAAGGAGTGAAGGTTTGTGTGTGGACAATTACATGGGAATGAAGCGTATAAAGGAAAGTCAAGGGGTTGTAGTGATCATGGGAGGGGTGGAGCAACTGTCAATGCTACAGGTGATCTTGCTCGCGGGGTGGACGGGAGAGTGGTTATGGACCACATTGTAAGGTAAGAAGCGTTGTTGTGGACTAACATGTAGCTGTGGGTCGTAATTTGTAGTATTTACAAATAATGACTGATCATGTGTGAAATTTTTATTAGTCTACAGGGATGCTGAGCTAAGTAATACAGAAGTAGGGGAGGATGTTGATGAGGCTACTGTCATCAAGAAATGTACCAATGTGATAAGGAGCTTTGTATCGTTCGATATAACTGACGATGAATCTGGTGATTCAAGCTCTGACTTTGATGATGATGAAGCTGGTGATGGTGTAGTGTGGCAAACATCGGGGGTGCAAGCCGACACGTACAGGAAAAGGATGCTGATATGGAAGAGTGAAATCAAAAGAAAGCGGCAGCTGTTTGCTTATGCGATTGAGGTGAAGATAAGTATTTGGAAGTATGTGATAGCGAATAGATTTGAATATAAGTATGTATGAAATTGTTGCCAACGAATTGCTGTGAAGTGCACTACAGAAGGATGTGGATTTTACATCTGTGTCAGGGGCCACCTATAAAGAGGTGGAATGTATGTGAGGGAGTTTGTAGCAGGGCACGTGCATAGTGTGGGAGCTAAGTGCCAAATGGGGAAGTAGGGGAGAAGGTGAATAAGAGCGAGTCTCCTTGGGAGTCTCATTGAAGGGAAGGTTCGACTAACCGATCGTTACACACCGCCGGAGATATTGAAAGATTTGCAGCTAGAAATGGGAATGAAGGTATCATATATGCAGTGTTGGAGGCCGCGTGAGTATGTAAGGTTGCTAGCAAATGGAAGACCGAAGGACCATTATAAGCTTTTACCGTGGATGTGTGCAGCTACTGTAAGGGCTAATCCTTATTCAAGAGCATTCTGTGAACTGGAGGGATCCAGGTTTAAGCATATATTTGTTGCATATGGTGTATCACCGAATGGATTTATCTTTGGGTGTAGCAAGATATTGCTTGTAGATGGAGCTCATTTGAGTCGCCCGTATGAGGGAACTATACTGTCAGCTATTGCACTTGATGCGGATGACCACTTGTTCGATGCTGTATATTCAATTGTGTCAGCGGAGAACAACGATGAGTGGTTCTGGTTTTTTACTATACTAAGTGAATGTGTGAGCGGAATGCAACCTGTGATCATAAGCGATGGGAATAGGGGTTGCGGTCCGCAGTGTCGATGCTGTTTGGTATTGAGAACCACAGCTACTGTTTGAGGCATATGCGGGAGAACTTCTTTCCGTACGCAGGGAAGTTAGAGATCCGAAGACGAGGATCGAAGGACTTGTTGAAGGAGGTGTTCAACCGGATTGCTTATGCCCCTACGGGGGTAGAGTTTGGAGTAGCAATTGAGGAGTTCAAGAAATATAAGCTGCAGTTGGCAGCTTGGGTGGAGCGTAATGAGCCTGAACGTTGGGTGCAGTCAAAATTCACAAAGGAAATGTGGGGTAGGTTGAATAACAATGCTGTGGAGAGTTAGAACAACTGGATGTGTTCATTGCGGCGTATGTCAATCCCGTGGCTTGTGAGTGGACATATACAGAAGCTTGGTTTGAAAGTTGATAAGTGGATGACGGAGTTGTAGAAGTGGAAGAATGGTGTTTGTGAGAGGATTGAGATGAAGTTGAGGAAGACACTTGCCAACATTGGTTTTGTAGCAGATGTGAATCTATTTAACACATCCCTTGGAGAGTATGGTGTACTCCTCACAAACAATCGAAGCCTAGTGGTTAACTTTACACGAAGGACGTGTAGCTGCAAGTGGTGGCAGTTGAAGGGGCTGCCATATGCACATGCAATGATAGTAATTGACAAGCAGACGTTGTGGGTGTATGACTATGTCAGCGACTGTTACAAGGTGACAACTCAGAGTACAATATACATCAACAGCATACATACAAGGGAGAAGCATGATTCGGCAACCGTGGATAACGCCAAGGGTCTGGTTGTTGGTGGGGAAGCATTGGATAACGGATACAACCGAAGAATCCTTCCGTTGATAAACCCACGTCCGCAAGGCAGACCACAATAGAGGTGAATTGAATATCAAAGGCAAGGCGTCAAAGTGAGGAGATGCTAGACACTATCGAAAAGCGTGCAGGAATCCACGTGCTGATTTCAATACAGATGAGACAGGTGTTGTTGTACCTGTTGAGGATTTATTTGAAGGCAACTACGTATAGGAGCCGCAACAACATGAAGGTAAGATGACATTCCCATACGAAGTTCGCGGGATAGTTGTCCCACTTATGGGGGTTACCAACCTAATCAGCGGCCTTTTTCTAGTTCATGTAGGGAAGGTTAACCTATAATCTGTAATTTGGAATGACATGTATGTTGGTTTAGGGTGTTGTGCTTTTTGTTGCACTCGGGATGCCATGTATTCACATGTTGATATGAATTTCCCGGGAAGTCATATTCAACCAAGGTATGCATAATGGGCCAGAGAAATACCTATCCCAGGTTATTTGTACTTGAAACTCAGGATGTGGGTTAGGGTTGGTGACTGAAAATTGTGTAATTGGTCAAATTATAGTGTCAACACTTCAAACTAAATAACGCCAAGGGGGAGGTGGAAAGTAATTAATGATATGTCTGGGGGAAGTCATATCATATTCGCGATCAACATAATACTTGAGGATATGGAGGTTCCACGTACAACATGGGTATTGGTACCTATCACCATAAATGAAGGGGAAGGTTTGTGGTACATAACTTGGTAGACTGCCTCCCTGTGCAGTGCAATTTAATAATGTTAAAGTGAAGGGAATGTAATAATGACAATTGAATGCCATGTACAACTTCGTTGATGGAGATGTTAATGTACTAGGTAAACTTTCTTATATAAGGGACCTTTGGGAGTCTGTATCATGCACTCAACAAATTGGGGAGGTTGAGTTAAGAAGTATATATCATCTCTGCATCTATCCACCCAAATACTAAACCTGGGTTCCACAAGTGACACCTCAGATTCAGAGTCCACATGCAATTGTTGTGCAATGGAGATGTACACCTGCAAGTGCAAACTTGGTGTGGATATATTCGAAGGTGATGGTCAATATCAGCCACGATATGCCCGGTGTCCTAAAAGGGTAAGTCTTGTGCCACACTTTACATAAACTTTTTGTTTAGCTCAACAAGTCTAACTCCCTAATGGCTAACCTGAACAAGTTGTCCCTATTGTGTTTGCAATGACGTTGGGTGCAGGATGAAGTAAGATGTGACTACTTTCATTTGATAAACCCAGACTTCCTTGAATGGGTGAAGGAGGTCATAGACGATCATGTACATGAGCATGTCCTAGAGAGGGACCAGGCTCTTGATGACTGGAATGCCCAACTGTGGACTCGTGAAGAGGATATGCGCATGGATGCTGAATGAAGGGGAGAAGTGGAGATGCTGAGGAAGTTACTCAAAGTCGCCATTGCTATAATTACAATTCTGCTTGCGATCTGCATGCGGTGGAATTCAGCATAAGGAGACCATGGCGATCCATGGTTAGGTTTTTTTTTGGATGACATTTACGTCAGCATGGATGTGTGTTGTGCCTCGGCTATGTTAGTGGATATAACCATAGGATTGTAAGTATTGTTAGTTTCTGTTATAGG
Organism: Selenicereus undatus; assembly: GCA_017589665.1. Lineage (NCBI taxonomy): Eukaryota > Viridiplantae > Streptophyta > Magnoliopsida > Caryophyllales > Cactaceae > Selenicereus > Selenicereus undatus. The sequence goes on along the minus strand of JACYFF010031958.1, from coordinate 32,323,202 downwards.
ACTTGACGTTGGCCTTTTGCGTGCTTCCCGTCCTTCGTAAGCTTCAGTGCTAACACTTTAATCCCGGCGGAGGCAGGGTTTTTTTTTTTGGTGGAGGGGGACGACACGACCATGTTTATGTGTAATACTATCTTCTTATTATATCAACTAAAGTCGTTAGCTCTGTACCGTGTGAGATATGACAATGGTGTTGAATGTATGGTCCAACTATGGGAAGTTACGAAGTTATCGTCACACTTATGGAATGTGAACTTTAATTAAGCACTACTTTTGCCGTTACCTAAATTCAGTAACAGTCAACGCGCCCAGTAGATTGGAATTGATTAATCTCAAACGAAAAGGAAAAGTATGGAATTTGGTGGAAATTAACAATAACATAGTTGGTGACAAATATATGTGAAATGCTAGTGTACTGCATAGGGAATGAAATGATGTACGTTCGGCCAACAAATATGAGGTCCCCACTTCATAATTGGATGAGAGTGAAAAGGTGATGTCAACCAACATGTGAAAACAAGGTGGGGCCCTGCTAGTAATCATGAAGGTGGGTTTGGCGGGATACCTACCCCCATTTTGGAGGGAAAAAGTCCCGGCAAAGACTTTCCATCATGAGATATTGTAATCTGGGTCATTCATATTTAATCCCCGCTGCTCCCCAACCCTATTCAATCCAACAACTTTCCTCCTCAATACTTAAGCATTTACCACACGAGTTGGTGTGTTTAACCTATACCAATCACATTAAAAACCCAAATCAATCCATTACGACATAGTAATGTCAATGCCTTCTAACAAAGACACTCAGTTCATCATCCTTTGCGATTGTGGTCAGCCTGCTGACATTATCCCGGCTCAGGATGACAGATATAGGAGGCACACAGTTTGCCACATGGTATAAATGCATGCCCCTCAATGCCATACATGTGTTATTATTATGACATGCTTACATGCGAATACAGTGTTATTTACATGTGGGTTGTCCATGTCATGTCATGTAGAGGAAGTGCAAACATTTTCAATGGGTGGGTGATTGTCTAACCGGGGCAAATCTGTGAGGACACTTGAAGCACAAAATCGATTATTGCGGGGTGATTCGTTGACTGTAGCTGCTACTCTCCACCGGTAGATGGACGCCAAAATGGGTTTCAAGCTACTACTTTAGGACGCCATCAGAGATCAATTAATGTCCATGTGTGTATGCGTCATTGCGTTTATCATGTACGTGACGATATTCACAGGTGTCCTCATTTAATCTCATTTCCCGGGTTTTGGGTTTGGCTTTTTTGGGTTAGTTTCTACATCTACATGAGCTATTGGGGATATGTTCATATAGTAGTACTCCCCGACAGCAGTACCATATGTTTTGTGTCACATGCTGGAAGTTTACTGCAACACTGAAGCGCTAACTTCCAGTATGTGACAACTGTTGTTCTCCATCAACAACTTCGCCTTGTTTTTGTACATCCACCTTATACAATGGGGTGTATGTGTGGGTATCTAGTACTCGTCCACCTGCGATGCTTGTGTGGAGTTCCATGTAAGCATCCCCATATATTGTATGTCTAAACGACATGTTATATATTGGAATGCACTGTTAGCGTTTCATATGGGTAAACTGAATTGGTAGTCACCAGCTCTTTGGGTAAGCCAACATGTTAACATTCCCACGTACTAGGGCCACTAACTCGAGTTGTGGATATAATCATTAGGAAGATGACGTGCAGTAGTGAATATCCCAGAAAAATAAGGTCACTAACTCAAGTTGTTAACCATAACAGGACCATAAGGGGAAATACAGTATCCCAAAAAAATAAGCTCACTAATCTGAGTTGTGGATATAACCATGCATCACAGGACCATCAGGGGTAACTATCCCACAAATCAGTATCCCAAAAAAATAAGGTGCAACATGTCAGTATCCCAGAAAAATAAGGTCACTAACTCGGGTTGTGGATATGACCATAACAGGACCATAAAGGTGCAACATGTCAGTTTTCCAGAAAAATAAGGTCCCTAACCCGTGTTATGGATATAATCATAACAGCACCATAAGGTGGAATTTAATATCCCATAAATGTCAGTACTTCCCCAACAAAATGGTATAAGGATATGCTGCAATTTGTCATCTCAACAAGGTGAGGCCAGTAACCCGGGTTGTACATATACCCGCAACAGGAGAGGAGTTGCTCCAGTACAACACTGATGAAAGTGCTTCTCATGGGTTATAATACACTGGTAACTGAGAAACGTAAAGCTGCTGATGCAACAAGCATTTGTCAATATAATCTAATGGGAGCACGTCAACCACAGTCCTAAATGGTACATGTCAACGGCCATACCTTTCCCAGATGACTAACCTGTGTTGTGGGCACATCCAGAAAACAACACGATGTACCATAATCAGACTTAGCATATGAAAGAAAGACAGTAAACAATTTTGTAGCCTTAATTACAAACAAATAACCCGCCAATTATGGACAACACACAACGGACATCACAAACAACCACTTCAAATGCGTCATTTGGCAAGGCCTACGACAGAGGTGTACCTGCAGTTCACAAGCAATGAGCAATGAGTTATGTAACCCAGGTTGTAGGGGGGACAAGGTTGGACAAGTGGGAGACCATCTTGTAAGATGTTAAGGAAAATGATAAACTCTGCCCTGCTAGAAAGCTCAAGAGGCACTTGTCCCTGTAATGTGCAATGCAGTCTCGGTTGAAATGGAATCCATCGGCCTTGAGGGACAATAACTCCATGTAAGCTATCACAAAGACCCCGTAATCATGTCCACTGTGAAACAAGTACGGTAACATGTACATCAGTAACCCAGGTTCAGAAATATCACACACAATAGTTCTTAACAACTTAAATGAACATTAGGTATACTTTCTTTGTTCCGGACAATAGGGTATGACAACCTCCCACTATGCCGCATCAGCATAAGTGGTGGACTGTAGGAATGCGAGCACTAATGCAATCCTCTTTACAAGTGGCAACATTATGAACAACATCAGCAAAGTACATGACACCCCCCAAGGTCGATTCACAGGAATCACAACAGTTAAGCTCCAACCACAATTAACAGTTACGATTCACCACGTCTTCCACAAGTTCTCGCCTGTTCTTGTTCGCTGGACTCCGTAACGAGTCGTACAAGAGGAAGCACCGCTCACGCAAATCCGCAACCAGCAGCAACCAGTGACGCTTAGTTGTCTCAAGCAGTGGCATGAACACCTACAGTCATCACCATTAGTTAACATGTTCGTGCTGAGTTTGTGAACGTGTTCACATATGCAACAGTTGTACATATCTTACATAACTGCTCGTGCTTAAAATATGTTGTTTTTACGATATCTTTATACCTGATTTATCCTTAAAATAATTGTTATTTTTAGATTTTTATTTGAATTTATTTTGTTTTGTAGGTATTTAATAATTTGGGAAAAACACGGGGAAAATGATAAAAAATGCTGAAAATGACACATTGGGCCAGATTAACTCAAACCCGACCCAAACACCTTAGCCCATTATCTTGTTTAACCCAAAGAAAAAAAAGAAAAAGGAAAACTATAATAAAAACCTCAGTCTCACGTGCATGGCACATGCCCGTTTATTTCCCCCCCCGGCGTGCTAGGCGCGTGACCTACTCTCCCCGTGAATCTTCATCCCTTTCTCCCTCCTCACTAAAACGCAGAAACCCGACCCCCTCCATCTCGATCTTTATCTCGCTCATCTCTATCCCTTTCTCTTTCTTTGAAAACTCACGCAGCACCACCGTCAATCTTCCATCGTAACACTGCCAGCACATCAACACCACATCCACCTTCACCCTCATCCACCATCGACGCTCCAAGAACCGCCAGCACAGCAGCATCATCAATCCCATCTCCACCGTCCACCTTGCACGAATTCAAGGGTCGAGATTGAAAATGTTCGAGTATAAATAGAGGTTGCGGCGCATTTGAAGGAAGTTAAGTAGTAATCAAGGTTTTATTTAGGTGTTAGTTTAAGTTTTTAGGTTTTAATTTCAGGGTTTATCGTTTTAATTCCAAGTGTTGGTAATTTAGGGTTTGCTTTCGTTTTCATCTGTTCGGATCTCGATTCTTCGGTTTATGCCCTTAGCATTCAATTTCAAGTAATTGGAGTTTGATTAAGTTGATTTGGATGTTGGAATTTCTGATTGAGCGTTGAAACTTGGCTGGTTCTCGATCTGGGTCCTCTGAATTCGGTTCTGTTCTGTGATTTTGATTCAGTACCGTTCTCCAGTCGTTCACCTTCACATTATTTTGGTTTGCTTGCTAACTCATTCTCCATTTCTTTTGGTTAATTCGAGTTCTTGTTTCAATTTTTACCTTGCGATTAAAGTTGGGATTCCCTCTCCCCTGTTGCGCTATTTCACTTCCAGTATTGGTTTGCCTTGCGTTCCTGTTTCTACTTTTTGCTTGGATTGATGCATAATGAGCTGAGTGTTAAATGGTAACTTCGATCCCTTTATCCTCTTCTTATCTTGTTCATGTTTCAAGTTGCTGCTATGTTTTCTGTTCTTCACTATCTGCTCAATCATGGTTGCTAATTTGCTCACATTTGGATACTAAATGTCTGGATTTTTATTGGTCTGCTTTGAGCTTTTAATTGTAATGTTCCTGGTTTACTCTTCTGCACTTTCCCCTTCTCTGTTTGGTTTAGTTATTTAGTTCACTTGTTGCTCAAATCTAGGTTGTTCTTGATTATGGTTTTCGCTTTAAGTTAGGATTGTTTATTTAGGATTGTTTAAGCAGTAGCATGTTGAGTTTAGGGATTGATAAGAACAATTAGTGATCATCCATACTTAGATCCATTCATAATCTATAAGCTTTTGTGAATTGTTTTAATTAGCTTAGAATGACTCTAGATTAGTTTAATTTCGTGCTTAGTGACCCTAATCTCATCCTTGTCAAGTACTACGATGATCCTCAAGTACTACGACGATAGTCGTATACTTGCGGCATTTTATTTTTCACTTAAAATCATCCAACAATAACGTAGGTGCAGCTGAGGAGCGGGCTTGAAGCTATCCCATATCATGCCGCGATATGCGTCATGTTGTGCAGAATGACCTACAAAAGCAACACAAGTGCCAGTAACATAAATGCGTAAAATTACATGCAGTAAACACTGGTTTGCCGTTGTTCCCTAAGTTACTAGATCATACACTCGTGTGGTGCTTTAAAAAAACTTACATCCAACACAATTTGGGGTAGGTGTGTTGCCACTTGTAAAGGAGCTCCGTGAACATGTCCATTGCGAGGTTACTGATACAATACTTCCACGACCTATCCTCGGCTCTAGCCTTTGGAACGACATTGATGAGGCCCCACAACCAACTGCCAAGCACTAGCTTCGTCATGCACTCCTTGAGGTCCTCCTCCCTATTCCACAATGTGAAGGTCTATGTTAGACGAAAAGCAACATTGCCATCAAAACGAAGACATATGATGAAGCGCAGCTACTTACCACTGTTCGCTATTAGGCCGCAACCCCTTAAACCTGCTCCTGACATTGTTCAGCAACTCTAACTCCGTTGCTGACAACGGTGCGCTCACGTACGCTATCAACACCTACATAACACGTAATAATGAGCAACCGATGTTGAATAAAAAAAAAACGACATGAACTATAACTTCATCGTTACCTGCTTTGTCAACTTCAGCTTGTTGAAGTGCTCTGCACTTTGCCGGACGCCTGACCCTTCTACTACGATTGGGAGGACATGAAGAACCTCTAGGTCCACCCGGCCCTCATAGGGGTCACTGCTAGCACCTACAGTGTCCGCACCAGTCCTCCCTTTGGTGATGTCCTTCTGCTTTTCCGTGCTCCTAGTGGACAAGTTGTGTTAGTGTATGGTGTGCTATGTACTGCAGTCGGTTTCCTAGATCGAGGCCTCCTCTTCATACAGATGACAATGTTAGAACTTTTCCTAACACCATCTCCCTCGCACGACACATTGGCGGAATCAGAAGTTATGGTCCTCTTACACTCTGGTGGTACATCTGCACCACCCTCGGGATTAGTGCCACCATGTATGGAACGGGCAAAAGGGGGTTCACAGATGCCTCATCTGCATCCGTGCCATCGACAGCTATGCTATCTGCTATCATGGTCAGTCCATCATCCGCGGACTGCATACCAAGCTCAATTGTTGCCTCAGATCGCAGCACTCCTGTCCCAGCTAGTGTACCAACCTCCACATTTGCTGCTGACGATGCTGGTGCCATGGTAGCACCATCCCCTGGACTTGTGTGCCCTGCCACATCACCCTAATCTATGCAACAAATCCCACTCTCTGCTGTCGCGCTGTCCCCACCTTCAGCCATTTTTGGCATTGTAGCAGATTCCCCAAGTATTGAGTCGAGGTGTTGTCGTTCGAAGGCTCATGTGCATCGACCTTGCCTTCTTTGGAAGACACGATAGCTGCATCAGAAGGTGTTTGCCATACATCTTCCACTATAGCGAAGGGCACTACATTGGGCTCAGTACACTGGGGGGCATGTCCTTCATGTACACAAACTTCGGGAGGGGCCGCAACATCGACTCTCGTGGTTGCCATGTTCTGACCCTCAGAACTGTCCCCCGGGATGTGCGCTGTTGTTGGGGACGTTGCATCCTCTTCCTCACCCTGTAGCTCACTGCTGTCATGCCCAGTTGGTTTCCGTAAATCAGTCTGTACCCTCAAATACAGCAAACAAACATCAGCAGATGTGCATAGCAAGCACCCACCTTTGGTGCACAACACGCAAATAACAGTTATGCCCATAGCTATATGAAAGTACCAACACTGACCTCTCTATCAAGGAGGTAGTATCGGAATCAATCTATACCCATGAAATCCCTAATTGTGTGCACCATCTTCTCCTCATCTCGAGAGCTCAAGATAGGGATGACCTTCAACAATGACAAACACAGGTCATGAGGAGGATAAGTAAAAAAAATTACGACTCCTATTCGTTCACTTACACAAGTAAGTAGTTGGAATATTTGTCCTACCTCGGACTCTTTGATTCTCGCCACCAGCTCAAAGGCATTGTACCTCCCCCATGGTCCACACTGTCCCAACTTGTCAACCGAGGGAACCTAACTTTATCATGTTTCGCAAACTGTGTAGTGTGCTCGTAGAACCGCATTTGCGATGACAGCAAAGAAACATATGAAACCAAATATGGAACTAACAACATAATGAACTCACTTACGATAGCACTAATGAAATCTCACCTGAATAAGGAGGGAGAATCCATTCATCTGAACATCTGAAACAGGCCCCTCCAACTCCCGCTGCATCTGCTCAACTGCTTCAACGAGGACGTGCCACACAGCTCTGGCCCAAGCATATTCGCGCAGTCCATGGACGTCCTCCATATATGTCTGCATAGACCATGCAGCTCCAAGCGGGGTTTTTTTTTTCGGGAACGTCACCCCACTCATCACCACCCAAGCGTACAGGCTCAGCCACAACCCTAGCTTCTCCGACTCTTTATTAGCATCCAACAGCTTCTTCATAACCTTGATGTAGTTCCTGAACACCAGCTTCTTGCTCCCTTTTTCCCTCTTCAATTTATCACTCTTCTCTGTTATGTACTATGCCATGCACAGCCGTACCATCCTCACGAGCTCATCGCAGACAAATCATCCTCACCAAACTCCACTCTCTTACCTGTCACTGGTAAACCTGTGAAGAAGGCCACATCATACACAGAGAAGGGAACGAGACTCCCAGCTAGCCTGAATGCCTACCTCCACGACACCTATTCCTTCACCAGTGTAGTTGTCAACTCCCTCTGCATGGAAAATGGTCGATAATCCAGAGTCGGCTTCAAAATCGTCCCCTCAATTCCTTCCCTTTGGTGTGGCTTGAGCGTCTTGTTGAATTTATGAATCTTTTCTAATGTACACCTCCCCCTCACACTCACTGGAACTACGCCCCTCCCACACCTTCCATCCTTATCAAACAGAAGCCCATCACAAGCAGCCTTTTGCCTCCACCGTCTACCTTCCACAATGGGTTCCCTCATCCTCTTATGACCTCTCCCTTTACCACTACCATCGCCACTGTCAGCATCCACGTGTGCTGCATTATCACTATCATAACGATCACTACCAGACAGTCCAACATCATCACCACTCTCCTCCACCAATGATAGACTCTCATCTAAACTGGCCCCCGCTTCCAAAGGCACAAACTCACTCCCTAACGACATTTTCCAATCCTCGTCCATTACAGAGCCCTTTCGAGGACCTCTAGTACTTGACGATCTAGCACCCGTCGTCACAGATGACCCGACCTATCGTTTTGTGTCACTTCTTTTCATTATGCACCTGTATGATACCATCGGAATACGTCATTCCAGCACCCTCAACATAAAACCATACAACCCAAATTGCATACAACTAACATGTGCTTCACACAAACTGACCAACTCACACACCATTCCAAGTAATACCATCATTACATATATCCTGGGTTACACACTTGTGATTTCAGGTTTACTGACATACAACAACATTCCCCCCTAAGCCATTTCTAGAATACATGTAAAAGCTACACCATCCTCTACATCCAGGGTTATACGACGATAACTTTTGGGATACCCACATTATGCACAAAACAATTCACATTACTACTCATCCTTTTAACTAGGGATATACAACTGTAGTTATAGGGATGATAATATATAGGAAAATTTTACAGGCCTACTTGGACGAGGCTACATTTTGCACACAATTTAGAACCCTAATCACTGCTTTACCTGGGTTACATAAATACTACTTCTGGGATACTTATATTATGCAAGCCATTTACATACCTATTGCTTACTCTGGGATACATAGTTGCATACTGTGGGTTACTAGTACTTAGCAACATCAACTCATCTATTTAGTGTGCTCCATGAGGTATACAATTCACTTAAAACATTTTGGGAACACAATTCATACACGTTTTCAGTGTCCATTAGATATACAATTGCAATTACTGCCATACTCACATTATGGACATAATTCTCTTTAAACTGGGATATACAATTGCATCTTCTAGGATACTACTATTTCCATAAATCATTTCACATAAGTAATTAGGGTTTACCTTTAGATATACACTTGCATCTACCGGCATACTAGGAAAATTCCCATACCTATCTAGTGTTTAGTAGGACTTGCAATTGGCATTTATTGGCTGCATTTGCAGACACAACTCACCCACTTCCAATTAACCCTGGGATATACAAATGCAGCTTCTGGGATACTCTTGTTTCAAAAACAATTCACATCCAGCAAATGAGTGTCTCACCTGGGATATACAATTGCAACTTGCAAGAACATCACATTATGCAAACCAATTACCAACCATACTCAATGCTTAGCCCAGATTACACAAATGCATTTTCCGGGATATTAGGGCATAGCAATTCACAAAGTCTTCTATCCTTAAATCTTACATCATGCGTATACTTCAACAACATTAGACCATAACAACCACCAACTACTTACACAAATTACACCATAGTTGATCCCTTCCCTACGTCACCACCACCGACATCCATTTAGTCTACAACCTAGGTTATCCACTATGCAATTCGGGGATACTGCAACTATGCGAACTACTTACAACCTACTTAATGCATGTTTGGCCCCCCCCCCCGCCAAATGTCCACCTTCTCTAGTACAACTACAACCCATTCTCTAACTCCTTCAAATTTACAAACCAACTACACCATTCGTATTTCACTCTAAACACACACCACATCCCTTTCCTCCCCTACCATTCACCAATCTAAACCGAAATTGAACATCCTCTATCACATATTATAATAACAACCACCAAAATTACACATAATTAAACAAACAAAACCATTACCTTTGAGATCTGAATAGCAACTCAGTCGAATACCTTGGTCCCTCAACAAGCGAGCACCAGTAGTCCACAATTGCGCGACCTTCGCAGCTTATCCACTGTCGATATCAATGGCTTCCACTCCCTCAATGTCGCCCTCAACCACGACCCTTCCCGTTGATGTTTATATGGCGGTTTCTCACTCTTAACTTTTCCCTCACACCCTCTTTCAACCTCTCTCACTTAATTTTTCAAAAGATATGAACGAAATAGGGGAGGGGCAACTTTGGCACATTAACTTCCCTCTCTCCCCCTGCGCTGACACGTCAATAGACATAAGGGCCCCATGTGTTAGACAAAAACAACACCTCTTAGTAAGAAAAGTGATCAAGTGAAAAGTGTTAATTTAAATAACACAATTTGGTAAATTTCCATAATACTAATAGGAACCAACTGTGGGTTTGGAGGAGAGAGAATAAGGCTAAAATAGTCGTTATGTCAATAAAGAAGAGAGATAAAATAGGGTGGGGGATAAGGTTTCGAATGTCAAATTGTTTGTGAGGCTGTGACAACTAGTAACAATGTCAGGTCGCTAACAAGATTATCATAATCATATAAGAATCGAAGTTCACAAATCAATTTTCAACATTTTTTTCTTGCAAATTCACACCCAATTTTGGGTTCTATTAAAGCTTTGTGCAGAGTCTTTTTTAACTCCTCTTCTTTGTCTTTCCCCTTTTACTCTTTTCTTTTCTAGTCAATTTTTCAAAAGTAATTCAAAAATAAAAAAATAGTGTAATCAATAATGCTGATCAACAATGACATTTTTGTGCTTGCTAATTAACTTCAATGACATGGAAAGATACTAAAAAAACTTAGTGACTTTTTAAAATAAATTACAAACTTTGATTGCACTTTGGTTAAGAACTCAAGTCTAAAGACATGTTGCTAGCCAAATAGTTCCATTCCGCTCAATTCAAAGATGAGAGTCACATAGGAAGGCTAACACGAGATACAAGCAATGTCCTGTAAATTCCTAGGTTGAGCATTTCATTCATCACATATCCACTCATATCTACCCGCCCCCCAAAAAATGTGACCCCTAATAATTAGTCCCAATCAAAATTACTAATCCTTAACTAAACCTAATAAGTAGGCCAGTCAGTTTAACTTCGGGTTGAGTTAATATTAGGTGAGTCATGTATGGGGCAGTAAGATTAGATCAATATTAGTTCAGGGCAGGTCATTTTCGATTTGGAATTGACTTTATGCATTGATGTTTGGCCAAATAAGCTTATTTTATAAAAAAAAATTAGCTTTGGTGGAAAATATTCGAGTCAATCCAGGTTAGTTGTTTCGAGGGTTAGATTGAGTATAGATTTTAGTCATTTGGTTCACGTACTTTTCACTTGTCTAGGTAGGTTCAAATTCGGATTGTTCAGTTCAAGTCCCTATCTAGATGATTGTTACTTAGCACAACCTTAAACACTAGGCACAAGAGTTCCATCTAATGTCCTTCCGTGGCTTGATATAAAATCTAGCAAATCATAGATAAAATTCATAAGCAAAGAGTAAATTAAGACCCAACATCTAGAACAAATCGATTGGGCTCCTAAATAATGGTAAAGGAAGGTATACCTGATGTGCCCCCAATCCTTTTATTTCACATCTCTCAACCATCTCTTCTCTAACAAAGCTAAGAAAAATTTGGTAAAAATAAGACAATTAATTAGCAATAACACACCAAGGTCTTATATGATTTACCCCTAACAATCACAATTCACAATATTAGTTTCTAAACATTAGAAAAGTTCCAAAAAGTATTGACTAATAGCAACATCTAACATCCATTAGTTCACCACAAGTACACCGAATTGACATGTAAGAGACCACCCCACTCGAGGTAAGAGCTTTCGAGACCTAAACTAAAACAACTCAATTTGACAACAAGGTGAACCTCCATTTAGCATTACTGACCTAAAATGTGCCTCCTAAATGTCAATAGCATTTTCTTCGCAAAAGGAGATTAACTAAAAGAGGCTAAACTTGAGTCACCCAAACTAAAATTAGTAATATAGATAACCTATTGACCATATCTAAGTCCACCACAAACATGACCACTAGTACATCCAACTTTATTAAATGACTCCTTTTGTAGATCTAACTTCACCATAGATAAAAATAGGTAGTACATCATAACTGTCCAATGTGCATCAAAGAAAGAACTAGAGGTTGTGCAATAGAAAATGCTTTTTGTCAATGCAGTAGGATAAGTAAAATTCATTAGTCAGTAGGTAGCATACTCAAGTAGCATTGCAAGTGTTCGTGCCAAAAATATATTATTTTTACGATACTTTTATACCCAATTTATGCTCATAATAATTGTTATTTTTAGGTTTTTATTTGATTTTATTTTGTTTTATAGGTATCAAATAATTATGGAGAAATGCGAGAAAAAAGATGAAAAAATACCAGAAATGAAGAATCGGGCCAAGTTGATTCAATCCCAACCTATTTCATCCATCAACATATTGGAAAAAAAAAACCTAAATAATTCAACCCATTTTCACCCCCCATGCGCATGTCACATGTGTTCCTAAACCCCCCATCATTTCTCCCTATCTCTCATCTCAGGTAATAAGAAAACCCGAAATCCCTCCTTCTTTGCATCCATCTTCATCCCCCTTCATCTCCATCTCTTTAACTCATCTCTCTCTCTCTAAACCTCTAATGCCTTCCACCATTTTCATCCCTATCCACCACTCCAAACGCCAGCACATCACCACAAGCGCATCAATTACTAGCTTGCCTTATCTCCACCATCCATGGCACAACGAATCAAGGGTCGAGATTGAAGCTTGTTGGGTATAAATTGAGGGGAGTTGGCTCCAGAGAAGAGGTTAGGAGGTTTTTAGGGTTCCAATTAGTTTTAATTTCTAGTTTTTAGGCTTCAATTTCATATGTTTTCAATTTCCAGATTTAGGGTTTAAGGTTTGAAAATTCGATTTAGGGTCTAATGTTAGATTGGTTTTTGGTTCCGAATTTCATGTAATTAAGGTACGATTTTGTGATTGCCAATTGAAATTCATGGTTTTCAGTTTGCTTTTGTAAGATTTTGGATGTTGGTTTGTTTAATTTCAGTCACCCCCTCCCCTGCTTTTATTTCATCGAGCATGGTAATGGCATTTCCGCCGTTGTTGCGGTTATTGAAGCTCGTTTCTGATTTTTTTCTATTTGGATCAATGGATGGATGAAATCTCGCTCCCTTCCTCGGTTCTAGTCTGAGTTGGTTGCCTTGATTTGGTTTGTTGTTCTTTGCGGTGATGGGGTTTGTCCCAGCTCCTCCTTCGTTGAATACTGCGCTAGTAGTTCATTGGTTTGTTATGTTTGTTTTGATTCATATTTTGATTGTGAATTAGTTGAGTTTAGCTTTGTTTTGCTGCTCTGATTTTGTTCATGTTGCTCCCCTATTTTGATATGTTCTATTTTGTATCCTTGATATGGTCCTGTTGTTGATATTTTGTTCTATCCTTGATATGTTCTTGTGGATGGTTGATATTTGTTCTATCCTTGATACTCTCTGGATGGTTGATATGTTCTTAAATCCTTGATATGAGCTGGGGTTTGATTTCATTGATGAAGGCAGTGGCTCTGCTTTTGCTAGATGACAAAGTTAGGCAAGGTGGGCTGTATACTCCCAGTAGTTTATGAATGTAATTAATTACTAACTAACATTGGTAGTAGTTGAATGTTGGTCTTTTCGTTAATTAATTTGTGGTAGCAGTAGCTTTCCTCTTTGTTTTTGCTTTCTTTAATTTGAGTGTTATTAATTTGCTGTAGCTTCTAATGGATAGTTCACATGTTTGTAGTTAATTTCTAGGTCCTAAGCTTTTATTTTATTTGGCTTGGATATTTTGTTAATATTAATATGTTAGATTATTATTTAAGTGATCTAATCTAAGACCTCGTCCATGTCGAGACGACCCTCAAGTACTACAGCAACAGCTGTGCGCTTGCAACCTTTATTTTTCATTCCAAATTCTCCAACAGCAAGGGCTCTATTTATGAAAGTAAAGAGGGAAACAATTCATATTGTTGGTTCACAATAGCAATGCAGGGACAATTCAACACCCCCGTCACTCCCCCTTCCCCCTTTTTTGTTGCTATTTATGATATAGCAGAAATGCCAACATTTGTATTTTAGACATTATATTATGTAATCGATTTTCTTGGTTATGAGGGGAGGCAAAAAACAAAAGACTAATATGGGAAACTGTTGATTTCAAAAGTGATATGCAAGCGCATGGTGTCAGTTTATACTAAGATCCAGCGAGTACAGCTCGTCCTACAAAAATGATATAATCAAGTTTTACCACTTAATTTGCTTGACCTTAGATGAAAATTAGACTACTTAAAAAACTAGTGCCCTAAGATTATCTAACACTAGTTAAGCTAAATGAAGTGAAAAATAAGTTAAATAAATAACAAGAAAAGAAAAAAGATGAAAATATTACTCTAGATTCTTAAAAAAATAAAAATCAAAACGATAGGAAAAAAATAAACAAATTAAGGATATTGACTGAATGAACAAAATTAGGCCTAACTGTAAAATAAAACGAACATAAGGCAAAGACTGCTTTATGACAGAACACTAAAATTTAAACAATTAATCCAATTGTAAGTTGTAACACCACCTAAACCCATGTGATGCTGAGCTAAAGAAAGAATAAATAAAACAAAATTTAGAGAGCAAAAGTAAAGAAGGAGAGTCTTCTAGGAAAATGATAGGAGGAAAATAAATTAATTAAAAAGCCTCAACTAAAGACCCAAAGAAAAGTGAAAAACACACAAAGGGGACAAAAGATGCAAAGAGGTTCAGAAAGTAATTAATGAAACAGAAAGAACAAGTAGAGGACGAGAGTTATCTGTGAAGCTACCTAGGAAGCTAATAAAGTAAAATTAAATTAAACAAAAATAAATTGAATTAAGCAAAATAAGAAAAGCAAGGCACAAAGAAGACTGAAATAGAGCAGCAATACTCTTAAATGAAAGGAAAAATAGAGTATGAAATTGGAAAAAATAGAGTACTCAACAACTGAATATTTAATTAAAATTCTGCAAATTTATTCAACTAGTAGCCAAATTCTCAGTGAAAGTGCCAAATGGAGAAGAGAGGACTTGCTCTTCAACTATTTGAAGTTTTCAATAATGACTTCCTAGGCCCCAGAGCCAACAATGAAAGGGGACCCTAAACTACTAAATCTCAACCAAGGGGAGAAAATATTGAAAGAGAGTTAGATTACAATTGTCTAAGGCTGCTTTTTGTTGATGATTTCAGACTCACCCCCCACCCCTCTATTTATACAGAAATTTTGCAACTGTATCCAATCTCCAACTCTTCAAAATTCAGGGTGATCTGCTAAACTTTCGCAACCAACCTTGTGTTGTTATGATTTTTAGTCAATTTGGGGAATCTAGGCATTGGAAGATGGTTTATGAATCTCACTTGACTAGTTAATCTCAGCGAAAATAAAGGAACTATTTTCAGGATCTTCGAATCTAGCCATTGGGAGATGATTTATGGATGAAGATGATGATAGCGAAAGAAAGGGAAGTGGTTTCATGGTTTAGGCGAAGAATGTGGAACTGATGAAGTCCGTAGCTATCGTTTTTGGTCTTGTTCAACAGAGCCAAAAAGGAGGAGATAGAAGGTGGATTTAGAAAGCCAGGAAAGGAGAGGAGAGAGAAAAATAAATGGGGGGCGTGGTGTAAAGTGATTTATGTGAGAAGTAGAGTGTGGGGCACTTGGGTTTTATTTATTTTTCTTGTTTTTTTCAGGTGATGAAGAAAAGGACTCAGTCATGGCTTTCTAGGCTGCACTTTCAACCTCACTTCTCAACCCAAATTTCTATTTTTCTACCACTTTCTTCATTTTTTTGATTTTTCTGTATAAATGATAAAATCCAAACAAAAATTCTAAAATAATAATTTTTTTGAGCCAAAATCATCAGTTTAGGAGCATAAAGTTGCACGATTTTTCGATCAAATGAATACTCCCACACTTAGATTTTGCTCGACCCTAAGTAAAATGGAATTAAAAATTCTAGAAAGAAGGGGGAAAAAAAATCCCAACTCACTTTTGTAGAAATCACAGTTTCATTTAGAATATGCAACAAGCCCATTGAACCCCTAGGTTCCCCCCAGTGGATGAGTAGATTCTTGTGAGGGTTTTCAGAAGATGTGCCTACAAAATATTTTAAAAGAAAAAAGAAAAGAAAGAAAAAGAGAGGGAAAAAATAATTAAAAAATCTTTTACACTTTTTAAATTTTTATAAAATGTACAAGGGAAAACAATATACACATTCCAACCAGATATATCACCCTTAAAACCAAGATATTAGCCTATATATGAACAAAGTGTATTCATCCTAGTGCACGGTGTGCAAGTGTACCATCACCCAAGGGACTAGGCTAATTAGAGTTTGACTCATTTATACCTGACAAGACAAACTATTTATTGACTTATTGACATGAGAAGTAAGCTTTCCTAGTAGTAGTATTGCCTTAAAGGGTAGCACCCAATAGCACATGCCTCAAGGGATACTTGTCATTCCCTACTTTATTACTCCTTTTGTTTTTGAATGCAAATTGAAAGCAAAAACCAAAAATGAATTTACACAGACAAGTGGGAGAGCCAACTATAGAAGCCTAAGGCCCCATGATAATAGTGCTTTTGAAAGTAAGGATTGCATTCATAGTTATAATGGAATAGGAGGATACAACTAGGTACAAAATGTCACACTTAGGATTAAATTTTTATCATGTACGTCCTACCTACATACAAGCTAATATTAAACTATAAGGGGTCAAACTAGTCGAAGTAGAATACATTCCCCAAAACCAAATAAACTAAAAAAGGCCAAAGAAAAAGCGAAAACAAATTTTGATTTTTGTTTGGAAAAAAATAATCTTACGAAAGCCTGCACCCCGACACTTAAACAATGCAATGTCTCTATTGCATGTAGAAGTACAATAATGAAAAACACAAAATCAAAAACAAAGAAAAGAAAAGAAAAGAAAATATATATACAATACAAAGGAACAATCAATGTTTGCACTGTGTTTCATAGAGCATCAGACACTCTGTTTCTCTCTCATCTGTAGGTAGCTGCAGTTTGTCCATTCACTTTAAAATGCGTATCTCTCGTGGGGTCTTGTATCTCTATAGCACCATGTGGACAAACATAAGAAACAATAAAAAGACCAGTCCAACGAGATCTTAATTTACTTGGAAAAATGTGTAGCTTAGAGTCATAAAGCAACACCTTCTGACCTGGGAAGAGCTCTTTCCTATGAATATGCCTGTCACGAAGCAACTTTGCTCTCTCCTTGTGCATCCTAGAATTCTCATAGGCCTCAGCTCTGATTTCTTCCAACTCACTCAACTGTAGCTTCCTCTCTACTCCAGCTGCCTCTAAGTCAAAGTTCAAGGTCTTTACGGCCCACATAACTCCGTGCTCAAGTTCTATAAGAAGATGACAAGACTTACCAAAGATAACCCTAGAAGGAGACATGCCTAAAGGGGTCTTAAAAGCCATCCTATAAGCCCATAGAGCATCAATGAGCTTATCTGCCTAGTCCTTGTTGTTTGTACTCACAGTTTTTTTCCAAAATCTGTTTGACTTGTCTATTAGAAACCTCCACCTGGCCACTACTCTGGGGATGATTTAGGCACTGGCTAATTGGTGAATGATCGAGTACTTTTTCAATAATGCATCAAAAGAACGATTGTCAAAATGAGTACCATGGTTGCTAATGATAGCCGTAGGCATGCCATACCTAGAGAAAGTACTTTCCCTAAGCAACTTGACAATGACCTGAGTCTCGATGTCCTAGTCAGCACAGCCTCCACCCACTCAGACACGTAGTCTATAACATGGAGAATATACTAATTCCCAAGAGAAGACGGAAATGGTCCCATAAAAATCAATCCCTAAAACATCAAAGATCTCAACAATAATTATAGTATTAGAGGGCATCATATCACTCCTACTAATTTTCCCAAACTGTTGACACCTTGGGCAATCTTACAATACTAATGGGCATCTTTGAACAAGGCAGGCCAATACAAACCATTGAAGGACTTTGGCAGCTGTTTTCTTCCCACTAAAATGCCCCCCACAAGCTTGGTCATAACGAAAGGAATGGACATTTCCAATCTCATTGTCACGGATACATGTCCTAAAAATCTTATCAAAATAATATTTGAACAAGTAAAGGTCATCCCAATAGAAACATTTTACAAGATAAAAGAATCTGTCCTTATCATGCTTATTCCAACCTAGGGGCATCTCACCGGCCACGAGGTAGTTTACAATGTCATCATACCATGTCTTAGATTGAACCATAAGTAGCTGCTCGTCAGGGAAGCACGTAGATATGGGGGCCTCACTCTTTTTTTGCACAATGATATGAAATAAGTGGTCAGCAACAAGGTTCTCAGAACCCTTTCTATCCTAAATTTCGCAATCAAATTCCTGTAAGAGTAAAATCCACCTAAGCAATCTAGGTTTTGCATCCTTCTTAGAGAAGAGATGCTTTAGTGCAGCATGGTCAGTATGAACTATCACTTGAGATCCAATCAAGTAGAGCCGAAATTTTTCAAAAACAAACACAACCGCTAAAAACTCTTTTTCAGTCATAGTGCAGTTCAACTAGGCCTTATTCAAAGTGTGACTCGCATAAAATATTACATGAGGTTTCCTATCTATATGTTGTCCTAAGACAACCCCTACAGCGTAGTTAGAAGCATTACACATTAGCTCAAAGGGCTCTCTCTAGATAGGAGGGTGTAAGATAGGGGCAGAAGTCAGGGCTTCCTTCAACCTATTAAATGCCTTTAAGCACTCCTTAGAGAAGCAGAAAGGTGCATCTTTGGCTAAAAGGTTAGTTAAGGGCTTAGCAATTTTACTAAAATCTTGAATAAATCACCTATGAAATCCTGCATATCTTAAAAATGACCAAATATCTTTCACACAAGTAGGAGGGGGGAGATTAGCAATTAAATGAATTTTTTCGTTATCAACTGCACTCACACACACACACATATATGTGTGTGTGTGTGTGTGTGTGTGTGT
>JACYFF010031958.1:32271013-32294202 GCA_017589665.1 Selenicereus undatus | reverse complement strand
CATGGAGATGAGGATCCTTATGGTGATGGTGATGATGATATATTATAGGGAGGAAATGAGGGGTGTGATTAGGGCTTGTGATGTTTGTGTGGGAGATGATGTGTGGAGGTTTAGAGTTTGATGGAAGGATGATTATGATGAGGCATGAGGTTGGATGGAAGTGTGATTGTAAGCTTCCTTCTTCTTTCTTCCCTAGACTTCTTCTCTCCCATGACTTCTAACTCTGTTCCAACTCTTCCAATCCTAGCCCTAACAGTATCTTCATAATTATCATTTTTGGACCGTCTTCTACCCAACCATGTAAAACCCGAGCCTCAACGACTCGTCTTCTCCTCTTTATTAAAACAATGCCTAACCTGAAAAATATACGAAAATAACGTACGTTAGATGCAATAATATGTAAAATATAATCAAAATAATTAATAAAACGATGCATGATTAATGGCTCAACATGATTTTACTGGTACTAGTTATCACAATCTACTACTTATATCCTAAATATTATATTTTATGTGATTATATGCCCACCCTGCTTAGGAAGATAATTAAGGCTTAATTAGAGAGTGTTGAATTTATGAGTATACTTCCACAAGAGGGGGGTGAATTGTGGTGTCTGATTTTCGCGTTATAAGTAACAAACACCCTGACTGAGGTTGTTCTCAGATGACGAACACCCTGTTGACTTGTTTGCAGGGGGTGTTTTCAGATATTGCAAATACGAAAATCACCAAGATAAATGCGGAATTAAAGCACACACAATTTTTAAGTAGAAAACACTTCTAGCCTAACTGAGGTGTGAAAAACCACGACCTACCTCGTGTAGGCTTTTAACCACTTCACTATAACCGGGCTTAACTCGTTACAAATGTAACACACCTTGTTACAACTTGCAACCACGTAACCTTCTTCCCTAAGAACGGTTACACCACGTCCAAATCTCACCAGATTGAACACGTCCAAAGTCCACACGACTGAGGACCACTCACTTACTTTTCTGATCCAAGATCAGGGTTGAAAACACCTTACTGGGGGTGCTTCTCACTAAGCAGATGTAAGGTACACTGAAGATCCTATTATGCCAATGGTTTGAAAACTCAATTTAACACAGCTTGTCACGGTTTTTCTTTGCGAATTGAAGCTCAAGAAATCTTTTCTTACTTTTGAGTAAAAACCGGGTTTTCAGAATTTTTCCTTTTTACCACACTGTGTTTTCACAATATCTGTTGTGTCTACGAATGGGAGATAAGAGCTAAGCTTTTTAACCAAGAAGATCAACGGTAAAAAAATCAAGGAAGTTGCTGAGAATCTGCCAAGTATGGCATCAAAGGAGATTTCCAAGCAAATGATTTTCCAAACGGCTGGATAAGAAATTTTCCAAAATAAAAGGGATTTGTTTCTAAAAGATAAAAACTTATCCTCTTCGTTTAAAATAGCCGTGGAGAATTTCAAATAAGGAACCAGAAATCTCAACTTTGAAATTTGAATAAATCACTTCCTAAAATATAGGTGATAAAGATCTTTTTGGTTTTGGAAAAAATTTTAGCACAACAATTTTGGCAAATCTCCCATAATATTTCGTATCTCAAAAATATTCTATCCTGGGATTTTAAGAAAGTATTTTTGAGCTTTTGGCCAGCCGAAATAAATTTTTCCAAAATAATCGGGCATAGCCGTTTCAGTTCAGAAACACCCTAGGCACCCTGTTTGCAGGGTTGTTCGCAACTGGTGTTCTGAAACGCTTAGCGCAATTGCCGATTCAAGAGGTGTTTAAAATGATGTTTTCAATATTGGCATATTAACAAGAGTCTAAATAAATAAAACCTATATACTCAAGACTTCTTGTTTTGAACCAGTCATCTTGTCCAAGATTTGTAGAGCTGCTGTGAACACCAAGACCACCTTGTTTGCTGGGGTTGTTCTTTGCATTGCTAGAGTTTCGGAACCACATGCATTACATCGAGCTGATCTTGCTAGAGTCCAGGAACAACATGCTTTTGCAATCGAGTTGTTCTTAATATAGAACCACCAAGTATAACCTATTTTAAAGACTTGTTCTCACATGTAGCAAACCAGTTAATACACAAAAGAAAACACCAGTTAGGCCTATTTGGAGATCGTGTTTGGAGCAACATTACTTGGACAAATTTTTACACTTGAATTTGTTATCATCAAAACTTAATCAAAATAACTCAACAGAGAGCTTAGACCATTAGCTAAACTGAGTCGGCGTTGGACCTTGGCGTTTCTCTAGCTTCCAATTTACAGACATTACTAATCTCAACCACACCTTCCTTAAATCAGATACAACACATATCTGTTTCGTTTTCTACTTTGGACCATAGTCACTAATTAAGTTTTCTATATTTTTAAGGATAATGACACTTTAATTAAGAAATCATAATATTCAAGAAATAAGGTTCGATTGAATAACATTACCTACTGGTAAACATCTTTTATTGAAAACTTGAAAGAGGAAATATTACAATCGAAAGATTTAAGAGGGAATTAAAATACTAACATCATCAAAGATGATTGCTCATAGAGAAATGGAGATTCTTGACTTTTCTTTTGCTCAATTATGCTCAAATGGTCATGTCCATTCTCAGCACTCGATCTTTCCTTTTATAGAGAAGATGGACTACACAGAATACCCTAATGGCTACAGTACATGTACTGATATTTTCAGTTGCACTCACATAGTTATAGTAGACTGCATTATTTTACTTACTTGACACTTGACAAGATAGTACAATAATGGTGCAATAACTTTTCAGAACCTTTAATGTTGATGAGACTAGTCATCCATATTAAGACTCTACATGTCTTCACCTCTAATAATGTCTTCTAGTCCATCATTATCAAGCTAATCATCAAAATCTTCATCAAGTTGAAGATGCTCTAGATCCTATTTTCGCATAATTCATGAAGTTATCTTTTTCCTTTTTCTGATAAGAATTTTCCAACTTCAACATCAAAGAAATAATCCTAGACATCTTTTGAAGTTGTTGTTGGTACTTTCATATATTTGCTGAAACCATTATGATAGATGAAAGTGGTGTTTCTGCAATGCGTTAGTGTTCTTCCTTGTTCAATTAATGCCACATTTGATGATAAGCATTGTAAAAACTGATGACTCTTGCTAAATAGGCTTACTAACTAATTCTTATTGTTCTCGAAACCATTCTTGTTACTGATAATTGGGATCATCTAAATCAACTATTTGAACAAAATAATGAGCTAGTTTTACTTTTTCATTTTCATACTCAATTACTGCGCAATGTAGTTCGACATACAAGCTTCTATTGTATGGAGCTTTTGTTGGGTCATTAGGAGATGTGAGAATCTAAGGATCCTTTTAAACATGCACTGCTAAAACTTAGTTAGCCTTAAGAAGAATGGGTACAACGGATCTGAGATTTTCATGAGGTAAATTACCATACCGTATTCCCAGACTTTCATGATGGGATCATCCAGAAAGATTGAATTTGCTCAGAGGCTAACACCATCAACTCCAGATTGTCAGGAAAGAAGATCGTAGTGCTCAATGACTTGCAAATATCATAAAAATAACCATGATAGTAGTCGATCTAGGCGTATACTATTCGTTGAACCATTTTTCATGAACATAGGAACTTATTTTTTCTTGAACATCATAAGGACACCTTAGATAATTCATTTGTAAATATAAAAGACGAAATCTTTGTACTATTAGATAGGTAGAAGACAACAGACCAAAGCGTGATCAACTTTTTGTATGAAATTCCAAAATATCCATAAGTATTCTTCTAGAAGGAGAAACTTGTTCTAGTAGTAATGACATTTCATTTTGAATCTCTTCTTTTCCAATAGGAGTGCTACTCTGATGATAATTGTTGGTGAGTTCACAATTTAAACTATCTGCCATAGAGTTTTTCAATCCCTATGTATGTTCAATAGAGAAGAAAAACTAGTTAAACCATAATTGCTAAAGCTGGAGCCGCTCTTGCGTTTGCACATTTGATAAATACTTTTTCACAAAACCAAGTTTTCTTTGCAATCAGTTCAAATCAAAACACGTTTCAGGGCTAAAAAGATTAAGAACTTCTCAATTCCCCTTATGGCTATAACGATTTCTTTTTTCGTCGTGGGATAGTAGCATTCTGCTTTGTTAAAACTTCCACTGTAATATTTGCAGAGTTTTTCTTCTTCTTTGATTTTGAGTATTGTACTCCAGTTCTCATTGCTGGCACCTGTCTCAAGAATTAAATCAATTCCTTCATTAGGTAGATTAAAAATAGGAAGGTTTTACACATCTTTTTGAAGTTTTGAACAATATTTGAACCACCAGGTGTCCATGCCCAACTTACTTTTTTCTTGATTTTCTACTGCAATGGTTTTTCCAATTTAGCTAGATCTTTAATGAAATCTGAAGCATAAGTAAGACATCTAATAAACCTTTCTAATTTCTTCCCATCTTCAATCCTTTTAGGGAAATTTTCTGTTTTTTCTAAAATATGTTTTCGTAGGATGATTTGTCTAATTTTTATCTTGAGAGCTAAAAATTCAATTTCCTATTCAATATAAATGCACTTCTTCTTACAAGAATAATAACATGATCAATGCATCTTTGGGCGATAGCTAGGACATCATCTTTGTGCCGTTCTATGGTCTCACAAAAGACAAGGATATCGTAAATGTAAACTAGACAACAATGATTAAAATCTCTGAAGATGTTATCTATTCTTCTTTGGAATATTTGAGGTGCATTTTTTAGACCAAAGGGAATTACTATCTACTCATAATGTCCTTGAAAGGCACTAAATGCAGTTCATCCATTTTTATTTCCCAGTATCCGCTTTTACAATCTATTTTCGAGAATTAATAGGCTCCTTGAATTCTATTGAAATGACAGGTTTATTAGGAATATAATAACCATGAAAGACAGTATTATCATTAAGCTCTTTGTAATTGATTACCATTCTTACTTTCCTCTTTTTCTTTAACATAATTTTTTACCATGAAAGCGGGACTGGCGTGAGGACTCTTACTATTTTTGGTTAAGTCTTTATCTAATAGCTTTGTGATTTACTTATCAAATTCTTGAATATTCTGCTGTGTATACACCATTTGTTTTACTCGAATAATAAAGTTGGAAATTAACAAATTAATCTTTCCAAATGTCTTATCATTACCCCAAAATTGTAGAGGATTATCATAGTACAATTCTTTGCATAATTGCTCTTGTTGTTCAGCGTTCTACTCTTTAATAGATAACTCAAGTAGTGAGATTATTAGTGCTATCTCATGTTATGCAGATATTACCTTCTCACCACGCTTGCTGCGTGTAAACTCAATTTTCTAATGAGTGTAAGCTTTATTTAATTTATCATTACGAATTGAGAGACCATGTATTGTGAATATTATTTGGTTGATGGTCTGTGTGCATGGAGAATATAGCCTCTGAAAATTATTATGATCATATAATGAGAGGGTTGGTTAGTAGCCCATAGAGCTGGAATAATGCACGAGACTCCTCCTATTTCTATGGATAAACCTTATATAGCTTCGTTGTGGTTCATAATGCTATTATCAGCTAGCCTTACTTGTAAAAGATTCTTGGCTTTAGGATTTGTATTGGTAACTTCGTAGCTTATTTTCATAGTCATATTTTTTACTAATTCATCGTCATAAATTGGTTCACTAGTAGTTCTTATTTTGTATCTAATGAGTTTCCCATCTAGACTCATACTTTGGTCTGCACTGTGTCTTGTGGATTCAAACCATTTTACTGGTCATACTAATTGTATCATCTTCTTTAAGGTCTTGTTTACTAGTTGACGATCCTTCTCCCCATTCTGATCTTGCACTCATATTTCTTAATAATTGGGATTTAATGGTAATTTTACCATTCTTATCAATTTTTATTACATTTTTCTTATTTATTTTTGTGGGATTTACAAAGCTAGATATCTAAGATCAATCAATTTTCATCTCCTGTGAATTGAATTTTATCCTTTGAATTTTTTGCATTGAAATAGGACTTTCATTTTTTTTTTTTTATCTCCATGATTGTTGTCTTTGTCTTTGGATCTATAGTATTATCTAATTAGTATATTATTTTCCAAAATATTTTTAGTGGGTATCCTCCTCTGTTCATGTTCATCCCAACTATTTTCATCTTAAGGGCTAGGAAGTTTTTGAGAAATTCATCTTTTGTGCTTACATAATATCCAGCTCGACAACTAAATCCTATTACATAAATTGGTCTTAATCCCAGTGATAATTTGATTATTAGATATGGTGTGCCTGATATCACTAAGAAAAGCATAAGATTAATATCTTTGCCATAATATTATAATAGAGTAATTGTACTTGGATACTTCCAACATGGATATACCTATGCCTTTTATCTTTGTTGTGCTTAAGGATATTTTTGTAGTCAATGAGGTTAACTTCTTTCACATCGTATTCAGAGTCTTTTATCTCTAAATCTCCTTTTATCATTTCACATACATATTGACTCTTTAATTGAAAGATGGATTTTTTATAGATCATGTATTTCTGAATCATATGAAGGATTCAATCTCTTTTAACATCTTTGTTCTCATTATATATAATAAATTCTTTTCCTTGAAGATCACCAAGACTAATTGAGCTACTTTCCATCATGTAACCAGTTTCTTCATAATCACTTTCTTCATATTAATCTTCTAGTATAATCTCAACAATTCCTTTATTGTTTTTCAAGGGTAGATCTAGTGCTTATTCCTCGGTAAGTTCAAAATAGTCTAGACTAGCCAAAGCTTCATTAAGCTTGTTATTCCGCGTAATTTTGCATTCATTTGCATAATGACCTACTTCTCCGCATGCCTAATACCTACAATTGTTTTTCCCCGACATGACAGTAACGCCTTTTCTAAAAAATCTTCGTTTTTTAAGCTTGGTTTATTATAATAATTTCTTTTATATTTCTCTCCTCTTTGCTTGTTAAAGCTCTCTCTCTTATTAAATTTCTTTTTTCTTCTCCTCTCAGGCTCTTTTTCCCATTAGTGAGGATTGTCTCGACAAACTAGAAATTATTCTTCATTTTCTTTTATTCTTGGAGATAAAGACAATGATCATTAACCCGTTTTCTTAAATAAGAGATTCTTGTACCAAGGGTGTCAATGACATCTGCCTTTTCAAGCCATGCAATGTATTTGTCATTGCTTATGGAATTTATCAAATATGGTAATTTGTCATAAAATATACCAAGATTGGTTTGGTTACACCCAATTTTATAATAATATTGACTAAATTCAGTAATTTAATTTTTTTGATATCTCATATCCCACTACTCTATGTTATTAATCTTTCTTTGTCATTCTCTAATCTTTTCTTTAGAATCAAGTTTGGCTCCGATAAATTCAATTTTGATTTCTTTTCATAAATTTTTGAACATTGCAGCTAGTATTTCCATCATTCTTAATACATTTTTACCGTCCTTATTTAATGAATCATACCAATCAGTTATAGTGCTAGAAAAACTATGGTTGATATAATTTAAGAAATTTCCTACAATTCATGCGGTATTTCAATTTAGGATATTATTCATTCCTCTTATTTCTTCCATATTACGAACTCCATCAATGTTTAAAATGTATCATGTTTCGCTGATTGGGGTGAGACCAATCTTCTCAAAGGTTGTGGTTTTCGTTGGGATAAATCCAAAGGAAAACTTAGTCGTACGCCATGCTGAAACGTACCTCGGTCTCATAAAATGGGTATTTCTTTTCGAAGGTTCACCAAATTCTTCAGGTTTAAGAACAACATCGTTGACTAGATTGGACTCAATTTCATCTATGTTAAGTTCTTCTCCAATCTTATTAATTCGTCGTCAAATACCATTTTACCATTTTTTCTTATCCAGTTTCCTTCTAACCTCTTCTAAAAGTACAACATTAAGATCCTCTAGTCTAGTTAGGTTCATTTGCTAAAATATTTCTTCTTCGAGCTCGAATTATTTGTCTCTTCATTATCATCAGATAATAGATCTTCTTACTATTGTGCCCATGATTTTGTTTAATTCCTCCGAATTTTTTTCTTTATCAAATATATTCTGTAAATCTTCAAGATTATATTTCTTATACTCCATCCTTTTCTTCTTTTTGTATCCTTTTAGATGATGTTTCTCCTAGTTCTTTTTAGATTTTTATATCATGCAAAGGAAATGGGTTTTTGTTTGTTGGATTTTGGAAAAGATACTTATGCTAAAAGGGAGTACCAACACTTAACATAGATTTCCCACTATGTCTAATTAATCTCGTTAACTACAGAAAGATGGATTACAAACCATTGATTCTTAATCTCCTTAACTTCAGTCTTAATTTTTACCAAAATTCAACTTTTAATTTTAAAACTATACTAGTAATATAGTTCAATTAAAGTGCTACTGAAGTGGTTCCTTCAGGTGAGTGAACAATAAGTATTTAATTAGGAGCACGACAAGTAGATGATGATTCAAGCATTAAACATATCTTAATTAATCACAATTGACTTAATTATCTTAATTAGTTTTGGTCACGTGGCTCTTATGCCAATTGAAAGAGGTTCTCGAGTAGTACTTATGAGAGAAATTGCACATGCACAAAATAAAAATTTCACAAGTTTAAGGGGTCAAGAAAGTAAGAAGGCTACCTAAAAATCTAGTTAGTAAACTTCGAGATACTAAAATATTTGCTGCAAAAACTTAGGCTTTAAATTATTAGTGTCGCATATGTTGGCGTACCTAAGATTAAATTTTCACACTCACACACACACACACACACACACACACACACATATACATAGAAATTTATTGTTTGAAAAACAATGCAATGCTTACAAAATTTAAAGAAACATCTCGGGAACAATTATGTGGTAGTCTCTGGTTTATCGAGCCAAATTGCATTGTATCAATTTGTTTTGATTTTCTAAACATCATCCTTACTTTCATTGTCCCATATCGAAAAAAAAATAAAAATCAACTTCTCTCCCCCAGAATGCACTATATGACTGGGTATATATATAACCTCGAATATATGATGTAAGTGTTGTCAACCTAGACATCTAATTCATCTGGGATGCCCTGTTGAATTTATAATTATAATAAATAGTCTTATAGAACTTATATTGGGGGTGAATTAATTCCTATTTATCTACTTTTATCTATGTGGGGAGGAAAGAAACAATAAGTCACTAAACTTGCGTCAGGGAGAATTGGGTGTAGTTATGTGTAGAAAGATGGGGAGTTAATCTTAAGGTACCCCAACATACGTGACATTAATTTTTCAAGCCCTAAGTTTTTGGAGCGAATATTTTGTTACCTCGACGTTTGCTGACCGTACTTTTGGGTACCTTATGTTTTTCTTGAGCCCCTGAACTTTTAAAATTTGCATTTTGTTGGTATCAGAGCTATGTGACTAAAAATTTTATATGGTATTAGAGCCACATGACTAAAAATAATTAAGATTATTAAGTTAATTAATGATTAATTAAGCTAATTAATTGTATTTAATGCTTGAATCATCACATACTTGTCCTGCTCCTAATTATTCACATATTATTCATTCACCAGAAGGAACCACTTCAGTAGCACCTCAATTAAATGATATCACTAATATAGTTTTAGAATTAAAAGCTCAATTAGCAAAAACTAAGGCTAAAGTTAAGGAGATTAAGAAGCAACTATCGGTAATCCATCTTTCTTTAGTTAACAAAATTCGACACAGTGGAAAGTCAAATTTAAGTATTAGTACTCCCTTTCAGCATAAATATCCTTTCCAAAACCCAAAAAAAGAAAAATTCATTTCCTTTGCACGATATAAAAATCCAAAACGAAGTAGAAAAAAAATCAGCTGAAAAATCATCTTAAAAGGCAGACAAAGAAGAAGAGGATTGAGTATAAGCAGCTTAACCTGGAAGAATTACAGAATATGTTTGAAAAAGAACAAAATCTAGAAGAATTAAACAAAAAAAATCATGAGCGCAACTATTGACAAGCATGACGTGTTAGTTAATGATAATGTAGAGACAAATAATGTCCAATTATAAGAAGAAATATATCAGCAGATGAATCTGATTAAACTAGAAGATCTTAATGTGTTATCCTTGGAGGAAGTTAAAAGAAAACTGGATAAAAAGTATGGTAAAATGGTTGTTGAAGACGAGATCAATGAGATTGGAGAAGAACTCGACTTAAGTGAAAAAGAGACCAATCTAGTTAACAATATTTTTCCTAAACCTGAAGAATTTAGTGAACCTTCTAGAAGAAATACTCATTTTATGAGATCTAGGTACGTACCAGCGGGACATACGACTAATTTTTCCTTTGGGTTTATCCCAAAGAAAACTACAAAATTTGAAGAAATTGGCCTTACCCCAACTAGCCAAATAGAATACATCTTAAACATAGATAGAGCTTGTAATAGAGAAGAAATATTTGAGCATTAGAAAAGAGGCATGATTAGTATCTTAAACTGAAATACTACATGGATTGCTGTAAATTTCTTGAACTATATCAAGCATAGTTTTTCTTGCACTATAGCTAACTAGTATGATTCATTAAATGAAGATGGTAAAAATGCATTAGGAATGATGGAAACACCAGCTACAATGTTCAAAAATTTACATAAGGAAATCGAAACTAAATTTACCAGAGCTAAACTTGATTGTGAAGAAAAAGCAACCGAATGGCAGAAAAAGATTAATAATACAGAATTGTGGGATATGGGGTATCTAGAAAATTATATTGCTGAATTTAGTCAATATTATTAGACATTTGGGCATAATGAAACTAATCTTGGTTTGCTCTATGACAAATTGCCTTATTCGATAAATTCCATAATTAATGAAAAATATATTGCATGGTTTGAAAGAGCAGATGTCATTTGATACCTTTGGTTAAATAATCTTTTATTTAAGAAAATGGGTCAATGATCAGTGTCTTGATCTCCAAAAGCAAAAGAAAATTAAGAGGCAATTTCTAGGTTGTTGGGAATCACCTCACCAACGGGGAAAGGAACTTGAAAGAAGAAGAAAAAGAAAATTTTATAGGAACAAGAGCTTTAATAAGAAAAGGGAAAAGAAATAAAAAGAAAATATTATAACAAACCAAACCCTAAAAAAGAATTTTTTTTAGGAAAGTAGCTTATTGTCAACTGTAAATGCTGGGCATGCAGTGTAGTAGGGCATTATACTAATGAGTGCAAAATAGGAAGAATAACAAGCTTATTGAAACCTCGGGTAGCCTAGATTATGTTGAGCTTAGTGAGGATGATGCATTAGACCTAGCCCTAAATAACAACAAAGGAATTGTTGAAATTATACTGGATAATGAATATGAAGAAACTGATTACGAAGAAACTAGTCATATGATGGGAAGTAGCTTGATTAGTCATGGTGATCTTCAAAGAGAAGAGTTTGGTGTAGACAATGATAACGAAGAAGTAAAAGGAGATTGGGCTCTTCCCACAATTCAGAAAGACATGATCTATAAAAAGTCCATCTTTCAATTAAAGAGTAAGTATATATGTGAAATGATGGAAGGAGATCTAAAAATCAAAGACTGTGAGTATGATGTGGGAGAAGTTAATCTCATTAATGATAGGAAGAATTTGAGTTTTAAAATTTATAACCCCAAGTGCAGGGTTTATCATCGAGTATTCAGGGTGTTGTCCACAAAAAGTTGGGTTTCACGTACCAGGATTCACTCAAATGTTCACTCTTGGCCAAGTGAAATGGAAAGAAAGACAAGCTAAATTAAGCTAATGAACACAAGAAAAAGGCTTGAAGTCATGATTTGACCAATTGATGGACCAACTAATCATGACGAGTCCTAACCTACTCAACATATTTAGAAAACCAGAAATGGTCGGCTACACCATTGAAAACCACCCACGCACCCTCTCAAGGGTCATGAGCTAGTCTAATTAGTCTAACCACTTATTTTCATGAGGTTAGCGTAATTAGGCCACTAAATTAGCAACCCTCATACTTAGCTAGGATCAGGACTATTTTTATGTCCAAATCCCGGCCATCCCCTCTCCCAAACACTACAACAAAATGTTCTGGTAGTTACAGTGATATCGTTACACTTGATTCAAATGCAGAAGCTAAAAATAAGGTTTTTTTTCCATTAGTTACAAGTTAAATGTAGCTAAATATTTGCTCCACGTTTAGGTTTAACTATTTAATTAAAATAATCTTAGATATGCTTCCTAAGGTGCAGCAAATTTTTATAATTTTTTTTTAATACACTTGGATAAGACTAGCAATATGGAAGTCAATTTTTGGCATTGGTAGGTCATTAAGAAACGAAATCGCTAAAGAAAAAATTTTCATTGCCTTGTAATTGCTCAAATTTTTCTATTTTTCACTTTTTAAGATGGGTTAGAAGGGGTGGGATACATATAGAACAGTCTACACTCTAGATATTCTAAAATTGTAAAAACCTTCCTCTCTCAGTCTGATGGTTTCACGCTCACAGATCGGTTTTCCTTGTCACACTGCCGACCACCACGAGGAGCCTTCGTTGCCTTCCCTCACACATCAGTAGCAAGAAGTAGTCTCATCTTCAATGGTTTTAATTGAAATAGTCTTGCATCGCTTTCCCTTTGGTGCTTGATTTGGAAACTAAGCTAGGTATTCTCATCTTGAATGGTTATTAATTTTGGCTTTAGTTTTTCGATCTCATCTTTAATGCTGTTAATTTCCAACTAATTATGCACTACCCTGTTGGAATTTCTCTTCTTCTCCACGATTGCCGTTTCCGCATGCACCTGTGCTCTGACTAAGACTTTGCTTACCTATATAAACCCAGAAATTTGTTCATTTAGGAAAAAATGCAACATTCAAAACGCAATTCACGACTGCTTGATGAATTACAATTTCCTTGATGCCTTGATTTATCTAATATATTAGTTCTCGTGCTATCCCATTGAATGCTCCATCAAGGGGTCTTTCCGGAAGTCAAAGAAGGTAGATTTTTTTTCTAGAAAAGAATTTCAAGATTTCAAGTATTAACTCCAACCAAATCTTTGTCTCTATTTCCAGGGTGTCTTTTTTAATGCAATTTCGAAACTGGGGTTTCGAATTTGACGATGAAATTCAATTTCACTTGATTGTTTGATTTTGATTATGAGGGAGAGTCCAAGTTTTCGATCTTTGTCTTGGAGGCACTCTTATTTTTGGTGTAATTTTTGATGGGTAGTTTGGTTATCTCACCATTGTTAATTTGTTCAATGAATAGACATAATGAGATATATGGACCAAAGTTTTTCAGACAGAGTTTGCATGTTTTGTTACTACTATCTTTTTTGTAAAGATGTTTCTTCCCGTGTTCATTCCCTAGGAAAAAAAATGTAATCGAGTTAGATTTTTTTGGCACATAATCAAATGTCATTTTTATCATGTAATTGTGGTTATACCGTCATATTAAGATAACTCAGTCAGGTCGTGTGTTCCATAAGTGTAGGTCTTGCTGATGTATTACACCATCACTCTAAGTTTTTGAAGAAGCGCATAATTAAATATATGGAGCTTGTTTAGTTTTGGAAGATAGTACTTCTTTAAGCAAGGGAGGATGTGGAGAAGAAAAGAAAAGAAAAAGATTATTATTGTTTTATTAGGATGAAATGCTATTTTAGCTTTGTTCAATTCTATACAGGATGTTATCCCCATGTCTTTCGGCTATCATATTATATAATTTACCATGTGTTGTATGTTGCTAATGCTATTCTAATTTTAATATTTGTCCTCTATGGTTTGATACGTTGCAGGTTGAAGAAAGATTGAAGTTGCAGTTCATATTGAAATTGTTTTCAGGTACTTTATATCTTAGTATCAGTTTGCAGTCCAAATCTTATCGGGATAAATGCATAGGCTAGTGAATTGGAGAAAGAGACTAACAAAATATAATTATGTTTTATGATGAAACTCACAATTAAAATGTTTTGCACATACTAATTTTTAATATAACATGCTTAGATGGTTTTAATATTGTTTTTTGTTTAGTTTACTCTATTAATGCTACTAGCTACTAATCAATCTAAACAATAAGAGAATGATATCGGTGAACTTATGAGTGTCAACTCCCTTGATGAAGTTTATTGTGCAGTAGTGCTAGTAGCCACCTTTATTTATGAGATAATGTCTTTTTTTAAATAGGAAGAATTAAATTTTCATGCTTTTGACAGAATGGACAAAACTTGGATCAAATTACTTGTTCATAGCCAAGCTTAGTGCTAGTAGCCACCTTCATTTATGAGATAATGTCTTTTTTTAAATAGGAAGAATTAAATTGTCATGCTTTTGACAGAATGGACAAAACTTGAATCAAATTACCTATTCATATCCAAGCTTATAGGGAAGGGGCCAAACATTTTATTCATTTTGCAAGTGAAAAAGCTATGTAGGGGACAATATCTTGTCCATGTGTGAGATGTTGTAATGAGAAAAGATGGACATGTGATGCAGTTCATAGTCATATTCTAAAATATGGGTTTTTGCATGGTTATACCACATGGGTGTTTCATGGGGAAAAGATGACACCAAAACATGGCACTTTTGGCACTGAAAATTTAATGCCTCAATTTGGTCAAACAAGTGCAGCTTGTATCAATTATGAAACTATGCATGATTTGAGGTCACTGCCTCGAGATGTGGTAAGACATGCCTCTGTAAACTCAAGTACTGACCAAGATGATGTTGATAGAGAAACATGTGAAACAACAGAAATCATTGAGAATATGGTCGTAGATGCAGACCAAGATAGGGATAGAGATGTTGATGTTACTCATAACAATATTCAATCAGATACACAACACCCAAGTCCTTTACCAAATGTTAATGCTACTAGATTTCAAAAACTAGTGTATGATTGTGATGAAAAGCTTTACGATGGGTGCAAATATTCAAAGTTAGCATTCAACTTGCAATTGTATCATCTTAAATGTCTGGGTGGATTGTCCAATAGGATTTTTACCATGTTGTTGGAACTTTTAAAGGATGTCTTTCCATTTTTGACATCTTTTCCATCTTCCACAAATGAGTTTAAGAAGTTGACGAACGAGTTAGGCCTTGGTTATGAGAAAATCCACGCATGTCCTAATGATTGTATGTTATATTGGGGTCCAACAATAAATGAACAATCATGTAATGTTTGTGGGGTTTCTCGATATAAGACTCAGCATTATGAAGCCAAAAATGCAGAAGCAGATGACCTGAATTTTGGCAAGGTAGTGAAGCCAAAGCCTTCCAAAGTGTTGCGTTATTTTCCATTGATTCCAAGATTGAAAAGAATTTATTCATGTGCAATAACGGCTAAAGATACGAGAGAGCACCACACTGATTGTCCAAGAGATGGAAAATTAAGGCATCCAGCAGATGGTTTACCTTGGAAGGAGTTTGATAATTGATATAAAGGGTTTACCTCAGACCTCCGTAGTGTTAGGCTTGGACTTGCAAGTGATGGGTTTAACCCTTCTCGTACAATGAGTACTACATATAGTACTTGGCCAGTTATATTGATCCTATACAACTTGCCCCCTTGGCTGTGTATGAAACAAACATCATTCATCTTGTCAATGATTATTCCTAGGGAGAAACGTCCTAGAAATGATATTGATGTTTATTTGCACCCTTTAATACATGAGTTGAATATGCCATGGAATGGCATAAACGCTTATGATGCTTTTGCTGAAGAACATTTCACATTACAGGCAGCTCTTCACTTCACTGCGAATGATTTCCCTGCTTATACAAATTTATCTGGTTGGAGTACTAAGGGTCGTGTTGCTTTCCCTAGTTGTACTACCTCCACCCATTCCATTTGGCTAAAGCATGGAAAAAAATTTAGCTACATCGGCCATCGAAGGTGGCTAGAATCGAACCATCCATATCGACTTCAAAGAGATATGTTTGATGGCTATATGGAGTTTGGTAGCCCTCCAACCCAGCTAGGTGGATGTGATATATTAAAAGAGTTGAATGGAATTTCCTTCAAATATGGAAAGACTTCTAAATCCTCAAATAAGAGGGTAAGAGAAGATAGAAGTAATCTCACACCTTGTGCTTTCCAAGAACATGCTGTTGATTATCCTAACTCAACTGCTCATGTTGATGTTGTTGAGAATGCTAATGATGATTTTATTGAAGATGATGTTGATGGGGTGCAAGTATTATGGAAGAAAAGAAGTATCTTCTTTGATTTACCTTGTTGGGAACATAATCTTCTTAGACACAATCTCGATGTGATGCACATTGAGAAAAATGTTTGCGATAATTTGCTTGGGACATTGCTAAATGTTGATGGAAAGTCTAGAGACAATGAGAAGGCGCAAATGGATTTAATGGACATGGGTATAAGGCCAGAACTCCATGTGATTCATCATCCTAACAAGAATTCTTATATATCTCATGCGTGCTACACTTTGGCAGCTTCTGAGAAGAGTGCTTCTTACAGGTGCTAAAAGACCTTAAGGTTCTTTATGGATATGCATCAAATATATCTAAGGGGGTCAATTTGAAAGATCAAAAGCTTACTAATCTAAAGAACCATGATTGTCATATTTTAATGCAGGATCTTTTCCCTATTGCATGTTGGGCCTCCATGCATTCTGATGATCCAAAAAAGGTGGTGAAGGTGATATCTGAATTATGTTATTTTTTTAAGGCTATATGTGGGAAAGTACTTGATCCTTGTGAATTAGATGAACTGCAAAATCGAGTTGCAAGAACGTTGTGTGATCTAGAGGCAATATTTCCCCCTAGTTTTTTTACTATTGTGGTTCATTTGATCATTCATTTGGTTTTAGAAGCTAAACTTGGAGGCCCTGTTTTTTATCAATGGATGTACCCTATCGAAAGGTAAAATTTGAATTTCTTGTGATTTCTTTTGAATAAATTATATTTTTATAATAATAAAAATTTTTACAAAACTTGTAAAGGTTTCTAGTGGTCCTAAAATCAAGTGTTGGTAATAGAGCTCAACCGGAGGGCTCAATGGCAGAAAGGTACATTGCAAATGAGTGTCTTATCTTTTGTTCAAGGTATTTTAAGGGTGCTGAGAGTTAACTAAATCATGCTCAAAGAAATGATGATAGTGAGGTTCATAAGGAAAAGTACTTGTTGGAGGGTTTTTGAGGGGGGTGGAAAAATAACTAAAGAAAAGAAACCTCAAATACTCGATTGTCAGTCGTAGTACTTAAGGGTCGGTCCACAGGGAAGACGTGAGATTTATGGTCATTTTTAACGAAACAATTAAAAATAATTACCTAAACTAAGTGGAATTATTTAAGTAAATTTATCAACCTCATTCAACTAAACTCATCTAATCCTAATTACTAAATAATTAAGCCTAAACTAACCAAATTAACCAAAACTAAGCTGAAATTAATCATGGTTTAACCAACTAACAGCCTAATTACTTTATTAATCTAGAATTAAACTGAGTCAAAACAGTAGGGGAGAGGGGTTAAAAATAAGCCGGTTCAGCTGAACCGGAAATGCCAACCGAAGAACAAGAAACAGCAGGGAAAGGAAGCAGAGGAGAACAGTAGCACGGGGAAGGGGAAATCGAAGCAATCTGAAAATCGAAGAACAACAAGTAACAACTACCAAAATCCAAGCAACAAGGGAAGGGGGCGAATCTGAAACAACAGAAGCAGTAACATGGGGAAGGGGAGTTGAACATGAAATAGAACTGAAAGCAAGAAGGAAATCGAACCAGAACAAGCGAGGAGAAATCGACAACAAGCCCAAATCGAAGCAAAAATCCTTGCAATAGCAACTAAAACCCGAGGATACCCATTCGAAACTAATGATTCAAATTAACTACATGAATTTAGATGCTCAAAATAACCAAAATTTGGAACTCAAATTCGAAACCCTAACTCGAAAGCTTAATCTGAAAACCAAATACGAAACTGAAAAGAAAAGCGAAATTAAACTAAATCTAAACCTTAAAACGGGATTTAAACCTAATCCTACTCCTAAAATCTACCTAAAAATAGCTCTAACCTACACTACCTTCTCTTCAATGGCATCCTCTTGCCTTTATACCGAAAGCCCATCTCGATCTCGACCGTCGATTTGCTGGTGTGCGTGGACGGTGGATGAAGGTGGTGACGATGCTGGTGTCGTGGCTGGTGGGATGGTGAAACTGTGGGTGGATTTGGGGTAATGGGATTCTGTGGGTTGTGGGTGGTTTTGGGAAGAGATACTGTGGGCGAGGGTGATGTGGTTAGAGTGAGAGGGAGGTGATGAGGCAGAGAGAGAGAGAGCAAGCGAGATGGGCATGGGGGTTCGAGAGCTTTCTGGGTCGAGGGTCGAGGGTTTCGGGTTGGGGGTCAGGGAAATGGGAAAGAAGAAGACAGAAGAGAGCGTGAGGAAGGGGTTAAATGGGAACTGGTTCAGCTGAACCGGTTCAGGCGAACCGGCCGGTCCGGTTTAGTTGGATCGGTCTGGTTTTTTTATTTTTCTTCCTTCTTTCTTTGTCCAGTTTTTTTCTGGAATTTGGCCCGCTTCTTCAACCTCTGACACTTCTTCTATTTTTCTTGCATTTTCCGCCATTTTTTCACATTTATTAAAAATCTGCAAAATAAAATAAAATCAATTAAAAACCTAAAAAATATTATTAGAACGAGCATCAAACCGGTGAAAAAGTACCTTAAAAATATATCATTTTTAGCTCAAATAGTACTTGTTCAATTCTGGGGGTCGTATTATTGGAGCAACTAAGAGTGCCAACTTGATGATAACTCACAAGCTCAAGCACCTCGCTATGTGTTATTGTATATTGACCACATCAACCCTTATTTGGAGTAAGTACCATTATATGTTGAAAAGCAATAATCTAACCATGTTAAATATCTTTAACAAACTTAACCTACTGATAGTTGTAGAAAATTCTTGTATGAACGACGCACTACTTATTGTGGAAGAGTTATTGACCGATTGGAAGCTAAGTGGATTATAGAAGATTTCTCTTCTTGGCTTCGTGACTAGGTTCAACAACACTTATAAAACAGATTTCATGATAAATTATAGGTCTTGTTATGATAGTTATATCAAACAATTGCAGGTGTTGTCCATGTAGAGGGAAAATTGTGGAGAAGAAATAATAGCCCTTGCTCGAGGCCCAAGTACTTATGTTAAAAAGTGTAAGACCTTTATTATAAATGGGTATCGATTTCATACCAAGGACCGTGAACTCCAAAGAAATACTCAAAACTCTGGTGTAGTTGTAGAAGTTATTGGAGGAAACGGTATATCACAAAATTATTATAGGCAGATCCATGAAATTTATGAGTCAGATTACTATGGAAGGTCTAAAGTGGTGCTTTTTAAATGTAAATGGGTCAATATTAAGTCTGCTAGAGGATTCAAGGTGGATAAATTTGGATTTCCTCTTGTGAACTTTTCAGATCCGATTCATACTGGGAGAAATTTAAAGGATGATCCATTTGTGTTATCATCTCAGAAGAAGCAAGTGTTTTATGTGGATGACTGTAGAGATGGTAATTAGAAGCACATCATCAGGACAAAGCCAAGAGACTTGTATGACATGGGCATAAATGTAGAGGAGGAGGATGGCGAAAGTTACACGGAATTTTGCCCTCCAATTCATCAAGGATAAATAATTGGTGCTTAAACTGTTTTACTGATAGTGATCTTGTGCAAGTCTATGACATCTGGAGATTCAGCATAGTATAAACAGTAAAGCTTTTCTTTTATAACATTATTATTATGTAAGAAGTATTTTATTTAGAAAAACTTGTCAATTACTATACGATTTCTCATTTGTATTACTAAATATAGTGCATATATAGTTGTTAAAGTTATCAATGAAATGTGCGAGCTTCTATGTCAATCAAGGTAATCTTGTTGCCTTATTTAGTTTACTCCTTTTTTATATATTGCCTTATTTACTAGTCTACAATGCTTACTTTATTTCGTTTTTATGTGGTTATCTTAATATATTTTTTTTCATATATTTTCAGTTGTCCCAATCATCACAAAATGTACAAAAGTAGAAAAATGAGGCTACAAAATTCAAAGACACCTTACCACTTCACCAAATATGGCTATTGGTCAAACTTGCATTTATGCATCTGTCAGTAATACATATTTACAGCCTCTTGGATCATTAGGCAATGAATCACATCTTATGCAACATTCTTCTTTTGTGCAGGCTCTACCATATAAACCAACCTTTGCTACCAAATTTTAGCCACAAGTTGAGAGGCCATCGCCTTCTGTTCCAAATAATGATCAACTATCACCATCGTCACGTAATTCTCAATTACAACCTACATTTTCCCCACCAATGGCATCTCGTTATATCCGCTGTCAATTTCCATATTCTAATTCTCAATCACAACCCTCAAGCAATGAAGCAGAAGAGACACATTCAGTTGATGAGGAGTCAAATGCAATGATTGATCACTCAAATTCAGCACAGGACCCATCAGTAGATCATAAGAGTTTTGGAAAAGTTATTGAGATTGTTGGTAATATTTTAGTTCCTTTTTTTCCTTTTGAGGTCAAAGCATAAGTTACTGGTCTATTTGGAGATATGCTTGTCGTACATCCTTTACAACTAATATTATTTTCCATAATTTTAATAAGTTAAGATATTCTCCTTCAAACATATATATAGATAAAAGTGGGAACATAACAAAGAAGAAGGATTTCAAGTCAAAGGATATACATAAGTTACGAGATGGTGAAAGGGTTTTGGTACAATTTAATAGTGCTCAGCAACCAATTGTAGATTCTAGAAGTGCGTTGAGTAGGTGGATGGCGTCATTGATGAAAGAACCAAATCTTTGCCTCGTGATGTTAAAGATTTTAAGGAGGTGAAGGAAAACTATGGTGCTGAACTATTGAGGAATCTATGGGTAAGCTATAAATTTTTCTTAAATGGTTCTTAATGAATTTTGTATTTATGTTAATTTTTAATCAAAAGTTGCAAAAGTATTTGAGTTGCAATAACAGATGAGGATAAATATTTGATGAGTTGCAAATTCTGTTAGACAAGTTGAATTTACCAATTATATTTTACTTTTATATTATTAACTTTTTTTTTCAATAGTTTGCAGCTGAGATTTTTGACTCATAAACGTGTTGATGTTGAGAAGGCTCTTACTAACATTTGTGGCATCAAGTTTCGCAGCATAAGGCATAAGCAGAACAAAGAATTTTTTCAACAAGCTGAAGGTAATCTACGAAAAAACTTGAAGACAATTTTGCAAGCTGAAGGGATGGTTGGCGATGAGTTAGAACATACTTTGAAGCAACATCAATTTGTTGTGAATGAAATTGAGGAAGAGCTCGATAAACTCCCTTGCGCAAAAGACTTTTCGGTTCCTCAATGGTCTAAGTACAAGAACTATCTAAAATCGGCTGAATTCAAGGTACTCCTACATTTCTCATTGACAGAAATACTCACAAAATGGAAAGGCTGCACGGGCATTGAAGTCCCACATGCACACAACAGGGACTAAGAGTTTTGCACAACGTCGTGCAAAATTTGTGAGTTTTTTTTTATCTCCTAGTATGTTTAATTTGCAGGACTTCAATATCCCAGTAACATAACCCCCCTGGTCATTTCTGATAGGAAGAGAAGAATAAAAGGTAAGTTGGATATGTAGAGTTTTTTTTATGCCACCCATAGAAGGAATAGTGGATATTTTGTAGAAGTTGAATCTACAACTTTCAAGGTATATATTTCACTTATTCTTTCATATTAATGCATGGGTGGTAGACAATGCAAAGCAGCCACTATTTTAAAGCATGTTTCTAATTTCATGATGTAGAGTGATGCCAAAGCGAGGATGGAAAGTCACAGGGCTACTGGATTGTATGCCAGTGAAGTTGAAATAGATAAGGAAGTTTGGACATATTTCATGGGTGATGATAAGCCTGGACGAGCCCGATTGTTTGGAACGGGAGTTACTAAATCACAAGTGAAACGCCTCCGTGATGGTTCATTGATAACAAGGAACGATGGAGAAATCATAATTGACGATGCTCTACCACCACGTTACATCACCTACAAAATGTATTTGTCCAACAACAAAATAGAATGCAGTAGTAAGAGTAAATGATATTAAACATTATGCAAGTCATCGCACGTTTGGAATCTCAAGTTGTACTGTATCAAGCCGCATTGAAAGACTGCAGATGTGTGAGCCCCCTCTCTTCTAGATTAGTGACAGGAGCTCATACATATAATGGGGAGGTTTATCGACCACAGGTTAGTACCCCCCTTCTTTTAGTTATTCATCATCTCTACTCTCATAGATTCATCTAAATAATTCTTAGATTATATGAACTTATAGCATATGAATTTTGGATTGTGATCGATGTAAAATGCTAATTTTGTATTAGAACCCCTACTAGTGCCCCCCCTCTTAGATTTATAGCAATTTAGGACATGGGATTTTTTCAAGTTGGTATTGTTTGAACATGGGGATAAAATTCTTTTTGTAATCGTTTCATATGTGTAATATCTTGACATTCTAGCCTAATTTTGAGTTAGTCATTTGTAAGTATGATTCACTAAATGCTAAACAAACTGTGTTGTACATTCCAAGAAATCCCCTTGTATTTCAGTCGCATGCTAGCTGGAAGAATGAATCACAAAATCACACTTTGAAGTTCAAAGTTTCTGTTGGGATGCAAGTACTCATATTGATCTTGTTGGAATTGATGGAATTAGTTTCTATGAATCAGAAAGACAATATGAGCTTATGCATTTAATTGGCTTATGTATTTGTGACATATTTTATTTATCTTTGTGACCAACAAGGTGTTCAAATCTACCACCATTGCTAATATGTTCCATGTTTTGATTATTTAGGTTCCGAATCAACCAGCTAATCTCGACTGAAACGTCACGACGGAAAGTGAAAAGCTGATGGCTTACCAAATGGAGAAGATAGTATTAGTCAATCCTGCATCTTCTGGATTGGTTAAACTTTGATATTTTTGGGGAAACAAGTATAAAATGGATATGACTTTTTTTGGGCCCAATATATTTACAACTCATGTACAACTTGGATGATATTATAGTTAAGTCATCTAGTTAGGATAATCTACTTGGTTTTGGAGAATATGTATATATGTATGTACATCCCCTTGGTACTCTTTGTGGATGGCTTCCTTTTGGGTTATATATATATATATAT
>JACYFF010031958.1:32239938-32270613 GCA_017589665.1 Selenicereus undatus | reverse complement strand
ATATATATATGTATTTAAGCATTTTGGTTTGTGAATTAATTTTTATGGATTCAGTTCTTCCAAACAACACTATCAAACAAAAATTAGAATTTATGTTGGAGATTGCAAGGGAAACTTGTCAATTATAAAAATTTAAAGTAAGTTAAAAGTAGCTACGGCTAAGATGTAACAAATATAATTTTGATTTTATGTGTGGCCATGATTACATACATTTGCTGCTGGAGCAATTACTTGGTACAAGTTGCGCGCGTCAATAGGATAGTTACAGGTAAAAGGTGTATTTAATTTTAGTCACAAGCGAAATATTCGCGGCTTGGGGAAGTTTATCAAATTTTTATTGTTACAATTATAATTTTATCAAACAATGTGCAATAAGTGTAGCTACTGGGAAGATATGTTGTAGTGAAACTAGCTAATTGACCTCACCTCTCGGTATAAATCAATTGCCTAAAAATATAGATGAAAGCTCTCTCAAACATTTCATCAAACACTTGCGCGGGCGTAAGGGAAAACTCTTAAGTTCTAAGCACAAGTTGGGTGTGGTTAGGCCTAATCCTAGATTAATTAGCCATCAAGAGGCGAATCACAATCCAAGCCAACCAAAATTAACTAATGACAAACAAAACACAAAAACCCCAAAACAAACCTAAAATAGCAAATAACTCAACAAGCATGAACTAGGAAAATTAGTCTAATCTAACATGGATTAATACAACTAACGAACACAAAATCATAATAAAAACTAAACATTTAAGCTAAATATATTCTAAACTAACAAGATTAAGCAACAGGAAACATGAACAAACATGAAATAACAAGAGAAAGAGAGACGAGAAAACTTGTGGATTGCTTGAATGAAATTGAATGTGCAATGCTTGAATCCCAAAAACAGCCCAATTAATCCTAATCTACCTACTTTATTTTCTCCTAATGAGGTTTCTGAAGCTAAACCCTAAGCTAAACTAGCCTAAAAATCACCAAAAGAACCCCTAAAAAGTGCCGAACATGGCCCTTAAAAAGGAATCAAGTCAGGCCCTTAAACAATGCGCTGGAGGTCATGAAACTGGGTCAGCTGATAATCGTCGCCAGGCCCGACGGCCTGTCCTTGGCTAGCGGGGCCAATTGTCGCGCAACCGACAGGATACCCGTTGGCCGTTGCTTTGTTCTCTTCTTCTGTTCCTTCTTTTGTCCGTTTCGGGGCACTTGTTCGGTTGAACTTATTACCTACAAAAGTAAACAAAACAAGTAAAAATCCTAAAGATTATATTATTATACGAGCTTAAAATTAGGTGAAAGGGACATCTAAAATGCAACAATTTAGCACCGAACAAATATCCGCACATCTATCTTTTGCTCGTCCTCGAGCAAAAACAAAAGAAAAACTAACCTAGAGCCCAGCTAACTTTCATAGGAATCACAATTACATTTAACATATGCAACAAGCCCTTTAAACCCCTTGGTTCCCCCAAGTGGATGAGTGAGGTCTCGTGAAGAGGTTTCCAAAAGATCTTTGAAATTTTTTTGGATTTTTTTTCAAAAGCAAATCATATGTACAAGGCAAAGGGAAAAAGATGTAGATATTTAGATCGATTCTATCGCCTTAACAAGCTAGCTACTAAGCCATATACAACCTAAAATAGGTTATAAATGCATCCTAGCTCTCATTTTTCACCCCATGCAACACAATGGCACGATTTGCACACCTTAATGCTCCGTGCAAAGTGCATTGACTCCTAATGTTAGGCTAAAACCCGATAAAAGGTCATCTCCAACTGGCTTATGACTCCCTTTATTTTTTTATCTCTATTGTTTCTTCTTTCTTTCGCTTTTCTCCTTATGCTCCTTCGCCCGGGTGGTTAGTTGTTGGATTATTAGGCCTTAAACTCCCGGAGGAACAACTTAGCACATATTCAGGCTTCTTCCCTATTTAGGGCTTTTATTTGAATGTACAAAGCACTTATTCAAGCCCAAGTAGAGGTACCAGAGTTAAACTCATTTTTACACTTCATGTTTTTCTCTTATTTTTTGTTTTTCTCATAATGAAGCCAAAATCGGAAGTCAATTAACAAAGTACAATGCCCCCAAACCCAAATTTCAACAACTAACACCAAAAGTTAATGATTAAGTGTACACAGTTGGTGCAAAATCGAACATGTGAAATTTGGTTATTACGAGAGATCGGAGACCACATTGTAGACAAGTGTTC
Source organism: Selenicereus undatus (assembly GCA_017589665.1). NCBI lineage: Eukaryota > Viridiplantae > Streptophyta > Magnoliopsida > Caryophyllales > Cactaceae > Selenicereus > Selenicereus undatus. The sequence goes on along the minus strand of JACYFF010031958.1, from coordinate 32,268,407 downwards.
CATCATGCATATTCGACCCATATACAAGCTAGCCACTATGTTATTAAAGATAAAAAATCAATCGCAAAGGCACAAAAGTCCCCCAAAGCAAAGAAGAAAACTATACAAAATTGAAAAATTGAAAAAGTTTCACAAAAATATGCACAAAAGGGTATATGACTTCTACACCCCCACACTTAAACCTCACAATGTCCTCATTCGGAGCCAAGGAGCCACAACAACCAGAAAAACACACAAACACAAAACAAGACAAAACAAACAAACAAAAAAACTAATAAACACATATAAATAAAAACTAACACATACTCGTCCAATCAACACCCACATATATAGACACAACCAACACCAATAATAACGAATATGTACCAAATGAAAAACACCACCAACAACAACGTACAAATATGTACAAAAGACACACAAAGGGGATCTTAGCCATCAATGGGCTCAACAACATCCCAAATGTCTCCCAAAAGTTGATCACCAACAAAAACACAAATTCACAACTAAAGAAAGGAAAAAGAAAGAAAGTAAAAAGAAAAAGAAACACAACCTAATATCTACAACTAAACAAAAAGAACAAGCAAGAAAATAAAAAGAAAAGAGAAGGGTTAGAATGATTATACTAGGTCGGGTACTGATTATACTCAAACTATGCCTCTCGAAGATGGTGCTATCGAGGCTCGAGGAGCATCATCCGCTCCTCCTTGTCTCTTAGGACGCGAGTCGTCAACTTAGATGCAGCCAATGCTCTCAGAAGCTTTTCATGTGCCTTTGCATGCATCTCAAAATGGTGTGAATAAGAGAACACTAATAAGATCAAACCAAAGAAAGTTAGTGTCCTCTTACATTTATCAAATGCCATAGAAAAATTGAAAGAATAATCGAAGAAAGTAGTCCACTCAATTATTTTAGGCATGTCCACTATACACAATAAGGGTCAAAGAAGCGATTATATCCTCTAATGTCACCTGGGGACTTATGAAGAGCATGCATATGAAAAGGGGTGCTAGGAAGGAAGAGGGATGAAATGGGGACTAAATCAAGTTACTCGGCGCAAATAGGGTCAATATGCTCAATGCTAGGAGCGGCACTAACCCTCACATCATCACTATAATACTCCTCAAAAGAAGGCTCTAACAGTGCAATATCGCCCGACCAATCAAGCGAATCATCCTCTACACAACTAGCATCACCCCTTAGAGACTCACCCATCTCTAGCCCCATGCACTGAGCTAAAAGGAGGGGAGAGGAAAGTAAGCGCAAGACACCCTTAGTAGTGTTTCTAGGTGTGCTAGGCAAGGATGGAGTGACAATTGATAAAGATGACAAGGGAGGATCAATCACTTCCTCTAGGCCGGTCAAAGGTGAATCAACCATAAAATCAGGTTCTAAGGGAAGGGAAGACTCATAATCATTATAGAGACTAACCTCAAGTCTAGGAGAAGATGAACTAGGGTCGGTCTATGTAATATGCCACACTCCCTCATCTTACCAACAAAAGACTCATGTTGCGCATTCATTGTCTCCATTACGACATTAAGTTTCGCATAGCATGCATCAGAAATATCATAATAGGGACAAGAATTCGTATCATGGTCAAAAATATATTGACAATAAGAGCACACAATGGGAGAATAAGCATGCAAATCATAGGAAATGAGGGAAGAGCGGACGAAAGACTCACTAGCATTCTTGTGGTGCCATTGGTACCAAGTCAAAGACTCAAACAAGTCCCACATAACATCAACGTCGAAAGAGCACAAACCACCGTAACACACGGACTCAAGAGTTGCTCGGGTCTCATGTGTTATCCCCTTAAGTGCAACATTGCTTGTGTCCCATTTTTCATACACCAAATGCATATATTGAGCACAATAATCATTCAACCCAGACAAATATTGCCAAAAAGGTTCATGTTCAAACAGAGGTAAAAGGAAAGTAGCCATTTTAATTTTTTTCAATTTTTTTATTTTTTAAAAGTTTTTTGGAATTTCTAAAGGCTTACCCTCGAATGCTCAAGTAAATCCCAATATTGAAAAACTCCAACTCCCTAGCAATGGCGCTAAGAACTTGATAGGAAGAATTCGAGTTTTAAAATTTATAACCCCAAGTGCAAGGTTTATCATCGAGTACTCAGGGTGTCGTCCACAAGGAGTTGGGTTTCAAGTACTAGGATTCGCTTAAATGTTAAATCTAAGCTAAGCGAAAAGGAAAGAAATACAAGCTAAATTAAGCTATTGAACACAAGAAAAGAGGCTTGGATTCATGATTTGACCAATTGATGGACCAACCAATCGCGACAAGTCCTAGCCTACCCAACCTATTTATCAAGGGTCATGAGCTAGCCTAATTAGTCTAACCACCTATTTTCATGGGTTTAACCTAATTAGGCTACCAAATTAGCAACCCTCGGACCTAGTTAGGATAGGGACTATTTTCATGTCCAAATTCCAGCTATCTCGTCTCCCACACATGCTAAGTGATCTCACCTCTCAGCATAAATCAATCGCCTAAAAATATAGATGAAAGCTCTCTCATGCATTTCATCGAACACTTGCCGGGAGGGAGAGGAAACTCTAAGTTCCAAGCATAAGTTGGGTGTGGTTAGGCCTAATCCTGGATTGATTAGCCATCAAGAGATTAATCACAATTTAAGCTAAGCAAAATTAACAACTAATCACAAACAAAATATAAAAACCCCAAAACAAACCTAAACTAGCAAATAACTCAACAAGCATGAACTAGGGAAATTAATCTAATCTAACATCGATTAATACAACTAATGAATACAAAATCATAATAAAAACTAAACATTTAAGCTATATACAATCTAAACTAACAACATTAAGTAAAAGGAAACAAGAACAAACATGAAATAAGAAGACAGAGAGGAAGGAGAAAACTTATGGATTGCTTGAATGAACTTGAATGTACAACTCTTGAATCCCAAAAACAACCCCATTAATGCTAATCTACCTACTTTATTTCCTCCTAAGGAGACTTTTAAATCTAAACCCTAAGCTAAACTAACACTAGCCTAAAAATTGCTAAAAGAACCCCTAAAAAGTCCTGAATAAGGCCCTTAAAAAGGAATTAAGTCAGGCACCAAAACAGTGCACGGGAGCTCGAGAAACTGGGCTGGCCAATGGCGAAGGCCTAGCCAACGACCAACCGTTGCCAAGCCCGATGGCCTGTCGTGCTGCCGACGGTCAGGCCATTGCCAGCCCCTAGCAGGGCTGCTGGCTGGCAGCGTCAACTGTCGCACAACCAACAGCATACCCGTTGCTCGTTGCTTTGTTTTCTTCGTTTGTTCCTTTTTTGCTCGTTTTCGCGTCACTTGCTCGGTTGAACTTATTAATTACAAAAGTAAACAAAAGAAGTAAAAATTCTAAAGATTATATTATTGTATGAGCTTAAAATGAGGTGAAAGGGACATATAAAATGCATCAATTTAGCACCGAATATTTAATTGGGAAAATGTTCTTAAGCATAACAAAGATAGAAATTGGTATATGCATGTTGGAAGTGTCCCAGTTCAAATCACCCCATTACATTATTATAGCAAAGATATTGATCTTTATGCTTTGCTCTGTGATATTTGGCATACCAAATTTAATAATCAAATTATCACAGGTGGTTAAGACTAATTTATTTAATAGACCAGTAGGATTCAGTTGTCGACCTGGATATTATTTATGCCTGAAGAATGAATTTGCTAAAAACTTCCTATCTCTTAAGATAAAAATAGTTGGGATGGATATGAAAAGAGGATGTTACCCACTGAGGATATTTTTGAAAATAATCTACAAACTAGATAATACCATAGATCCAAAGACTAAAGTAAGAATGATAAAAGCAAAAAAGTTTAAAAGTCTTACCCTTATGCCAAAAGTCTAGAGGATTAAGTTTAATTCTCATGAGATAAAACTGATAGGTTATGGATTTATAGCTTTTCCAACCCTATAAAAATCAATAAGAAAAATGTAATAAAAATTGATGAGAATGGTAAAATTACCATTAAACATCAATTGTTAAGATGCATGAGTGCAAAATTAGAATGGGAAGAAGAGTCTTCATTAGCTAGAGAAGAGCTTAAAGAAGAATGACACAATTAATATGACCATCGAAATGAGTAGAATGAGTTTTGAGTTTACAAGACATAGTGTAGATAGAAGTATAAGCCTAGATAGGAAAGTCATTGGGTACAAACGAAAACTGTTTGTGAGCCAATTTATGAAGATGATTTAGTCAAAAATATGACAATGGAGATATGCTATAATGTTACCAATACAAATCCTAATAGCATTTATATCCCAATATGAATTGTGTGCCTACATAGATAGTGGTTGTTTTGTGTGCTTTGAAGAAAGATCATTATTTTCATAATTTACGGGGAAAAGAGCCAAGAATCCTTTACAAGTAAGGATAGCTGACAATAGTATTATAAGCCACAATGCAGCTATAGAAGGGTTATCTATAGAATTAGAAGGAGTTCAATGCATTATACTAGTCCTATCGGCTACTGATCAACCCTCTCCTGATATGATTATTGGAAATAATTTTCACATATTATATTTTCCATGCACCCAGGTCATAAACCAAATAATATTCACAATTAATGATAACTCAATTCCTACTGAAAAATTAAGTAAGGCTTACACTCATCAGAAAATTGAGTTTACACGCAATCAGCATGGAGAGAAGGTAATGTCTGCACAACGTGAGGTGGCACTAACAATCTCATTACTTGAGTTATCTATTAAGGAGCAAATTATTGAACAACAAGAGAAATTATGCAAAGAACTCTATTATGATAATCGTCTAAAATTTTGGGATAAAGATAAGACAATTGCAAAAATTACTTTGTTAAAATCCCAATACTATTATTCGAGTTAAACAAATGGTGTAGACACACCAAGACATTCAAGAATTTGATAAACAAATCAAAGAACTTTTGGATAAATGATTAATCCAGAATAGCAAGCGTGCTCAAGCCAGGCTGACTTTTATGGTAAGAAATCATGCTAAAGAAAAAAGAGAAAAAACAAGAATGGTAATCAATCACAAAAAGCTTAATGATAATATTGTCTTTGATGGTTATTATATCCTAACAAAACAGTCTTATTCAATAGAATTCAAGGAGCCTCATCCATCTCAAAACTGGATTGCAAAAGTGGATATTAGCAAACAAAAATGGATGAAGAAAGCATTCTTTTAGTTGATTTTAGTGCCCCTTAAGGACATTATGAGTGGATAGTAATGTCATTTGGCCTTAGAAATGCACTTCAAATATTCCAAAGAAGAATGGATAATATCTTTAAACATCATAATCACTGCTACCTAGTTTACATTGATGATATCCTTGTCTTTTTCAAAACCATAGAACAACAAAAAGATCATGTCTTAGCTGTCACCCAAAGATGCATTGATCATGGTATTATTCTTGGTAAGAATAAGTGCATTTATGTTGAACAAGAAATTGAGTTTTTAGGTTTAGAGATAAAAGTTAGAGAAATCATTATACGAAAGCATATTCTGGAAAAAATAGAAATTTTCCTAAAACGATTGAAGACAGAAAGCAGTTAGAAAGGTTTCTTGGATGCCTTACCTGTGCCTCAGATTTCATTAAAGATTTAGCTAAACTGATAAAACCATTGCAGCAGAAACTCAAGAAAGAAGTAAGTTGGACATGGACCTTGAGTGATCCAAAGATTGTTCAAAGCTTCAAAAAGATGTGCAAAAATCTTCCTGTTGTTAATTTGCTTAATGAAGGAGACGATTTAATTTTTGAGACAAATGTCAGCAATGAGCACTGAAGTACGATACTGAAAATCAAAGAAGGTGAGAAACTCTACAAATACTGCAGTGAAAATTTTAATAAGGTAGAATGCAACTATCCCGCGAGGGAAAAATAAATCCTTCCAGTCATAAGGGAAATTGAAAAGTTATTAATCTTTTTAGCCCCAAAACCTTTTCTTGTTCGAACTCATTGCAAAGGAATACTTAGTTTTGTGAAAAAGAATTTATCAAATATGCAAGCGTAATGGTGACTTTTGCATTGGCAATTATAGTTTAACCAGTTTTCTTTCTCTATTGAACTACAGGGATCGAAGAACTCTTTTGCAGATAGTTTAACTTGAGAACTCGCCAATGGTGATCATCAGAGCAAAACTCCTATCGAAAAAGGGGAAAATCCAATATGGAATGTCTTTACTACTAGAACGGGTTACTCCTAGTAAAATCCTTATAGATAATTTGGATTTCCATATAAAAAGTAGATCACGCTTTGGTCTGCTATCTTCTGCCTACCTAATAACCCAAAGATTTTTCCTTCTAGAATTACAAGCTAATTATCTAAGGTGTCATTATGATATTTAAGAAAAAATAAGTTATCATGTTCAAGAAAAATGGCTTAATGAGTGTTATGCAGCCTGCATCAACTATTATCATAATTATTCCTATATATTTGGGAATCTTGGAGTACAATAATCTACTTCCCCGACAAGTCTGGATTTGTAGTGTTAGTTTCCCAGCAAATTCAATCTTTCTAAATGACCCCATCATTAAAGCCTGGGAATACGAGATGGTAGTTTACTTTATGGAATTCCGAGATCCAAAGTACCCATTTTTCTCAAAACTAACAAAATTTCACCAATGCATGTTCAGAATGATCCATTGGATTTTTAAGTGTCTTGATGGTCCAACAAAAATTCCATATAATAGATGCCTATATGTTGAGGTATATTGTGCACTAATCAAATATGAAAATGGAAAAGCCAAACCAGCTCATTATCTTGTTCAAATAGTTAATTTTGATGACCTTAATGATCGACGAGAAGAATGGTTTCTAGAATGACTAGAATTAGTTATTGATCCTACTTTAGCAAGAGCCATTGATTTTTACAACATTTATAATCAAAGGTTTGCATTAATTGAACGAGAAAAAAACGCTAATACACTACTTTCGCATATTACAAAGAGTTTAGAGAATATATGAAGGTAGAGAAAGCGGCCTCAGAAGATGTCTTTTATTAACTCTTTGATGTGGGAGTTGGAAAGTTCTTATCAGAAAAAGGAAAGAACTATCTTCTTGAATTATTTGAGAAACGGGACTCAGACCATCTTCAATTTGATGAAGATTTGAATGACAGGCCAGATAATGATGGTCCAGAAGATATTATTGAAGATGAAGGCATATAGAGTCTTAATATGAATGACTAGTCTTATCAACAATAAAAGGCTCTGAAAGTTGTTGCTCCATTATTATACTATTTAAACAAGTGTCAAGTTAGTAAAATAAGGTTGTCTACTATAGCCATGTGAATGTAACTGCAACCATATGTAAAATCAATATGTACTGCAGCCGTTAGGGCATCCTATGTACCCTCATCCCCTCTATAAAAGGAGAGGTTGGGTGCTAAGAAGCGACACGGTCATTTGAGTATACTTGAGGAAAAAAGAAGTCGAGATTTTCCATTTCTCTATGAGCAAGCATCTCTGATGATCATAGTAGTTTAAGTCCCTCTTAAATCTTTCCATTGTAATATTTTCACTTACAAACTTTCAATAAAAGAAGTTTCCCAATAGTGAACGTTGTTCAATTAAACCTTATGTCTTAAATATTATACTTTTTTTTATTAACGTTCCACTATCCTTTAAAATATGAAGAATTTAATTAGCGATTACGGTAAGGAGGTAGGAAATGAAATAGATCTACGCTGTGCTTGATCTAAGGAAGGTGTGGTTGAGATTAAGAATTTTTGTAAACTGAAAGCTAGAGTAATCCTGGGGTCCAACGTCGACTAAGTTCAGGTAATGGTCGAAACTCTCTAATTAAGTTTTAATTATTTTGCTAAGCATGGTGGGCCTATAACCACAGAAAGTGTAATATTTATGATATAAGTAGTATAACTAGTGCCAGTAAAATAATTATAAGAAGCTTAATCATTTAAAACAAGTATATTTCCTATAAAAGACCCTAAAAACAGCTTATTTGCTTATTTTACCCAATTCTTAGGGTCTTTCTGCAATTTCTAAAAGTTTTGGGCCAAAGGTGAAAAAGAAAATATTACGAGGTATTGAAAAATTAAAACAGGCTTTTAGAAGGTTGCAAACAATCGAAACATCATAGCTCAGGTAATAAAAAATTAAGCCAAAAAATTGAGATGCCAAAAAATCAATGACACTTATGTTAAGGTACTAAAAGGTCAATTACCCATTGAAAGATAGAAAAAAGTCACACAATTTCTCTTTTTCATAGTAGTGTTCCTTATATGTAGAATTCATAGGGCTGGGATACAATTTAGTTTTGGAAGAAATGCTTTCACAATATGAACCAAAAATAAATAGATAAAACAGGCCTCAGTTATAAATAAAGCTTTTGTTTGATTACAAGAATCAGGTTGCAAGAGTAGTTTTGGAAAAAAGAGGTTTTTGGGATGGTTTAGGTCTTTTGACAACGAGTGTTTGGAAGAATTGTCTTGGCCTAAATACCTTTTCCCCAAAAAACTATTCTCGTTAGCTTTCAAGGAAAAGTTATTTGTAAAGAGATATTTACCTTTACCTCCCTCGATCTTTTCGAAAATAAAATTTACCCCCCAGTTATTGATATTAATTTTTACCCAACTTAACATTAAATATAATTAATTTCCAACCAACAAAAATAGTTAGATTCTCATTGAATTTATAGAAGGACTAGTCTGTCCTCAGTTCAAGAAGAAAAGGATTACGTTAGTAATTTATGGGGAGATGAACTAATTCTTCTCACCTTTAATATCAGACACCATAGAATAATTAATAATTTACAATCCCCTCATATATAAATCTTCTTCTGCCTTCGAACATAGTTGCCAATCGTTACGATTTATGTTGATAGTGAAAACTTGCTGAGGAGGTGTTCGAACAAAAAATGTGCTATTTTAAAGGTATTTTTACACCTATTTTATGCTCGTTTTAATTGTGTTTTTAAAGTTTTTAACTGATTTCATTTTATTTTGTAGATTTTTAATAAATGTGAAAAAAGGGCCCAAAATGGTAGAAAATGGTGGAAATTATCGAGAATTGAAGAACCGAACAAAATTGTCAAAAACTGGTCCAAAATTTCCCTGAACTGGCCCAAAAATTGCGATGAACTGTCCCAGTTAAAAACCAGACCGGTCCACCCTGAACCGGATCGGTTCACTTAAAACCTGGTTCAGCCTATAACCCCCCTCCCCTTCATCTTCTTCACTCTCTCTCTCTTCGTGTCCCTCTTCTTTCCCAGACCCCTGAAACCCAGAAACCATCTCCCTCACCTTCATCGTCACCTTCATCGCCATGCCCATCCTCGCTGTCCATCTCAATCCAGCTCTCCCTCTCTCTCTTATCTTTTCTCTCTCCTCCAAAACCACCCTAGCCCACAGAAACGTCCAATCCCAACCCACAGAATTTGAAACCCACCGTTTGTCCTATTCAACCTCATCTCCCCATCTCATCCACCCGTGAATCACGCAGCAAACGCCAGCACGTACCCCTTGCTGTCCCTCATCACCACCGTCCAGCACACCACCAAATCGAGGGTCGAGAATCGTGGTGGGTTCGAGTATAAAGAGAGCTTGGAGGACGCCATTGAAGGGATTGGCGAGCAAGGTAATTAGGTTAGGTAAAATTAGGGTTACGTTAGGGTTTAAATTCAGTTTTAGGTTTAGTTTAATTTCGTTTTCATTTTCGTAATTTAGGGTTATTTCGATTTAGGGTTTCGAATTTTCAATTGTTTTCAGCATTTAATTCCATGTAATTGAGCTTTGATTTCGAAGTCTTTGGGTGTAATTCAAACTTTGGTTGTTTCTTTTTTGGAAATTTTGGTCAAATTTTGGTGTTTACATCCGATTCCAATTCCCCTGCCCCTGTTTCGTTTTTGCTTTTTTGTTAATGGAGATACCGCCATTGATGGACGACCGAGCCACAAGCGAGGAGGCCAGAAGTTGGGTAGTGTCGGTTCCTTTCCCCTTCCCCTGTTCGTGTTCTTTGTTCGGTGGTCTGCTATGTCACTGATGAAGCTTCAACTCGAACCCTTGGTGAATCTGAGGTAGTGATTGCTTTTTTGTTCTGGCATAGTGAAGTTTCCCCCTCCCCTGCTGCTTAATCGTCATATTTTGGCTTTGGATTTGATTAATTTCAAGTGTTTCTGGTTTAGGTATTATTCATTTCAACTTATGAGTTCATGTTTTTCTGGATCAGTTCAAATTCATTGCTCACTGTCGTTGCTCATCTTTCATTGCTGCTGCCTTCTTTGTTATGTTCTGTTCTCTTATGTGATATCAAGCTTTAGCAATTTGTGCTTCTGGATGACTTAGTTGTTAGTATTAGGATTAGTTGGTGGTTAATGATCATGATGTTGCTTAGAGTTAGTGTTAGATTGTTCATTATGTTGAATTGACACTATGTTCAATTTTCGGAATAATGTTAGTTAGTTGCTTGGTTTTGAATCATGTCTCGTTAGTATAGTGTTAGAGTTTAGTTTACTTGAATTCGTTTGGTTTGCACACCTAGGTTTAGTTAAATCGTTTCGATGTAAATGACCGTAATCTCAACGTCGTCCCTGAGGATCGACCCTCAAAGTACTACGATGACAATCGTATGTTTGAGGTTTTCTCTTTCAGTTTATCTCCCTCAAAAATCACCTAAAGGAGGAAGTTGTTGTTTGAGAAAGATTGAGTTTTTCAATATATATTGTTTGCAATTTGAATGCCAACATCCAAAATTCGCCATTGTAGAAGCGCTTAAACCTTCAGTTGTTGACGAAGACAACAAAAACGGATATGTGTTTTACTCTTAAAAATGGCAAAGGAGTAGAAGAAAGATGAAATTGGAAAGAAGACAATTACAGACCTCCAAAACCCATTTGCCCTTTCTTTTAAACGCCTCTAAACTCCTTAATAGCTTTTTACTTCTACTTTCATTACAAAAGAGTTGATTATGAATAAGACAACACTTTTTCAAGCCACACCACCTGTCTAATTGAAATTATACAACGTATATTATTATGCACAAATGTCAATGATGTTATAAGGTATTATGTACTCTAGCCAAGGTGGGTACAAGTTAATATCAATAGTTGGGGGTTAGAAATTATTTCAAAAAATATCAAAGGAGGTAGATGTGAATATCTCTTTTTTTTTAAAATGACACAACTGCCTAAGAGTTTGGAAAAATTATACCACATCGCATTAGCCTTTTAGTAGAGATATTTGATATTGTGTGTTTATTGGTCTACTATCCACCAAGTACCTTTGGAAAGTGTTTTGTTTCCTTAGTCAGTTGGTGGTTTACCCTTTTTAGGTGGTTGAACTCTCGTTGGCATTAGCTACTTCGAAGAATGTGAATGTTGGCTATTGATGAAGGTAATGAACATATTGGATGTTGAATATGGATAACAGATTAGTCAATGGTCGGGATGAGGAAGAAGAAGGAGGCTCACGATAGGTAATAGATCTACTCATAGACAGAGAGGAAGAAAAGAAGTGTATTAGATAGGGAGAATAGTTTTGATGAATGGTGGTGTGGATGAAGAGGAGAGGTCCTTGCATTGTTTTTTCTAGGGACTTGCCTACAAACCTCTTCTTTACTGGGGTTTTTTCTTGAATTTTTGCTTCCTATTAGGATTCATTAGACAATTAGCTAAGTTATAAGCATGTTCTTTAAATGTTTTGCACCTCATGGTATTACATTTCTTTCTTTTTTTCATACCTTCATCAAGACGCCATCTAATATCCTTTGGGGTCTTACCCTCTTTTCTGCACATATGGTGGGGAAAAAAAGGTATTTCTTCCATTGGAGGCCAAAAAGTGGATCTCTTATACCGTCAACGGTGAAGCTATACAAAACTCTATATTTCTTCACACTATGACACTCATATTCCCAATCCTCTAGATCTTGACTCATGAACTTTTACATATCTCATGGCGTGTTTACATCGTCTGCTTGTTATCTGCTAGAATTTACAGTCACATGTTTTGTTAGTTTAGTTAACAGAAAACCTAGTCCTTCCCTCAATTACTGCAAGCTCTCCTTCACCAAATAAACCTGACAAGCAAATCCCGTGCCATCTCTTTTATGCATGCCTAGGTGAGCTTCAACACTAGGCACAACATTACCGTGCCACTCAGCGTATGCCTTCCTCCATTGTTACCCATTTAATCAACTTTTTCAAATTGGTTGACATACCTTCAATGCAGGATCATATCTAAAGAAGTTGATAACATTATTGAAAGATTCAACAAAGTTAGTGCAATTGCCATTGACCTACTTAACACATCAAATAAATATCTATATTAATATTCTATTGGTTCGTCAAACAACCAAGTTGCACCATCGGGTTCTCTTTTTGCAGTGCATCACCAACTTTCTTGTATACAAAATTATTGGATACGTTGCCTGCCTTCTTAGCTAAAATTGAATATTTGGGACAATGATAAAAATTCTTCAAGTTCCTCATAGAATGAACAAAATAGATCCTTCTATTAGAAGCTAGAAAGATTGCATCAATAGCGATAATGATACCTTGTCAGCTTACATTGATATCAACACATTCAAGTCAATTTGAGAACGAAACCATATACAATAAAATGCAAAAACAACGAATGTAGTCGAAATTGATATGTACGAATTGAAAATAAATTAACATAAATTATGTATACGTAGTAACAAATTAAGATTTTATGGATGAAGTTAATTTATACAAATGATATCAATTTAATTCTTTTTCAAAAGAAAATTAGATGCCAAATGAACAAATCATGTTTGTTTTTTTTTTTTTATCCAAAGAGGGATTATATTTCATTAGCCTCAATAAAAGCATACGTATCGTCAAATGCTCAGGAAACAATATCATTTGAAACATCGTCAACCCACACTCTCTCCTCACAGCTGAAAGGAAGCCAATGATTGAGTTCGTATGCGACTCTATTACCCCCTTTTAACAACGCAATTGAAACAAAGCTAAATGCTTTGGCTAAGTCAATAATGTCATTAATAATGAATCCTAACACATTATCATCAATGACAGAGTTCTGTAATTTTTAGATCAGAGGAAGACAATCTCCCTCGACTACCAGGCTATAATAACCATGCTCGTATGCAACTTAGAGCCCTTCAAACATGCCTTCACTTCTTGAATAAGCGGACCCGAAAACTTCTCCATCTGGACCTCGGACCCCAAATCCCCAACCCAATCCCTCGTTGCCTACCATATTGAGATTGAGCTTCATCAATCCCGTCATTGGTCACCACCATAGAACCTAGTTTTGTGAGTTCCGTCCGTCAATCTTCTCCTTCACCTCCTGTAGCTCATCACAAATGTAAGGGCTCGGCAACTCAAGCTCACTAAATTATACCTGGGGCGCCGAAACACGAACATGTTCCTTGCATTCCAGATTTCCCAGAAGCTATGAATCCCCCCCCCCCCCCCCTAAATTGCTCAACATCAACCTTGGCTGCAGCATGCTCTAGGCAGACCCTTATGGACGGAAAAATCTCAGCCCAGAAACAACTATCAATATTGCTCCTAACTCAAACCTGAACTCATTTGGCAATGCGTCATAACTGTTTCGCCAAATGTGCCAAATTAAAAGCTTCCATCTCCCTAAATCCGAGCCCACTATTATCCTTGCTCTTACAAAACGTTGTTCCTTTAATCCAATATATCTTCTTATCATCCTTACTATGACCTTAACACAAATGATTAACAGTTGACTGGATTGTTTGGCATAAGCCTGCTGGAAATTTAAACACACTCATGGCATAAGCGGGGATTGCTTGGGCCACAACCTTTATCAGCACTTCCCTACATGCCCAAGACACCAACCGATCCATCCAGCATGATTATCTCTTTTTGATGCGGTCGACAATCAACAAAAATGGCTTCCTTCGAGATTGGCCTATAAAAGAACGAACGCCCAAATATTTATTGTATGACAATACATCTCTAATGTCCAGCATATGTGTAACTCAAGCTCATTTATCGGCTTTGACTCCTTTGCTGAACATCACATTGTTTTTAGAAAAATTAACACTTTCCCTAGAGGCTTCATGGCAATTGTACAGAATCTGCTGAACGCCCAACCCTTGGATCTCTTTTGCCCCATAGAAAATAATCGTGTCATCCATAAATAGGAGATGGAAAATTTGAGGCGCCCCTGCCAGACTCGATAACCATTGATGACTCTGTCCTCTGCAGCTCGTCTTAGCAGATTAGAAAGTCCCTTAGTACAGAACAGGATAGGTATAGTGAAATAAGATCACCTTTTCGGAGCCCTCTACTGGGAATTACAAAACCTGTAGGCATTCCATTAATTAAGAAAGCAAAGGATAGAGATTTGACACATCTCATCACAAGTTCGATCTAATTCTGTCTGAACCCCAACTGGAGCATGACATTCTATAAAAATGGCCATTTGACTATGTTATAAGCCTTTGACATGCCTAGCTTAATAGCCATAGCACCCCCACCTTCGTATCATTATGCATAAAGTGAAAGATTTCATAGGTGACCAAAATGTTATCAGTAATCAATTGTTCTGGGGGTGAAAGCACTTTACGACCCAGACACGATATTCGCTAACAGAGGCTTAAGTCTATTAGTGAGTACCCTCATCACAAGTTTATAGATGACATTGCAAAGGCTTACTGGGTGAAATTCCGCCATGGACAATAGTTTGGGCTTCTTCAGAATAAGCATAACAAACATGTGATTGAGCTTAGGGGGGATATCTTGACCATTCAGGATTGCTAAAACTCTCGCAGATACATCATCTCCCACTACATCCTAATGCTTCTGGAAAAAAAATAAGCGTTTAACCCATCAAGGTTGGGTGCTTTGTGGATTCATTTGAGCTAGGGCCGCTTCAACCTCAGCTTTAGTATACGAAAGGTTTAACTGTTCATTCATGCCATCTGTCACCTTTGGTTGAATACACTCTAAGACCGGGTCCATGTCTAAACTTGCGGCCCCAATAAAGTGTTTAGAGAAGTACTTGGTTCCAATTTCACCAATTGTGCTTGGGTCAGTATGGATTACACCGTCGTTATCCTAGAGCTTCAGGATGGAATTCATAGCTCGCCTCATGCTTGCTCATGAGTGGAACTATCATGTGTTCGCATCACCAAATTTGAGGAAATCAACTCAACCCCATTGCCACTACATCTCGTCCTTGTTTCTCTACTGGCAGATTTTGCCTAGGAGATTCTACCGAGCTGTAGCATCCCATTTGTGCCCAAGTTCAACCTCAAGCTTTCGGATTAGAACCCAATGTGTCCGAATTTCTCCTCGTTCCACTTCTTCAAATCAGTAAAGCATCTCTCCAATTTGAGCAAGGCATTGGCAACATCATCCAAAATCATATGGCCTTCCTATGACTGCTTGATCACGCTGTAACATGAGGGGTCCAAGCGCCATACATTTTCGAATCTGAATAATCTACCACCCTCACTAGTTATAATCTACCACCCTCACTAGTTTTGGATCTTCTTGAGTAACGTTTTAATAAGGTTGGTAGATGATCAGATATGTCGGAATCAATGTGAACCACTGACGCCTCAGGGAAAAGCAAGGACCATTCAACCATTACATAAAAGCGATCTAGTCTTTCCTCTATCACTATTTCGCCATCCTGCCGACTACCCCATGCAGTGGCGGATCTAGGCATTTGGGTTAGGGGTGTCCATAAATTAATATTGTTATTAATATAAAATATTTTTTTTTGGGGGGTGTCCAAAAATCAAAAATTTTATTTTTTACTATAGAATTTTTTTTTTTTGGGGTTAGGGGTGTCCATGGACACCCCACACCACCACATGGATCCGCCCCTGACCCCATGTATAACAAATCATGTTTTTATCTACAAAGTAATTTAGAGGTAAGGGTATAATGGGATTCTAGTAAACATCTTTTTTAAGAGCAATTAATTTTTTTCCAAACACTTTTTCTAGAAATAACTAATTCAAATAATTAATACAAATAACTAATTGAAATGACTAACAACTAACAACTAATACAAACAGCTGACAACTATTAACTAAAAACTAACAATTGTTTGCCAAATAAATCATTGCATTAGTTAATTCATAGAGCATGATAAGCCGTCCTTGTGAGACATGGAAGGTTGATTGTTCAAGGCATATGAACTACAATGTTGGTTTATTTGCAGCTTATATATTTGGTAAACATGAAAATTTGAAAATCCAAACGGTTTCCTTCCTATCAAAGAATATTCCAATAATACACTTTCGGCACTAATGCATGAAAAAATAATTGAAGTTATTAAAGTACCCTTAATTTAGTTTGAATCTTCCTCTGCATTCTCTATCCTCTACCAGTTTCTTAGTCTCTCTTATTCTCCCTTATTGACACTAAGGCGTGAGCTCTACCTTCTTCAACGATCAAATGTTGGATATGTTCATTTACCCTAATGAGACTTTATATACCCCCAATGAGTTATTCAAAACCGAGCAAGAAGGTCTGATGAATTCATATGATTCATCTTCTCTTAGGCATTTGTAGAGATTCAACAAATGTCGTAACAACCCCATGAGCAAATAGAGTGTGGCACTTCATATTGGCACTAGAAGTAGCGAAAACTAGCTTAGAAACTCATAATTTGAAAAATTCTCCCTTATCTTCAACCACCTCCATCAAAACTGTAACTCTGATATGTGATATGAAATTAGAGAAAACGAGATCGAAAAACTGAGAGTATTGCTACTCAGATTGAAGAAAACCTTATTTCTGAATGAGTTTGTGTTTGATCTTCTATACACATATATATACACAGATTCCTTGTATCCCTCACTGATACAAGGAAGGAGAATAACGTAATGGTAACAAACCTTGATTTCTAGGCCTGACTGTAACCAACTCTCCCTAACTAATCTAACTGAAGTGCTAACTTAGGCAGTTAGTTCTGAGCTGGTGTAGTTGGAAAGGTTGGTGCAGTCTACTGTAATACATGGTTTATCGCCCCCCCCCCCCAAGCTGGGATGGTCTAAGTTAACCAAGCCAAGCTTGGATAAAATTTGCTGAAACTGGCTGCTGGGAAGAATTTTTGTCAATACATCAGCAAGTTGAGATGAAGTAGGCATATAGCTATGTTACAGGAGACCTTCAAGAGCCTTGTCTCTTGTGAAGTGACAATCAATTTCGATATGTTTGGCTCACTCATGAAGCACAGAGTTTCTAGCAATATGTCTAACTGATTGATTGTCACAATTAAGAATAGTAGGTGTAAGATTTGTGACTCTAAGTTCCTCAAGTAATCTTAACAACCGAGTCACTTCAAAAGCTATCTGAACCATAGCCTTGTATTCTACTTCTGAAGAACTTCTGGAAACAGTCCCTTGTTTCTTGGATTTTTCACTAATTCCAGAGGAGCCAAGCAAAATCCAGTAGCTAGTCATTGACCTTCTGGTACTAGGACATACTACCAGGTCTGAGTCTGGAAAAGCCTGTAGGCTAATCTATCCTAAAGCTAAGAGTAAAATGCCTTTTGTGGTTGTGCCTTGATTGTAGCTCAAGGTAAGTAATCAAGCTTTAAGATGACTGCTTCTGGGTGGCTGAGATACTGAACACTGAAACTCAGTTCTGGTCTGGAGTTTGTTAGAAAATTTAGTTTTCCTACTAAAGTTCTATATGTTGTAGGATCTGTTGTAGCTTGCAATTAAGAGAGACTGGTGTGCTTGCAGTTCTGCTGAAGGTATAACCACAATCTTTGAATAATTCCTTCATAAACTTCTACCGAGACAAAAAAAAATTCCAATTTGAGTTTGATCAACTTTGAAACCATGAAATAGTGCAATCTTCAAAGTTCTTTAATGCCAAACTGAGTATTCAAATGATGCTTAACCTATTGTATTTTTGCATAATCTAACCTTCTGATCAATATATCATCCAGACATACAACTACGACAGTAATGTGTGAAGATGATTTATTGAGAAATAGAGAATAATCATTTTTGATTGAGAATATCCCAAGGAGAGAATAGTGTCCTTTAATTTGTTAAACCATTGCCTACTTGCTTGCTTAAGGCCATATAGTGACTTTCTCAGTCTACAAACCTTGCTTTCTGGATTTGGTATGCATTTAGGCCTTGTCATATATGCTGCTTCATCTAACTCACTATGCAAAAAGCATTGTTCACATCAAGTTGATGCATTGTCTAACCCTTTTCTGTGAAAGATACATAATGGTTCTGATTGTGGCAATCTTTACAACGTTAGAGAAATCCTCTTGATAGTCAATGTCATACTGTTGTGTGAATCCTTAAATGACTAATCTGGCTTTCAGTCTCTGTAAGGAGCCATCTAATTTAAATTTAGTTTTGTAAACCCACTTGCAACTTATAGCCTTTTTGCCTAGAAGGACTTCAACTACAGCCCAAGTATGATTTGTCTGTAAAGCACCAATTTCCTTCCTCATGGCTTCTGTCCAACCTGGATGATTGACTCCTTCTTCGTAGGATTTAGGCTCTAGATATTGTTCTATTGCTAAGAAACATGCTAAATGATTAAGAGGTAAAACAACCATATTACACCAACTTGGTTTGATGGTGGAATGAACATAATGTTGAAGATGTATAGGTAACTTATGGCTTTTGGTTGACCTTCTAGGTTGCTTACTGGGGCTCCAATTTTTTGTGACCTTTGAAGTTTAGTGATGAGAAGACTAATGTAATTCTGTGGTACACATTGTAATAGAAGGATTTGTATGAATCAATAATTGATCTTCGACAACAATTAAAGGTAATGGCAGTTCTGAAACTTGTTGATATCCTGAGTAAGGAAAACAAGACTTATAAAACACAACATCTCTAGATATGAAGACTTTCCTTGTCTCCTAATTGTATAAATTGTAGGCTTTTTGGTTATAGGGTTAGCATAGGAAAATATAAGGTGTAGCTCTTGGTTGGAATTTGCTCTTGACTCTCTTTAAGGTTGAAACATAGGACAGACAACCAAACACCCTTAAATGAGAATAGGTAGGATTCTCATTATAAAGTACTTCAAATGGTGTTTTGTTGTCTAAAATAAGTGTAGGAAACCTATTAATTAGCTTGAATCATGAGTGCCCTAGCTACTTCCAGCAAGTGTTTGTGCTTTTTCTCCACCATCTCATTTTGCTGGGGGGTTATCAACGCATTAGGTTTGCTAAACAATGACCTTTTGGCATAAAATTCAAGGATTGTGTTGTCTTGGAATTCTTATCCATTATCTGATCTAACTCTTTTGAATGAAACCCCAAAATTATTTTCAACATACGCAATGAAACTTTGGAGTAAAGAGAATGCATTGCTCTTGCAAGATAGTAAATGGACCAGTCTATCTACATGTATTAGCTCAAATAATCTTGGGGTTCTAGAACTACTTAAGGGAAATGGTTGCCTATGTAGTCTTGCTTTTGCACATATAGAACAAATTGTGCCCGACTTTCTCTAATAAAATGGCAAATTGATACAATGCATTCTTTCAAAAGACAAATGGCCTAGCTTAAACTGCCAGGAATCTACTTTAGATGGGACATTATTTGGATGAAATATAGGCTACTTAAAGGCATCTATTGGATCACTCAGCAAAGTAACCCTTGTGTTGCTTGCAATCTCTTTAGTTGTGCTGACATCTCGCACATGATACAACCCCTCTATGACTTTACCAAGGACCACTTCTTTCTGTAGCAAAGGACCCTGAATAGTATAGTCAGCGGAAGTGAATACCACTTTTCCAACCAATTGTTGACATAGTTTGTGTACTGATAACAAATTAAATTGATAGTTTGGAACATGTAGAACATTAGGCTGGATCAAAGTTGGTGTTAACTGTACTGAACCAGCATGAATAATTCTGGATTGCTTACCATTGGGCATGGTGATATATGCAAGAACTTTTAATGGTTGAACTAAGGATAGTGAACTGAGATAAGAAGTAATGTGGTCACTAGCACCACTGTCTATAATCCAATCACCACTATCTAGAGATTTAATAAAACAAAATTTCTTACCTGCCAGAAAACCAGTTCTAATTGCACCTATGTTGTTCTCGTCACACTATTTGCTAAGGAGAGTAAGGAGGTGTTGGTATTGCTCTACATTCATGGTAGGTAATGCAAGAGCCGATGTTGTAGGTGTAGGATGAGAAATAGTAGACATTGGTGGCTTGTGAACATCCTCTAGCCAAGATTCTCCTTCTGGATCTTGAATGATAGAGGTTGTAATTTTGTCTACCCTTTTTCCTTTGTACAATTTGTGTCCAGGTGGATATCCATGAGGTTTATAACATTCTTGGACAAAATGACCTTTGATCTTACAATGATCACAATACAATTGCTTCCTTTGTCCATAATTCTTACTTCCATTCTCATTATATCCAACATTATTATAGCTCGAATTATGAACAACATTTCTCCCATCATGACCAGAATTATTATATATATCCTAAATTCTTGCCTCCATAACTGGCACTAAAGCCAGTGGCATTTTGTTCATTGGAGGGCATTGCACTGTAGTTAGAATTCAAAGCAGTAGAATATGGAAAGAATTGGGCATTAGATGACATCTCTCTTTGATGTTGTTCTTGGAGAAGCATGTAATATGCCTCACTAACATTGGGCAGAGGTCTTGACATTAAGGTACTGCCCCTAACTCCTTTATAGACATCATTTATTCCCAAGTAATTGAATAAGTTGTTCTTTCTGCATCACCCTATTAACAATCTTATAAGTAGCACATTCAATGCCACAAGAACAAGTGTGAATTGACAACATTGAATCATGCTTATCCCATAGTTTCTAGATATTAGTGAAATAGGTGGTAATATTTTATTACCTTAGGAAATTGAGTATGAGTCTCTCTTTACTTAGAAGAACCTTGCACCATTTGACTGTCCAAAATGCTTTTCAGGATCAATCCAAATCTGGTTAGATGAATTTGAGAACAATATGTTGTCTGATATATTCTTCTCAATAGCATATAACAACTAAGAAATGAGCATTTTGTCACATCTATCCCATTGCATGAATAATGGTGAGGTATTTACAGGTTTAATTAACAAGAACCATGAACAAACCCCAGTTTGCTTTTGGCAATTAGGGCTATTTCCCTTGACTTTTTCCAGTTACCATAGTTCCTTCCATTCAGCAGCTCATTGCTAAGAGTACTATTGGGATGATTAGAAGGATGTAAGAAAAGTATGTGAGAAGGACCCAATTCTAGGATAGAATCAGAATTTGTTATGGAATTGGAATTTGAAACAACCATCCTTTTTCTATAGATGTTTAGGTAGAGTGCTTGATGAATACTAACCGATCACTGGAAAAAGAAGAAAAGAAATTGTGTTTAGAATTGTTAGGCTAGAACTGTTGATGATGCAAATCAGCTATTCGAAACAAAAAGCAAACAATCAAGATTTATGAATTAGGATGACTTCCTATTCAGGCTTTGGTACTATGAAATTAGAGAAAACAAGATTGAAAAACCAAAAGCGTTGCTACTAAGATTGAAGAAGATCTTATTTCTGAATGTATGCGTGTTTGATCTTCTGTACACATATATATACACAAGTTTCGCTTCTCTCTCACTAGTACAAGAAAGGAGAATAACATAATGGTAACAAACCCTGATTTCTAGCCTTGACTGTAAGTAACTCTCCCTAACTGAACTAATTGAAGTGTTTACTTAGGCAGTTAGTTATGACTTGGTGCGGTTAGGAAGGTTGGTGCAGTATATTGTAATACATGGTTTATCATGATATTGATTCCTTAATTGACCCACATCTATTTACGAGACCACCAACATCATTCACTAATACATCAGTCAACCCACTCCAAACCTAGCACATTTTCAACCCTAGCATTCCACTAGAACCCCTCTTCTAACTATTAAATGGTGAAATCTCATACAATTACGGGTTCAGTGTTAAGAATGAACCCCTATTAACCAATGGAGAATCTATCAAAAGCTTTAAACTTTTGAATATTCCTACATCCAAATTCTCGTTCAAGATCCGCTTAAAATTCCAAAAGAAGTTATGAGGTGGCTTATTGAATTCTCGAGGGATTCTGAACTAGGCAATGCCTAATTTGTTAAAATTTCTCAATTCCTAACTTAATTGTTTTGAGTTTTGGGCTTTTGCTAAGGGACTAAAGGAGTTAGGTTTATATGGCTTTAGAGAAAATGAAGGTCAAAGAGAGAAAAATCCGGTTAGAAGGAATGAGAGTAGACAGTGCATGCACAACATAAGCTAAGCAAATGGTGGAGAGCGGTCATGGGGCAATGAGGTTGATAGAGAAGGTGAATCGGGAGGAAAAAGTAGAAGCTACTGTTGAGGAGGAAAAAGAGAGAGAAAAAAGAAGGATGAAGAAGGGAATGTTGGGGTTGTGTTGGATTATTGGGTGGAAGCGGGGGTAACAGAAAGGAGATGTGAGATCTAAAAGTGGACATTTGAGCTTTTTTGGGTTTTCAACATAACAATAGAACCGATTATTAGAAATTTTACAGAAAAGTAAATGGTAAAATCACACCTAAGATATCGGTGAAAGCCGAAGTGTATCACATAAATTTTAAAAATAAGTTAAAATTTTGAGGGCACTAGATGGAAGTTCCTTTTTCTTAATTATCTTGATTTTTTGTATATATATCAACCCATGAATTATAAGGATTTTTTTTAGCAACCTTATCATTCTTTCTTTTGTGCATCATTGACTTACTTTTTTCCTATAAATAAATTGTATTTAGATGAGTTTGATTCATACTGATGTTGGTCAAGAAAGAAATCACAATGCCTTGACTTTTATTTTAATTATTATAAGTTTTTCAAGGATTTTTTTTAACTAAATTTCTAAAGGCTTTTGTGTAACATTTTCAAAAGAAATAGTATCTACCTCTAAATCTACGATTAAATGGTTACAAAATAACAAGTTCATATAGTTACATATCAATACATTTAAAAAACAATTGTTCAATAATCTTATATCTAATGTTTATCAACCACATAGTAATTGGTCATTAGTTGAATTCCAATAACTAATGTTTAAACACAGCTAATTTATGATCTTAATATTTGTATATGTATACTAATGTTATTCAAAATGAAAATACCGATAGTCCTTGCAATGATGATGAGAGATATAATTTTAAAGTGATAAGTAAACACCGTTCGAATTTGCGGGAATATAATTATAAATGTTAAGTCGATAAGTGTATAAGTATATAACAGCACATTGAATTATCATATTTTGCCTTAATTTGTAATGAATGCTAGCTAAGAAATTAAACGACGAGTATTTGTTTTATATTTCATGAATATTAGAATTGTACATGGTAATTATTAGCAGTATATTTGCTGAGCATTATTACAGATGAAATGCTAGACAAACTAAAACCCATAAAAACAATTAGTTATACTTGTTATTACATATGATACATTTTTGTTCCATTTATAATGAAAATAATCAAAACAAGTTCAAAAACAACTTCCAATAATGTGGGTCCCACCATTATGGGGCCTAGGGAGATATAGATGTTGGCAAGAGAGGGCAAAAAAAAAAAGAGAAGAAGAAGCAAGAGAAACAAACCAAACAACCCCCACAAAAAATCCCAGAATTATACACATAATTGCTAATGTGTAAAAGATAAACATATGGTCTGATATGTACATATGTGTGAGCATTTGGAATACATTTATATTTGGGTGAACAATTGTATTTATATTTTATGAGCATTGTAGGCATAAAATTTTTAATAAATATCATGTTGTAAAAATAAATATAAATTGATTGTTTGGGTCAGCCCATTTAGTTAATTTAATTTATTTAAATAAATTGGGTCGAATTGACTACAAAGTCATGACTCAAACGGCTACCAAGTCAATGCTGAAATTGACTATTAAATCATCAGTCAAATTGACTAATAAGTCAAAGGCCAATTAACGGCCCAAGAAGGATAATAAGTCGCAAACCCTAGTAAGGGGACGGGTATTCTTTCCTTATAAATAGAGCATTACTCCCTCCTACTCGAGGGTGGAAGACTCATTCACTCCGAAGGCATTCTGAAGACTCAAAACGCTAACTTCTATAAAGGAAGACAACAAGCACAATCGAAGCACATGCCGTCTCCCATCAAAGATGAAAGGAAACTCGTATTGATTGAGATCAAGCCTCCTATACCCTATCTCAAGATCAAATTCATTGACGTTCATTCAAAGGTAGTCAAACCAATCAACTGGATCGGGATTCAAGTCAACCGATCTTGTAACAAATACACAGAGATTGTACCCATATCTTCTAAAATTAATACAAATTAAACATGTCCATATTTCTTGTCTTATTTATTTTGGACTTGAAATTTGTGTTCACAAATTTTTGGCATGCTCGGTGGGACATCTCTGCCTCTCATCTCTTTCTCCAAGCGAACAAGTCCTACATTACTCTAAAGAAGACATGGCTCCCAAAAACGCCATCTTTCAATTTTCAAAGAAGGAAGCTATCGGATCTACATATGAAAGATCCGCAAAGGCTCATATTGCATCTGGCAATCAAAGCACTAGAGTGATGACTAGGAGCATGACCAAAGTTACTGCCTTCATCACCATAAAACAACAAGTTGTCAATCCAACTTTGCAGTCATGCAAAATTCAAAAGTTTTTCTTCGACTTGCCTGTTGATAGAGTCAATCAAACTACTTTTCTCTCAATTTTCAAGCTGGAACCTTTTACTGTCTTTAATGTGAGGAAGACTGCACCCTGTAGACTGGATAAATGCCAACCCTACACTAATTCTGTCTTCCAACCATTCGGTGAGGAGGAGTTTGACCATGGTAGTAGTGATTCTTCCTCAGCAACTCCAAGGGATTCACTTCTCTCAAACATTGAAGGTCGAATCTGCTGGCATTATTGTCATGCCATTTAAGGTGATAGAGGCTATCAACTTGGAGGAAGAATTTGGCAAACATGAAGGCAGCTCTAGAATAGACTTTCTAAGGAGAGTGAAGAAAAGGATGCTCAAATTAAGCATTTAAATAAGCAGATCGATTATTTGAAAAAGGAGCTGGGGAAGGGGTCATCTAAAGTCTTGAACAAAGGCTCAGGAGGTGAAGATTATGGCAAACAGTCCAATAATAGCAAGGAGTGTAACGATGAACGCAAATCAACAAACAATTCAACCTTAAACTCAATGTTAGTTGAGCAAATTCAAAACTTGATAGCTGATGCAATGAAGACTCATCTAGAAGGAGGTTCTCATAAAACTCATCGTTACAGCAAGCCTTATACGAAAAGGATTGATGTACTGCAGATGCCTCAAGGATTCCAACCTCTAAAATTTCATCAATTTGATGGCAGAGGGAACTCGAAGCAGCATAGAGTGCACTTTTCCAAGACTTGCAATAATGCTGGCATAAGTGGCGACCTCTTAGTGAATTAATTCATGTGATCTCTTAAAGGTCTTGCGTTTGACTGGTGCACAGACCTCGCCTCTGTGTCTATTGATAGTTGAGGGCAAATGTATTATATCAATCGTTGGTGTGCCCTCTCATTGAAGTGCAAGGATCACTTATCTGAATCTTCTACTATTGAGACGTGCGCTCAAGAAATGGAGTGGGATATCTTATACGCTTTGCAGGTAAACAAGCCCTAAACTTCCAAGAATTAGAAACATGAGCTCATGATATGGAGCTTACAATCACCTACTATAGAAGACGACTCGATGATGGTGAATCAGTGACATCGTCAAGAAGTAATGGCACCATGCTTAGAGGATATGAAGAGAATGAATGTCCTTATTCTGAGTCTGATGCGCCAAAAATTCTTTAGAAACTTCTCGAGAAAGGGCTTATGGAACTCTCGCATCCAGAAGACATTGGAAGAACTAATGATCCCAAATATTGCAAGTATCACAGGATCATCAGTCATCCTATAGAGAAGTACAAGGCATTCAGGAGACAAGTCCTGCAACTTGTAAAGGAAGGAAAGATCACATTAGACGAAAAAGATACCGCAGAATCTGATTAATTGTCTATTAAGATCATATTGGAAAATGTTTCACAAGAGGAGCAACCCAAATCCAGCATTTAGGGAGCAGACCTTCAAGTCACTTAAAGGCTATTAAGTCAAACAATCAAGACTTATACGACAACATAACTATATGCTTGATAAAGACTTTCAAGTCACTCTTAAAAGACTCCCAAGTCAGCACAGACTCTCAAGTCACCCTTAAGACATCCAAGTCCAATCTTCCATACACTTAAGTCAACATAGGCTATTAAGTCATCCATAGGACACTTATGCCATCAAATTTAAAAACTTCCAAGTTGCCTAAAGACTATCAAGTCATCAAAATTATAAATTTTGACATGAATTTAAGACTCACAATTCATCGAAGATAAAGACTCTCAAGTCATCAAAATCAAGACTCTTAAGTCTCCTAAGTTTATGACTCACAAGTCATCGAAAATAAAGACTCACAAGTCATCGAAAACAAAGACTCTCAATTCATCAAAATTAAAGACTCTTAAGTCTCAAGTTCAAGACTCACAAGTCATCGAAGAGAAAGACTCTCAAGTCATCAAAATTAAAGACAACTAAGACTCCCAAGTTCAAGATTTTCAAGTCATCGAAGATAAAGATTTTCAAGTCATCAAAATTAAAGACTCATAAGTCTCCCAAGTTCAAGACTCACAAGTCATCGAAGACAAAGACTCTCAAGTCATCAAAATTAAAGACAATTAAGACTCCTAAGTTCAAGACTCTCAAGTCATCGAAATTAAATACTATCAAGTTATCAAAATTAAAGACAACTAAGTCTCCCAAGTTTAAGACTCTCAAGTCATCGAAATTTAAGACTCCAAGTCACCGAAGATAAAGACTCCTAAGTCTTCAAAAGTCAAGATGCCAAAGTCATCGAAATTCATCCAAAGCAAGACTCCTAAGTTCTCAAAGATAAAGACTCTGAAGTCATCAAGGTTTAGAACTATCAAGTTATCAAAAGCTTAAGACTCCTAAGTCTTTCAAGTTTAAAAAGAGCCTAAGTCTTCAAAGTTCAAGACCCCCAAATCATCGAAGTTGCTGACTCTCAAGTCATTGAGGAAACATATATGTCATCTAAGCAGGCGTTAAATTGTCCCAAACGTGTTGTAGATTCTTAGAACTCATTCAAATTGGGGGCAATGGTGACATATGTCTCTTCCTTTGACTTGGTGATAAGAGCACTAGAGCCTCCTTGTTCAAGATGTCCACCTCCTCTTCGAATTAGCATCAATGACAACATAGGCCTCTTCCTTCAAGTTGGTAGCGACGACACCATAACCTCCTCCGTGATATTGCAATGTAGGGCTCCTCCCTCAAGTTGGTAGAAACAATGCCATAACTTCCTCCTTCATGTTGGCGACGACAACAATGTGACCTCCATCTTTATAATAAGGAAAGTTATTCGACGTGTACTTACACAGGCAGGCTATCCAAGGGTGAGAAAAATAGGTAAAGACACTTAAGGTGGACCGATTCAAAAAAAAAACCTTTAACATTGCTTGTAGCAAGTCATAGGGAACATGATCCAGTTAGTCCAAAGCTTGAAGCATCCGACATTTTAAATGACAAACCTGTAAAAGCATGAAAAAAAAAAGATTGTGTTATTGCTTGACATGTAAGATATAACCTTATTCAAGTTGGTCACATAGGCGATGCAGATCTCATTTGAGAATTCAAGGTTAACCCGTTAATGTACCCAGAAGGGTCAGACATTCAAAGATTAACCGAGTCAAATTTGCCTTTGGAGGATTTTCGCCTTTAAGGAAGTTCAGCTTAGGAGGATTCAAGGTTAACCCGTTAATATACCCAAAAAGGTCAGACATTCAAAGGTTAACGGAAAATTAAGTCAGACATTCAAAGGTCATACATTCAAAGGTTAACCGAAAATTAAGTCAAATTCGCCTTTGGAGAATTTTCGCCTTTGGAGGATTCAAGGTTAACCAGTTGATATACCCACAAGGGACAACCATTCAAAGGTTAACCGATAACCAAGTCAAATTCACCTTTGGAGGATTTTCGTCTGATTCAAGGTTAACCCGTTGATGTACTCAAAAGGGTCAGACATTCAAAGTTTAACCGATAATCAGTCAAATTTGACTTTGGAAGATTTTCACCTTTAGGAGGATTCAAAGTTAACCTGTTAATGTACCCAAAACGGTCAGACATTCAAAGGCAAACTGATAAGCAAGTCAAAATTCGTCTTTGGAGGATTTTCACCTTCAAATGATTCAAGGTTAGTCCGTTGATGTACCCAAAAGGGTTATATATTCAAAAGTTAACCAATAATTAAATCACAGTCGCATTTAAAGAACTCTCTCCTTTGGGAAGTTCGCCGTGAAGGAATTTTAGAGTAGTTCGTTGATTTATTCCATGTTATTGATGTGGGTGAAGAATCAATTTTTTTGATTATTCCTTAATATGGACATCC
>JACYFF010031958.1:32213930-32224938 GCA_017589665.1 Selenicereus undatus | reverse complement strand
TGACTCTATTGGAAAATTATTGACCTCATACTTGTATAAGGTTTTGATGAGAACAAACTCAAATGTGATGCTCTATATGGTTGTGCTTGAGTTATGTGTTGTTGACAGGATTCGGGAAACATTTTTTGAAATATCTTGCTTGATTAATAAGTGTTTGAGAACAGTGTCTTAAAATAGTTGCCGGATAGTACATGTGTTCTTGAACAGTTCTTGAAACAGTTCTACAGCGCAGCTGTCTGGCAAGGACCCAAGGAGCATCAAAGAACATGGTGTACTTCAGAACAGCTCAAGAAATAGCTCTGAGAAGCATCAAAGTATTTGGAGCGACAAGTCAAATCATATTCAAGTTGTCCAGCTGATTGACAAGAGTCATTGGTTTGGTATTTATTTTATTTTATTAGATTCTTATTAATATGCAAATTAGAAAGTTTTGACTTAACATTTACTTTGAATGGTTTTTGAGATATGTCAAAACACTGTCTCGGACCAGTTCTGAGAACAGGGTTCAGAGTGTTTTTAAGTCAAAACCGAATTTCACGGTTTTTCCTTGAATTTTGGGCTGACGGTTTTGAAATATTTGAGATATCTTTTCTGTAGTCGTTGAGTCCAAAAGAGTTATTTTTGGCTTTGAAAATATTGTGGGGAGTTTTTAGGCTACTTTTTAGGGTGGATTTTTTACGAAGTAAAACAACTCCTATTTTTAGAATGTGGCTAATAGGTGGCGAAAATTGACTTGGCTGCTGGAAATTTGTGGTACTCATTTATCCTTGCAGCTCAAGCTGTTAGTAGGTGAGTTACCAAGTCTTGTGGCACAAGTATAGTAAGAATTAATATTGTTTCATCCCACATTCTTATTTAAGTAACTTCTCTCCTTCAGTTTTTGGGTGAGACATTAGTTTTCAAGGAATTTCAAGTTCTTCAAAGAGATATATTTTCAGAAAGAAAACCGTCTAAAGTGAGTGAAAATTCGAGTCCTCTCATTGGCATACTAGCCGCTTAATTGTATCTTACCCTTGCTTATTTAGAAGCACTTAAAGTGAGGTGTTCATTTAATTTTCTCCTTTCATCAGTGAGAATTGAGTGTGTCCAACTCTAGGGAGACTTTGGACGTGGTGTAACATGTCTTGGGGTAGACGGTTACGTGAGTGTTACATTTATAACGGTGTAGGTTACTTCTATAACGTATTTGGTCCGTATAGTGGAAGTATGTCAAAATCCTACAGGGGTAGGTCGTGGTTTTCCACCTCAATTGGGCCAGAGGTGTTTTCCACGTAAAAACACCGTGTGCATTTTGTTTACTTTCCGCTGCTATTCCGTTTCTGGGTTGTTGCAAACACTATATCCGAACTGTTCTTGAGGGTGTTTCCAGAAACTCGGAAAAATCGGCCAACATAATTCACCCCCCCTTTTGTGTTCGTGTATTCTCAAAACTATCAGGTGGTATCAGAGCAGGTTCTCATTTAAAGGCTAACACCTTGAGAGATCCTAGAAGATGAGTACGCCACAAGGAATGCTTGAGGGTTAATATGTGACTCGACCACCGTACTTTAATGGTCAACATTATAGTTGGTGGAAGAATCGCATGGAAAACTATGTTCAAGCTGATGATTATGAGTTATGGATGATCATCAAGAATGGTCCACTCATTCCCAAAAAGACAATTGAAGATGGAAGTATGGTTCCCAGGAAGCCTCAAGAATTCAATGCCGAAGATTTTAAGATGATGGAAAGGAATGCAAAGGCCAAAAAGCTCTTGTATTTTGGCCTTAGTCCTGATGTGTACACTCGTATTTCTGAGTGCGTGTCAGCCAAAGAAATTTGGGATGCCCTCCAAGTAGCTCATGAAGGCACAAATCAAGTGAAGCAGTCAAGAATTGAGGTTCTTATGAAAATGTATGAGCTATTTGGAATGGGTGATAAAGAAACGGTGATGGAGATGTATACCCATTTCACCCATATTACTAATGAACTAAAATCATTGGGAAAGTCCGTCACCACTGAGGAATTGGTGAGGAAAATCCTACGATTTTTGCCATAGTCATGGGAAGCCAAAGTCACGGCCATCTAAGAGGCCAAGGATATGAACAAAATCTCCTTGGACGAGCTTATTGGCAGTCTCCAAACTTATGAGCTTAGAAGAAGCTTTCAATTGAAAGAGGAGACCAAGAGAGACCGAGGCCTTGCTCTAAAGGCCTTGGAAGAGGATGGTTCGGACTTTGATGACGAAGAAATGGCCATGATCACCCAAAAATTCAAGAAGTTCTTCAAGAAGGCGAAAGAGAACTCCAAAAAGAAGAACTTTAGCAATCCCAGAAGCAATGAACGAGAGCAATTCACTGGGTGTTTCAAGTGTGGCAAACATGACCACATTGTGAAGAACTACCCTCTGTTGAAGGAAGAGAAGGAGACAGAACACTTCTGGAAACAAGGTAGAAAACAGTTTGGGAACAATTCTGCAAGGCGATTTTCAAAGGCAATGCTGGCGGCTTGGGGTGACACTATAGAGGACGATGCGGCCTTTGAAGAAGAAGAAGTTGTTATAGCACTCATGGCCACGAGTGAGTTAGATTCGGATGATGAGCTAGTGGATAGTCTATCCTAACTCAAGGGAAAGGTACGTGGTCTTAACAAAGCAAAACTAGAGGAATTGCTATTCACTTTGATGGATGAATGTGACGCTATTAATGCTGAAAATTGCATGCTAAAAGATGTCTGTTCTAATTTAAAAAGAGATGTTAGGAAGCTTGAACATGCAAACGAGATCCTTAAAATTGAAAGATTTAAAGTGGATGAAGAGACCCTTGTTTTGTATGAAGACCTTGATAAGCTTAAAGAAACCTTAAGTGTGAGAGAAAAGGTGTTTAACACTGATCTCTCTAAGCTGGAAAATCAGTCTCTTCAGGTAAAACAGGGAATAGAGTCCTTGGTCTGTGAGAATAGCCAATTGCTTGAAAGGCTAAAA
Organism: Selenicereus undatus; assembly: GCA_017589665.1. Taxonomy (NCBI): domain Eukaryota; kingdom Viridiplantae; phylum Streptophyta; class Magnoliopsida; order Caryophyllales; family Cactaceae; genus Selenicereus; species Selenicereus undatus. Next base: position 32,221,976 of record JACYFF010031958.1, on the reverse strand, counting down.
AAGGCCGAATCTGACCTCACTGCAAACAAGCGCTGGAATAGTTCCTCGGAAGTGCTTAAATGGCTGAATACTCATCATAACCAGAATAAAAGGGGACTAGGTTTTATGACTAAACGAACTATTTACCCAGTAAATAGAAAATATGTGGGACTATAAGAAAATATTATTTGTTTTTACTATGGTAAAACTGGTCATTATCATTATACTTGTCCCTCAAGAAAGTATGCCATGGAAAGAAACATGATTTATGTAAAACAAATATGGGTTAGAAAGAGATGAGATTTGCATGTCTAAGGGAATGGGACCCAAGTGGATCTGAGTTCCCAAAACTAACCCCTAATTTGTTTTGCAGGCTAAAGTGAGAGGGAACAACCGAGCAAACAACCGAGCAAACAACCAACTGTGGTATGTGGATAGTGGTTGTTCACGGCATATGACTGGTGAAAAATCAAGCTTCCTCTCACTTACAGCCTCTGATGGAGGGAGTGTGGCATTTGGAAATGGCAAATCAGGGACAATTGTCGGTATAGGTAAGATAGATGAGTCACTCTCCCATTCAATTGACAATGTATATCTTGTGGATGGTCTAAAACATAATCTATTAAGTGTATCCCAACTAAGTGATAGGTTAGTGGTGTTTTCTTCAAAACAATGCTTGGTTGTCAATATCAATATAGGATATGTTGTGTTGAGGGGGAAGTGACACAAAAATGTGTATAAAGTGTGTATTCTTTCACTTCCTCAAAATAATCAAACTTGTTTAAGTGCTTTAAATGATGATGTTATGCTTTGGCACAAGAGACTAGGTCATGCGAGTCTCTCTCTTTTGAATAAACTTGTTTCTAAAAACCTAATAGTCGGCCTACCTTCCATCAAATACAATGATGACAAGGTGTGTGACGCTTGTGCTAGGGGTAAACAAGTTAGAACTTCTTTTAAACTGAAAAACTATGTTGGCACTACCCGACCTCTTGAGATGCTACATGTTGATTTGTGCGGTCCTATGAGGATCACAAGTAGAGGTGGGAAGATGTATGTGCTTGTGATAGTGGATGACTACTCTCATTTTACATGGACTTTGTTTTTGGCTTCTAAAGGTGAAACTTTTGAAAAATTTGTTGTGTTTCTTAAAAGGAATGAAAAGAGAGTATGACACTCATTGGTTTGTCTAAGGTCTGATCATGGTAAAGAATTTGAAAATTCAAGTTTTATTGACTATTGTAATGAACATGGTGTTAATCATAATTTTTCTACCCCAAGAACACCACAACAGAATGGGGTGGTAGAGCGTAAAAATCGTACTCTAGAAGACATGACTAGAACAATGCTTATTGTTAGTGGTCTTCCTAGAAACTTTTGGGCGGAAGCATTAAATACATCTTGTTACATTATTAATAGATGCATGATTAGACCCATTCTCAACAAGACTCCTTATGAACTTTCAAAGGTAGAAAACCTAATATTATGTATTTGAGAGTGTTTGGTTGCAAATGTTATGTGCATAATAATGGGAAGGATGCCTTGGGAAAGTTGGATCCAAGGAGTGATGAAGCAATATTTTTGGGGTACTCCTCACACAGTAAGGCATACAAAGTGTTTAACAAACGAACCTTATGTGTTAAGGAGAGTTTGCATGTGTTGTTTGGTGAAACTAACTCCCTTGTTAAGAATTATGCACAGGATGCAGAGTTCGAACTGGGCCTTGTAAGGAGAGATTTGTTGCTCACTCAAAACTCCATGCATGAGGAAGGTAAGTCTCCTGGAGGTGAACCAAGTCCTAGAGCAGATAATTTGGAAGGTGGGCAAGGTTTAAACCAATTTGAAGGAAGCATTGCTGAACCCATTTCGGAACAAAACCTACCCACTCAACCCAATTCTCCTCGAATAGATTTGAGAACAAGCTTGGAAATAGGCTCCAGAACAGGTTCAGAACCTGTTTCACCGAGTATTCGAGCAAGAGTAGAAAGCATGTTTGTAGACCCACTTACTCCATGACCTTGGAAGCACCAAAGTTCGCACCCTCTTGACCAAATCTTATATGACATTCATACAAGAGTGCAAACTAGATCCAAAATTAAAAACTTTTGTGCTTTCTATGCTTTCCTCTCTAACGTTGAGCCAAAAAGTGTTCATGAAGCTCTTGCAGATTGTGACTGGGTGATTGCAATGCAAGTGGAGCTACATCAGTTTGAAAGGAACAAGGTGTGGCACCTTGTACCACGGCTAGAGGACAGATCAGTCATCCGCACCAACAACCAAGAAGAGGGAATTGACTATGAAGAAACCTTTGCACTTGTTGCAAGGATTGAAGCTATCCGTATTTTGGTAGCTTTTGCAGCTCATTTGGAGATAAAGCTATACCGAATGGACGTCAAAAGTGCATTCCTCAACGGATATCTAAAGGAAGAGGTGTATGTAAGCCAACCCCCTGGTTTTGAAAATTATGAATTTCCTAACCATGTTTTCAAACTTGACAAAGCACTTTATGGTTTAAAACAAGCTCCTAGAGCTTGGTATGAACGGTTGTCAAACTTTTTAATTGAAAATGGCTTTAAAAGGGGCAAGGTTGATAATCCCTTGTTTCAAAAATCTAAGGGGGAACATTTGTTGATTGTTCAAGTATATGTCGATGACATTATATTTGGTGCAACTCACAATGATATGTGTGATGAGTTTTCAAAATTGATGAGGAGTGAGTTTGAAATGACCATGATGGGCGAGCTTAATTTCTTCTTAGGCTTGCAAATCAAGCAAACTTCAAACGGAACTATGATACATCAACAAAAATATGTCAAGGAATTAATTAAGCAGTTTGGAATGGAATCATCCAAATTGATACTCCCATCTCTCCCACAACCAGGTTAGTAATGGATGATGGGAGTCCCTCAGTTGAGGAGAAATCCTATAGGGGCATGATAGGGTCGCTTTTATACCTAACTACCAGTAGACCTGACATTGTTTTTAGTGTTGGTTTGTGTGCCCGTTTTCAGTCTAAGCCAAAAGAAAACTCATTTAAAGGCTGTTAAATGGATTTTACGATATTTAAAACATACTCTTGACTTAGCTTTAAGGTATCCTCGAGGGTGCAACTTTGATCTTGTTGGATATGCTGATGCTGACTATGCAGGTTTCTTGGTTGATAGAAAAAGCACCTCAGGTATGGCTCATTTTCTTAGACCCTATTTGGTATGATAACCAAGAAACAACACTCAGTTGCCATGTCCACAGCGGAAGCTGAATATGTTGCAACTACTTCTTGTTGTGCTCAACTGTTGTGGATAAGGCAACAACTCAAAGATTCTTGTGTTGACATAGGATGCATTCCCATATTTTGTGATAATACAAGTGCAATTAATATTTTCAAAAACCCATGTCAACATAAAACAACTAAACATATTGACATTCGTCATCACTTTTTGAGAGACAATAATGAAAAGGGATTGGTTTCAATGAATTTTTGTGCCACTAATAAGCAAATTGCTGATATTTTTACCAAGGCACTGAATAGAGAACAGTTTGAGAAGAACAGACTTGAATTGGATTTAATTAAAACAACTTGAGCATGCTTAATTAACCCCCAATGCTTGTCTAATTAAAAGGTCTTTCAAGCAAACATCTTGATTCATTGGATACAGTCAACTTTTGTGTTAGAATTAGCATATGTGTGGATTATAACCTGCTAACAATCGTTGAGGTCTGATGATATTGCCCTTATTGTCCTATGTTACCGAACAACTGACAGCAAGAACAAGTGCCAAGAACAGGTATGGCCACTGTTTGTCATTTTGTGCAAATCAGGTAGTTTTTTTTTCAGTTGTTGAATTTTATTTTGAATTTTATTTTCTCTTCTACCTTTCCGAGTAAGAATCGGTTGGGAGACTTAAATTTTTCACTTTCCCTTCTTCTCGGTACCACATCCCGAACATCTCTCTCCCTCTCCCCTCAAAATCGCTCGATTCCTTCTCTTTCTCTTCATTCTCAACACCTGAAACCCTAGCTCTTCTCTCTCTCAAACCCAGCAACAATGGTGAAGACCTGCGGCGGCCACTCCTCCTCCAAGCAACGACCATCATCACCTCGAGCTCCTCTCCCGGCGCCAAAGTGATCTTGCATGGCGTCTCCACCGGCTTCTCCATCTCTGCCCTTGTCGGCGACTATAGTACCGGCACCGGTCAGAGGTACAGGGTTCATTTCTCTACCCCCTTTGACTGTTATCTCTACAATCTTCGGGTTTTTGAAGAGTCTAGACTTACGAACAGTGGGGATGGAACTGGATGATGTTCCTCCCGAATTTGGATGGGCTTTGGTGTTGTTTGAGCCTAAGGTGGAACCAACGTTGTCTGAGGGTGTTTTTGAACCTAGTGAGGTTCAAACTGTGTCTGAAGGTGTTCTTAAAGTGGATGCAGCTCAATCAAGGTCTGAACCTGGTTCTGAACTGGGCGAAGCCCGAACGGGGCCTGCGTCTGTCTTTCTTGATAGATTGGATGACCCCTTCATAAATTTGGATCGGGAGGAAGATCTTTAGGAGACTAACAGTGTTGGGTCAGATTCGACCATTGAGGTTGTTCCCCCTAAACCCTATGAAATGACCAAACCCGACAAGTGGGGACCAAGACGTCGATTCAAGACATTTGCATGCCGAACTGATCTCCCACTTGTTCACAGACCCAGAACTCGCCATTTTGGATCTTCTTCTGCTCCTTCACAACCCACAAAAATAACCTCACCACTTCCTTCCCGAACTCCCTCCACAAAATCATCCAGAAAGTCTTCCCAACGCACCCACAAAACTTTCAAACCTGCCGACTCTTCAAAACAAGAGCCCCAATAGGTTGAGGAGATTGTTTCCTCCCCTGATAACACAACAGCCAAAGACAAAGGGGAAGCTCCTTCCGAACAGGTGCCTATAGAAGCCAAGCCAGATGAACCCAAACCCAAGAAAGTCAAAACAACCATGACCACAGCAGCCAAAGTTGCCCATTTTCTCCAAAGGAGTGTGGTACGGGGCAAAGTTGTGAAAGTTGCTTATTTTCATGAACAGGCCCTGGAGATGTTCTTGGTTAAGCTTAAAGCCCAGGGTTAGTTAGACCTATTTGCAAACACCCAGAAAGGGTGTTCTGTACCTGATTTGGCATAATTCTATGCCAACTGTAATATCACCAATGGTGTGGTGATAAGTGTGGTCAATAGGAAAAGATTACGGTTCAATGCGAAGGAATTAGGGGAAATCTTAGGAGTTCCAGTAGTGGGGTTTGGGGTGTATGTGACGGAAGACAAGACAATGCTCGGAGCTAAGAGATTGCTCCAATTGACTCAAAGATTGAGTCAACAACCAGGTTTGAAAACACCCCGGTCTGTAAAAAAAGGGGAGATGACACCTCGTCACTGGTTGCTCTTCTGGTTTATCATCCAAAACATTATCTCACAGGGCCAAGGCCGCAACCTTGCGGATGCAATGGACCAGTGCCTTACCGAGCTCCTGGACCGAGGGGAGCAGGGCAACCTACCGACCATCATGATCAGTTATATCTCCCGCATTGCAAACACGGCTAGGGAACATGACATGGGGTATGGTTTTCTCCTAACCTCAGTATTTAAGCACTTTGGGATTACTTTACAGAAGAAGGTAGGGGTGCAAGTGACAGATGAGATAGGTAGCAGCACCCTGATCAGTTGTGGGTTCAAGATTGCAAAGGGTGCGACTGCTGGTTCTGAACAGGGGCCCCGAACACCCTTCAGCCCTGTTCCTGGTTCTTCCTCCAGTGACACTCCACTGGATACTTTGCTCTAGGACCAAAACCGGATGAAGGATGAGCTCTCTGAGGTCAAGGCGACTCTTGCAGAGGAGAAGGCTCTGAATGCAAAGCGCCATGAGGATCTACTATCTGCCATCACTGCCCTCACGACCCAACTGTCATCTCCTCCTTCCTGAACCTATTTCTGCCCCCTAATCCCTGCCTTGTTCTATTCCCTGTTTTTACTCTTATTCTCCACCCTGTTCTCAACAACTGTTTTTTCACTATCTGGTTGTGCCTCTTTTACTGACGATGGTTTATACTAACTCTTGGTTCGTTATTCTTTAATACTATGCCCTGCTTGTCTTCTTGTTGTTATTTGTTTGTGCGTGACTCGGATGGCCAATATCATTAACGTACCATATACTTGAGTGTATCGCCGGTTGTTTTCCTCCATTACCCAAGTGGTGGTGATTGCAAATAACCTGACTCTCTCTGTTTGATCTGACCACCCTTTTTCGATGATGTCAAAAGGGGGAAGATGGGCATGACCATGGGTGTTTTAGTTTGACTTGGATTAAGTTGACCTCTTAACATTTTTCTCTTCTATGGCTTGACTATTTGGCACTACTTTTGCCTTTTATTTCAATATGGTCATTTGGTTTGTCATCATCAAAAAGGGGGAAATCGTTGACTCTATTAAGGAATTATTGATCTCATACTTGTATAAGGTTTTGATGATAACAAACACAAATGTGATGCTCTATATGGTTGTGCTTGAGTTATGTGTTGTTGACAGGATCCGGGAAACATTTTTTGAAATATCTTGCTTGATTAATAAGTGTTTGAGAACAGTTTCTTAGAATAGTTGCTGGATAGTACATGTGTTTCAGAACAGTTCTAGAAACAATTCTTCAGAGCAGCTGACTGACAAGGACCCAAAGAGCATCAAAGAACATGGAGTACTTCAGAACAGCTCAAGAAACAGTTCTGAGAAGCTTCAAAGCATTTGGAGCGACAAGTCAAATTGTATACAAGTTGTCCAGCTAATTAACAAGAGTCATTGGTTTGGTATTTATTTTATTTTATTAGATTCTTGTTAATATGCCAATTAGAAGGTCTTGATTTAAGATTTACTTTGAATGGTTTTTGAGATATGTCAGAACGCTGTCTCAGACCAGTTCTGAGAACAGGGTTCAGAATATTTTTAAGCCAAAACTGAATTTCACGGTTTTTCCTTGAATTTTGGGCTTACGTTTTTGAAATATCTGAGATATATTTTCTGTAGTCGTTGAGTCCAAAAGACTTATTTTTGGCTTTGAAAATATTGTGGAGAGTTTTCAGCCTACTTTGTAGGGTGAATTTTTTACGAAGTAAAACAACTCCTATTTTTAGAATATGGCTAATAGGTGGAGAAAATTGTGGGTTTGGCTGCTGGAAATTTGTGGTACTCACTTATCCTTGCGGCTCAAGCTGTTAGTAGGTGAGTTACCAAGTCTTGCGACACAAGTACAGTAAAAATTAATATTGCTTCATCCCACATTCTTATTTAAGTAACTTCTCTCCTTTAAGTTTTGGGTGAGACATTGGTTTTCAAGGCATTTCAGGTTCTTCAAAGAGATATTTTCATAAAGAAAATCGTCTAAAGTGAGTGAAAATTCAAGTCCTCTTATTAGCATACTAGCTACTCAATTGTATCTTACCCTTGGTTATTTAGAAGCACTTAAAGTGAGGTGCTCATTTAATTTTCTCCTTTCATGAGTGAGAATTGAGTGTGTCCAAGTCTAGGGAGACTTTGGATGTGGTGTAACATGTCTTGGGGTAGACAGTTACGTGAGTGTTACATTTGTAACGGTATAGGTTAATTCTGTAACGTATTTGGCCCGTATAGTGGAAGTGTGTCAAAATCCTACAAGGGTAGGTCATGGTTTTTCACCTCAGTTGGGCCAGAGGTGTTTTCCACATAAAAACACCGTGTGCAATTTGTTTACTTTCCGCCACTATTCCGTTTCTGGGTTACTTCAAACACTCTGTCCGAACTGTTCCTGATGGTCTCGGAGAAACTCGGAAAAATCAGCCAACACAATTCCCCCCCCCCCCTCTTGTGTTCGTGTATGCTCAAAACTATCAATATGTACATACATACATACACATAGATATGCACATATATATATACATATACATATATACATGTACGTATATGTATGTATATATACATATACATATATATATATGTATATATATATACATATATACTTACATAAATACATATATATATATATATATATATATATATATATACATACATATA
>JACYFF010031958.1:32185272-32203930 GCA_017589665.1 Selenicereus undatus | reverse complement strand
TGTAAGTGTGTGTGTGTGTGTGTGTGTGTGTGTGTGTGTGTGTGTTTGTATATATATATATGTATATATATATATGGGCGTCGATCAGGTGAGAGGAGGCTCCCTATGAGCTTAATCGGAAGAGAAGATCTTGACCGTTCGTCTGGATCCAACGGTCCCAGTTTAAGTTAGAATTTTTAGTAGTGTCTCGTGGTTGTTTTCGTGAGTGGGAGGAGAGAAAAAGCAGCTTGCCCATCTCTGTTGAGGCCTTCTTCCTCTCGGCGCTATTTGTCTCTCTTCTCTTAATCTTTTTGCTTAGTTTAGTGTTGGTTGCTTTCGTCGAGTTCTGTGATGAATTCCAAAGAGGGAGTGCATGATTAATTGTTTTTTTTGGGGCGATTTATGCCTTTTTTTGTATCAATTCGGGCGCCCTGATTGTCGACATTTGAGTTTTTCTGCTTAGCCAAATTCAGGTAAGTGATTCTCTATCATTCTTGTCCAATAGTGTGTCATGTTTTAGATTTTCTATGGGGTAGTATTTGGATGATTTGTTTAGCTTGCTTTTAAATTTGGACGTTTTATTAAATTCATGTCTTCTCGTGCACACCTTCAGATCTCAAAGAGTAGAGCTTCGTGGGTGAAGAATCTAGGGTTTCATTTCAGCTTTGACAACCACCCAGTATAACCCATTTTAGCAAAAGGTTTGTTCTTGCTTTTCCCCCTTCTTATTTTAGTCTCTTAATCATCAAAGCCAGGAAATTTGTTCCCGTTTTTTCTCTTATTGGCATGGCAATGTCAGATTGATTGGTGAACTATATAAATTGAATTACTGAACATTGGCTACTCAAAGAAACCTCTTTATGTGGCTGATTGGGGTCATAAATTATACAGTAGTATGTTGTGAATGAGTTAAAAAGTCAACAAAAAAATTGGCAGAGAAACTAGAAGTAGAAGTTACTAAAAGAAAGTGTTTGTCTGGTTTTGCGGTGAGATAAATAAATGTATGATACAATTTTGATGTAAGCTTTTGGTGATGTATATGTATATGTATCATCTACTGAGTAATTATTTTGTAATAAGAGCTTCAAAGAAAGGTTTTACCTGAAATTTTATCAGCAAGTGTGTGATACAATGTTGTTGGACTTACGAATTGTTCTTGGTTTAGGACTTTAGGTTCCCTTTTTAACTTTTGTAGTATCATGATTCACTATTAGAATTTTCTCATTTATAAACTACATATAGCACTGAATATTGGGTTGCACTGAGCACATAATATTAGTTAATATCTAGTTAGAAGTTGAGGGACACTCCTCTTCATTTTTCTTTTTAGGAACATGCTTTATGTTAAATTTATACAAATTGAGCCTTTAAACAAAGAAGCTATGATATAAGTCCAATTGCCAGAGTAATTCATGAGCTTATGAATATGCTTTAGGTGTTTTCAATCTTCAATATAGTATAATCTTGTTTGTCAAAAACCTAGAAGTGTGTATGGACTGCTAACAATTTCCAACACATACATACAAATAATCATATTGGGACGATGGTAAATCCAAGATCAAACAGTCTTACTCTGATATTGTGTTAAATCTTAAATTTTATATAAATAGGGTATTTAAACAAACGAGCTATGGATAAAAATCTAATAAGATTCCAGTCCAAAATCAATTGATAATGAGTTCAGTATTGGGGTTAGGTGAACTATGTAAATTAATTTGGTGAACATTGGCAATTGCGTTGGTAAATTTTAGAGTTGAGGTTTTGTTTTATGTCCGTTTTTGTTTTTTTTATGATGATACCTTTGATAACATTCATGCAGTGAGATGTCCACTTCGCAAACTATTCCCATAGGCTGCAATGTTGATGACCAAAGTATTGGTGACAAAGACCAACATTCCGAGCATTCCGAGCATTTCGAGCCTGATCACCTACAAAGTGATCCTTGTGCGGTAGAAAGCACAAGAACATCTTGTAATGTCACCTATACATATTTCCTTTTTTTGTTTCAACTTGCTTGTTGTCATTTTGGGAAGTATGTGGTGCTATGATGAATTGATGCTAAAATGTTATAGTTTCAAGATGCATCCATACAACAAACCATGTTTTTTGCTTACTATTGTATTTAGTTATAATGATGTGTGGCATTACATGTCTGGTGATGTTGATTGTCGTGTTTTTTTGATCAAAAATAGATTCGAATGATTTGGCACCGGTGCTGACCAATTCATTCATTGATGTTGGAGGTGAGTGGGTTCTAGTTGTGAGGAAGCGTCCTTTATACCTAAGTTAAAAACGAGGTTTCAAAACATTGAGGATGCTCTAGTATTTTACAAGAGATATGCTAATTGTATGGGGTTTAGTGTTCAGAAGTCTTCCACCACAAAGAATAAGTTGGGAAAAATTTGGAAGGTCTTTGTTTGTTCAAAATAAGGGTATAGGGAGCCTCGCAAAACTCCATTAGTTGTCGTAGCTAATGTAATATCTAGAGCAAGAGAGAATGTTAAGGAAAGAAGGGTTAAACGGAGATGGGTTGAGACCAGAGAAGGATACAATCCACGTATGGTTGTGAGCTCTGCGAATGATGGTCAGTTTGAAGTGTGTACTTTTCATGCAGGCCATGTGTATCCTCTAGTCTCCCCGAGCCGAAGACAGTTCCTATGATCTTCTAGGAACATCAATTCTATTCACAAGGACTTTATTTGTAAATATGGGAGAGCAAATGTTGGGGCTTCGAAGGTTTATCATCTTATGAAAGAGCAAGTTGGGGGCTATGAATATGTAGGATGTGACCAGCAAGATTTCAAGAACTACAAGAGGGATTTAAAGGCAATGATCAAGGATTTAGATGCGCACATGTTTCTAGATATCTTAAAGAAAAGAAAAGAAGTTGATCTTGGCTTTTATTATGCTCATGAGCTTGATGAGGAGAATAGGCTCAAGAATGTCTTCTGGTGTGATTCCTTGTGTAGGAGGTCCTATGCATTGTTTGGGGACTTGTTATCTTTCGACACAAAGTATATGACTAATAGATATGGCATGGTGTTTGCTCTATCTACGGGCATCAACCATCACCGCCAACTCACTTGCTTCGGTGCAGGGTTGATACGACATGAAAAGGTGGAGTCTTTCAAATGGTTATTCTAGTGTTTCATTGTTTGGGGACTTGTTATCTTTCGACACAAAGTATAGGACTAATAGATATGGCATGGTGTTTGCTCTGTCTACGGGCATCAACCATCACCGCCAACTCACTTGCTTCGGTGCGGGGTTGATACGAGATGAAAAGGTGGAGTCTTTCAAATGGTTATTCTAGTGTTTCATTGATGCAATGAATAGAAACAAGCTAAAAGCCATAATTACTGATCAGGATCCAGCAATCAGGCAAGGTGTACTTTATGTGTTTGAGGGGTGCACCCATAGGTACCGTGTATGGCATATTATGAGAAAGTTGCCTAAGAAAGTGGGTCACTTATTGAATGGATATGAAGATTTCCTAGAACGGATCAAGCTATGTGTTTGGCCATCTGATACCCCGGAGGAGTTTGAAGCAAAGTGGGCAGATATGCTAGTTGATTTCAACTTGGGCAGTAATGATTGGTTGAAACATATATATGACATTCGAGAGGATTGGGTATAGGTTTATTTCAAGGAAGATTTCTTAGGGGGCCTTATGAGGACTACGTCAGGTTCTGAGAGTCAAAATGCTATGTTTGACAACTTGACAACTCCAATATTGAGTTTGGTGGAGTTTTGGGTTATGTTTGTGCATGCCCTTGAGTCTCAGCGGTATCGAGAAAATAAGACTGAAAATGCATCCTTATTCTCCCTGCCTAAGTTGAAAGACGCCTTTGGACATAGAAAAACATGGGAGGGTCATGTACACACATACTAACTTCTACATCTTTTGCAGCTAGTTATGTGATGCATTGTTTAATTGTGAGACATTAAGCATCAGCACTGTAGAGGGTGGCAGCACTTACAAATAGAGTATAAAAGGCATTAGAGATATAGATATATTGTGTATAACAAGGAATCCTAGGTTGCTACATGCACACACTGATTCTTTCAATCTGAAGGGATTCCTTGTGCTGACATTTTACTTGTGTTGAAGTCATTAAAAGAGATTTCTGCATGCTTTAAATTTGATAGGTGGACTAAACTAGCGGCCAAGAAACCTATCTTTGAGCTTGACACAACTGTGTCCACAAGCTATGCACAACTGGGGCAACAAAATAGGATGATTTCTGATGCCTGGTCATGGTTTTATAAGTGCATGGATTTGCCAGGGCGGGATATAGATAAGTTATAATATGTGATAAATGCAGCCGAATCAATTCAACAGAAGCTTGAAGAAGTGGTTGGTGGCAGTTCCATGAGTAATGCATCTGCAGATCTTCAGACATATTTTGGGTGTACGGTGCCAGATATAGTTGAAATACAACCCCCTCCAATTTCGGTCACAAAGTGAAGAACCAAGAGAATGAAGACAAGATTCAAGAAAGTAATTGAGCAGCAAACGCATGCACGGATGTGCCATTACTGCAAGTAAGTTACCTTTCATGACAGTAGAAATTGTCCTGAGAAGAGGAACTAGTGCACTATGTCAAAAGTATGTATACTCATTTTTGATTTGGCATGTTTTTCACTATAAAAATATTGATTCTTTTTCTAAGATTTTATTCTTTTTGTATTTTCCTTTACTTGTTTGCAAATTGTCAATCACGTGTGTTTAGGGTTCGTGCAATTGAATCGTGTTTGATTGGATGTTTTCTTCAAGTACAATGCGCTTTGCTTAGCCATTGGCGTCACACCAAGCTTGGCTTCTGACTTGCCAACCCCATTTTATCCCCCCTTTCTGCGGAACTTGGTTTGTGGTTTTTTACCTTTGTAGCTGATGGGGAAAGTTATGTAGTTGATTTTGTTCAAATCACTGTAATGGAAACTGCGGGAATGCTGGCTAATCACTGGTTACTATTAGCCTTTCTATGTCATCTTTGAAATCTTTGTTTTTCTTTTTTAAATGAATTTCCCAGTAGACAAACATTTGAAGCAGATTTCCATTCTGATGGGATCGTGGATGAACGGAAGGTATCTAAGTGGAATGATCAGGTAGTTCACGCCTGTATGAGCTTTCATGCATTCAAGTGAGAGTTTCCTGTGTCCCTTGTTTTATTGAGTTTGTGGCTGTAATCACTATTAAACTAACTCTATTTCCTAGTTTAGTGCAACTGTTCAGAGATGGTTCAATTCATGATATTGCCATTAGATAGCTGATGAGTACTTATACAGTTAAATGGCTATCCCCTTGCTAACCTCTTGCTGCAGCTCTTTCAATTGCTCTTTGTCATTAGTATTTTAGATTCATATTCTGTATGTTAGGTGTTCATCTTTGTATTGGGTTTATATAACTGAACTCATATTGCAGTTGTGAACTCAAGAAAATTGGTAATGCATTTGATAACATAGTATATGCAAAAAGAACACTGGGAGAAAATCCAAGAGAGTCTATGCTGGGATTGTGTAACTTAATGAAGGCCATACGAAGTTACCCAAATTGATGAAGGGCTTTTCGTTCGGTTGGACATGCCGCGAGTGGCCCAAAATGGCATCAAGATCTTCAAGAGTTTAGAGAAGGATATGGTCACATTCAGTGCTACGGCTCCAAAGAAAGAGAGCTTCCACTATGATGAATCAGAGAGAGTCTATGTTAGGATTGTGTAACTTAATAAAGACCCAAATGATTTGTTGGTTGAGGTATCTGTTGAAAATGACTCTATCGCCTTGTTTTTCCCCACTGTTGATGGGTATCTTCTCTTTTTGCCCCAGCGCATATCACAGGCTGAGGGTGAGTGTTCATCTTTTGGGAAATCCATCGATGAAGCTGAAAGTATGCTTAAGTTAGAAGAATCTCCTGGATTTAATGTCTGATTTCTTTTTTGCCTGTAATTTAGTTTTCTTCTTCTGTTTGTTGAATTCAAAATTGGTGAAGTGTGAAGAGTCAAGCTAAATATAGTACTTGACAAAACTTTGAACCTCCTGCTACCGTACTGCCAGTGCTTCAATCCCCTTGAACTATATGTGAAAGCAACTTGTTCTATATCCCTTTCTGTCACCAAATCAAATTTATGAATGCATTATATTGTTCTCCTGGTGTCTTACTCCGTCTATTGTTCTACAGGGTGCAACCAAAGGTAGCAATCTTACTAATGCAACTTGCCATGATATGGATAGAGTACCATGATATGGGCATACTGGGTATCAAATTTGTTGCAGACTATAAAGTTTACACCGGTGGATCAATATTGTAACTTCTTCATTTAGTGGCTCCAAAAATGATAAAACGTGGAGATGCTTATTATTCATATGGGATTGCTGACAATCTGGTCTCTTTTTTCCCCAGGGTAAGGGCATCTATAACATGTATCATGGAATCGGGAAGAAAGAATGAGAGTCGATAAGGCTGGTGCATACTACACAGGGCTGCTAGTGTGTATGTGTTTTTTTTTTTTCACTTAGGAGCACGTAAGACTGATGGTCCTCAGGAACTGTATTTCAATTGCATTTGAGTGCCTTGAAAAATTCACATGGAATAATCAATGTTAAGGAAGTTTGGCTTTCCTTTTTATTTTGCCCTTGCATTATTTCTTAAGTTCTTTCACTCATTACTCAATGCGACCTACTTGTGTCATCCTGTGTAGCGGTGCCACTACATAAGTAGAGCATCAAAGTTTAAGACGTATGCAGCCATGCCCAGCATTTGCTTATAGTTAAGAAGATGCTATTTTTAGCTAGTCAGTTGTGAACACGCATTGTCATGCTACATCACAACAAGCAATAGGCACAGCAAGTTTAGCATAAAATCATTCTAGATTGTCTTCTAGTATAGCAAGGCAATAAAATATATTGATGGATTCCTCGTATAGGTAGAATTCATTAAGCTACTACATTCATGACATATATCCATGAGTTTTCAAACTGAAGAGCCAAACATAGCAGGAGTGTCCTAGAACTTACCACTACTTCCTTGAACTTTTGAGCTTTGTAGTTTCATAGACAACTACCATGTTCTTCACCTCTAGAGCAATGACATTGGTAGATGATGCGATAATCTTGTGGCAGTATTGCACCCTTAATTTATGAATTCCAACAACCTAAGATTGGAAGGGGGGAAGGGGGGAGAGGGGGCAGCAAGAGGATCCATTAACTTGTATTAGAACCTCATAAGATAAGCAGAAAAAATAGATAACGAATTGACATCGAGTTGCTATACATAAACAAATTTTATCAATTCTTTTTGGGAAAAAAAAATTGAAAAGAAGAGAGGAACAAGAAAACATAATTCCCAGACAATTGATATCAATTTGATGCATTTTTTTTATTTTTGGGGAGAGGGGAAAACCATTAATGAAAATTTATATAATATCCTCAATGAAAATCCTTTAATCAAAATAAATCCGTTTTAGTTTCAATTTGACACCAAACTAAGACATCACCCCTACCAGCTGAATCACCTCTAAACATATATAGCATTATTCTGAACACCAACTGTACTTTTTACGATCTACTATAGGCACTAATTTTTCTCAACATCAAAATATGAATAGCCAACCCAAAAAATAATACAAGAAAAGGAGGTTGTGTCTGGCAACACAATGCCAATATGCAATACTATTACATTGCATACCATTCTCTACCACATACAATACTAGTATTCCATCTCACCTAAGTGACCCAACTCAACAGGGTAGGCAAAACGACAGTGACAACATGCGATGTTAACACTCAGAACTCATAACAGTATCCAATATCCATGCATTTGAGCTAAGCACCCCCTGAGAAAAAAATACATGTAAAAAACCCATGAGAATGATGACCCCCCCCCCAAAACACAAAAACCAAAAAATAAAAAGGCAAAGGGGTTCATGAGACATCCTTTGAATATTACCAATTGATTCTCTCTCATTTAATAATGATGACAATAGGTAATGAACGATCAAACACTTTTAAATGAGAAAGTCTACAGCATGCTAACCTTATTCTTCCTCAATGCAACGTCCCAACGACACATTTGTATTCCTCCATATGTATCATAACATAAATACCTCCATTATGATCTTGTTTGGAACTGTCGATTTTCCAAGGCATATCTATGTGTCTTTCTTGAAACTGTTTAATGGAAGTGCCTCTCCTATCATCACTCCATTCCTTGACAAGATATTCCCCCAAAAGTGTACTCTGCTTGGTTTGCTTATGATTTTAAAAAAATAGTATCATTATGTGCTTCATTCGAAAAATAATAAAACAAAACAACAATGTGTAACCTCACCAAATGATCTCTGAAGAACTCGTATAGCAACTATCCTTTGGCTTTTTTTTCATATGGTCTATTATAGCCATAGTTTTGTCCTTGAAATTAAAGCAAAGAAGGATTTGTCTTTTCTTGTGTACACAATGGAAAAACACCTGAAAACCCAACATAGTTTTTTTGTCAATGTAGAATAACATACCCATCATGGTGATAACCTAATTTCCAAATAATAGCTACCAGCAAATACAGTTACAAAAAAATACATTTAAAAGTAATGTGTTTGAGTAAATTTTACCAAGTCAACTTCCTTGAATTTGACATGCAGAGTCAACGACAGCTCCTCATTCAGCCTATGAAAGAACACAGCTTTTGCTTGGGGTTCATCTTTCGTCTTGATGTATAGATCCTTCAAGGCAAAATAAAAAAAAAATGATTTTTACTTGACTAACCCTTCATATGTAAAAGCATATATATACATGTGAAAATGTTATATAAGAATCTTTTTAATTGACTTACCAATGCTTCACTTGTAAAGAAAACTCGATGAACACCAAATCGATCTCTATACTGCTCACATACATTCAGTATATGCACCCAAATATTGATGACAGTTTTGTCAATGTCATTATCCCCAGTAAGACTTGAAAGTGCACGTCTTGTAGCCACATAGTACGTATCATCATACAACAGTTGGCTACAAAAATAAATAGATAAATTATACATTGAACTGTGCTTGGACTGTACATAGAAAATGTTTTTGATGATTTCAAAGCTATTCCCTTATGAACGACTTAGCTATGCAACTCAGGACAGCAAAAACTGAACTAATCACCCACGTCATATTAGTTATTAGATGGATATAAAAATCAACTCAGAATAGCAAAGACAAAAATAGACATATTAGATATGTACCATTTCATATATTACTCAATCCACTAGTTGACTGGCTCATGATAAACAAAATTAAAGTATTTTACTGATTGCATTAGATAATATCCTTTCTACAATCAATGAACCAATTCCATGAACGCACATAATTGTGGTTAGCTATTCTCTCAACTTTAACCTCATAAACAACAGCTACAACCACATCTTCCTTTATTTAAAAGGGAAAAAATAGGGGGGGAGGATGGGGAAGGGAAAAATGAATCAGAGAAATTACTAATGACAAACTACTATATTTCCAAAGCAATGACATGAGCAAATGTTTGTATAGTCTTCAGTAGCTTTAGCAGTTTAGCCTTTGTAAACCAATTAAAATCAATCAATGCAATGTAAACATTAATAATAGTTAATTTATTAATATTTTATATACATTCATATATTCCTTAAATTACCATGTCCACAAATCTCAAAAGCAAAATGCTAGAGAAAATATTGATGGTCAATGCCTAATTGAAGAATCACCTAGCTTAGACAATCCTTTGGGATCAGGTTGATGAAATGCATACTAGGAAGTGTAAATAGTGTTTAGTTACCTTTGGTCTTCTGACAAGTTAAACACAAAAGGTGCGAACTCTTTCCTTTCCCGGTGAGGATAGTTGCTCCTTTCTAACATTGTGTTTCCTCCATCTGCTTTCAAAACATAATTTCATATTAGTCAAGTTCATAAAGTAGTACTTTAAAGGAAGAATAGTAACTAGCAATGCATCTAAGATTTTTTACGAAATCCCAAATAATGATGAAGGAGAAATGGAGTAGTAATGCATGTAACATTGTGTTTGCATCATAGGGCTACCAAGTGTGTCATGATAGAAGACGTATTGAGTTATTTCAACTCTTACTATGTCAAACGTGAAATTCTTTAACAATACATATTCATTTTTAGTTCACTCTCCAATGCTATCCAAATCTCATTACTTTAAAATTAGGGATGGGGGTTATACATGGAAGTCAAGTAGGAAAATAGTAAATATTGCATACAAATTGTGTATGTGTGTGTGTGTGTGCTGGTATCAAAATCCAGACCTAAATAATTAACTAATTTCAATGATAAACAAACTGCGCCAATTAGCTTAAACACTCACAATTCTTCATAGGCTAAATGGGCTCTTGGGCAGCAAAGATAGACTTTCCAAAAACCTGAAATACCCACTAACAAAGAAGTCCTAGTGTTCCAGCAAGGAACTTCATAAAATTCCATAGCAAAAGACAACAGATATAGGGTCTATGAGACTGATCATTCACAATTCCAAACCTGAAATAGTATAAGTGTGTTGGTTATGTACTCTCTTACCTCAATGCTAGTACCTGCCTGTCTCTCAGACATTCTTTGCTACTAAAAGAACTGTAATGATCAACCACTATCACTCTAGCAACAAAACTTCATAAACCAAGGCAAAACACAACAATTCAAACTCTTACATATGATCTTCAGTATAACCCAAATTGATAGGACATGCCATGCATATAGGACATGCCATGCATATCATGAGTCTAGCATATCCCTATTCACATCCATGCCCTAGAGTAACAACTAAGAAAGGTGCATGGTGTCCTTTGCCTAGCATACTCAGGTTTCATTACATAATTACTTTCAACTATAAGCATATTGCCTTAAAGCAACCATGCCAATAACTCCCTCATCAAGCAACATCTTACTGCACATCTTTCTATGTATATAAGATCATCAAAACCCTAGATCTTGTGCCCAGCCAACAGGTCATAAGTTCTAGTACAAAAGGAGTAAACTATTATAAAAGAAACCATCCCTTTATGAAAAAAATGTATAAGTAAACCACAATACTTGTCTAAGTTCGACCAATTAACTATAAAAGTTCACCAAAATGGTACAAAAAATTACTTAAAGTTCATCTCATCCAAAAAGATACTTATAAAGTCCAAGCACACATGTCAAAATAAAGCAGATTATTGTTAATCTATACAGAATTTGCATAGTATTTAGGTAGAGATACATATATCATAATCAAATGTCATTGAAACTAATCCAAAAACCCTTACCCTTGAATCCACAACCACATCCCTTAGAACTATTATAATCAAATGTGATTGAAACAAATCCAAAATTTTCCAGCAACATACTAGACGCCTATCATTCTATAAACACTTACGTGCTGCTAAATGAGAGTATTTGCCATTTTTGTCAGACAACGAGGTGGTTCCCAAAAAAAAAATGGCTCAAAATTGTGATGCTTTTTGGGTCAGCCCACCAGCATATTTAGACTGGCATCCTCCCCCGTCCCCCCCCCCCCAAAAAAGAGTGGAAATAGAGAGAGAGACAGACAGAAAGGACACAAAAACTCCAAAAAAGAAGAAAAAAAGACAGAGAGAGAGAGAGAGAGAGATACGCCAAAGAAGAAAGGTGGAAACATACCTGTTGGCACTTGCATGCTACTGGATCACATGGACCTCGTTGTTGGTCTTGTTGACACTTCCTCCATAATGCCTTTGCCTTTGCCAACATAGCTTGCTTCTAGTACATCTCGCATTGGAACATTGGCATCTAGCTCTCTTATCACAATTCTAATAGCAGGGGCAACATTGTCTCCTTGAGGCTCTACTTCACATATGAAGATTTTTGTAACACAACCGTGTGGTTACCAAAAAAAAAAGAGCATAATAAGGTACAACTTATTGGTTTTATTTTTTTTTTGTTGGTTTTCCTTGTACTATTTTTCTTCTGATCTCAAACAGGTTAAAAATATACATGCAATTGATCTAATGAGCTGCTTTGTTCATGCTTGCTTCTCTATGTGTGATTTTTTAGGCAAAAAAGAACTAAAAAAGAAGTATCATGCATGTCATTTGAATTGTAGTTGGTTTTCTGATCTGTATGGATCTAGCCAGCTAGTTTTGTGCTGCCAAGAATGTAAGTATCTCTCACTGGAGAGAGAGAGAGAAAGAGAGAGAAAGAGAGAGAAAGAGAGAGAGAGAGAGAGAGAGAGAGAGAGAGACAACGTAATATCAGCAATAATTCAGTGTTAATTAATCATCATAACTAAATAATTAAGCTGTAAGCATATGTTTGTCATTATCAGTTGGCTAGGCTTCTTTCAGAGTCATCAACAGGATCAGGTGCACCTGATCAGAGCCCGCAAGAAATACTAGTTAGACATTTAAGAGTGATTTATCTCTCAGCTTGCTCAGTTAATAAGTGTAAATCCCCCTTTTTATTGGAAGTTAAGATATGGCATTTTCATCATATTACCTATTTTGATGGTTTCTGGGCCAGTCCACCAGCATATTTAGACTACCATCCACCCCTTTCCCCCCTCCCCAAAAGTGGATGAGTAGATGAGTACTTGATTTTCTTATGTGAGGCGATGTTTACATTCATTGTGCTTATGGTAGGCCACGTTTACATTCATTATGTAAAGAGAGAGAGAGAGAGAGAGAGAGAGAGAGAGAGAGAGAGAAATAGAGAGAGACACAAAGAGAGGCCAAGGAACAAAGGTGGAAACATACCTGTTGGCACTTGCATGGTGCTGCATTGCATGGACCTCGTTCTCGGTCTTCTTGACACTTCCTCCATAATGGCTTTTCCTTTGCCAATATAGCTTGCTTCTTGAACATCTATCAATGGAACATGGACATCTAGCTCTCTGATCACAACTCTAGTAGCAGGAGCAACACTCTCTTCTTGATGCTCTACTTCACTGATGAAGATTTGAGTGGCTGTTAGCTCATTCTCTTCTTGAGACAAGCCGAGGCTGAAACTTGGCGGAGTAAATTGTGGGAAGTGATGTTTGCTTTTTT
Source organism: Selenicereus undatus (assembly GCA_017589665.1). Lineage (NCBI taxonomy): Eukaryota > Viridiplantae > Streptophyta > Magnoliopsida > Caryophyllales > Cactaceae > Selenicereus > Selenicereus undatus. The sequence continues at coordinate 32,190,927 of JACYFF010031958.1, read as the reverse complement.
GGGCAGTCAAAAATTGCTTCTCGATTGCCCCAACCACCAATAAGAAATCTTCCGACTCATAGGGGTCGGGTGAGAGTACCGGTTTGGTACTCTTTGACTTCCCCGACAAAGTTGTCTCTGCAAACAGTGCATCAGTTGTGGTTTGCACAGCTATTGTTCTTACTCTCTTTAGTGAAGCATGTGCTTCAGGAACCAACTTCTCTAATTCCGTGATCACACCTTCCAAGACACGAGTATTGGTGATGATCTCATTGCTCTCCATCTTAGCATCCTCAAGAAGTGCTTGATCAAAGGAAAGACAAATGAGAAGAAAGACAAGCCAAGCAACATAAGGTCGATGTTGAGTCTGAGTCCTAGGTTACGTTCATCCTTGAGACTTCAAACAAGTCTACCTACTTGGGGGCTATTTTGACATTTCCTTATGAATTCGCATCAAATCAAAATACCAAACAAGTAATTATATTTCAAGTTTAACTTAACCTTGGATTTGATGGTCAAGGCACACGACAAGAATATGCGAGCGTTATATCTACTTCTAGATATCACACACAAATATAAAAGTATGGCCATTTACCAACTGCGTAGACACCTAGATGTTACATATAGTACAGAGCAAAGAGTCTAACGTAGAGGGTCATATACCTTAATCCTTGACCGTATAGTATCATGTTCAGCTTCAGCAGTAGGTTCAGGGGTTGCATTAGATGGTTCCTCTTCATCAACCGCTTGAGCTTCATCGGGCATTTTGGTCTCATCTAGTCAATCGTCAAGGGCACCTTTGCCAAAATCGACTTCAAATTCTTATTCTTCCCTTGATTTCATTTTATCATTTGTCCATCCTCTTAAGGTTGGGAACTGACGCTTGACAGTACGTACTTTGAAAACAACCCGATCAAGATAACAAAGCTGTGAAATAAGAAAAAAATTCAATTTCTTTTTACAAAACTTGCATGAAAAATTAGATGATCTAAAATTTTAAGGATTCCAATTAAGTGTAGGAATAAAATGAATGAATAGAAATTCTAAACGTACCATTAGGAAGAGCATTGGCCCTCTAAAAAACCTTGAGGTCTTCTTTTTCCACTCGTCAACTAATGAGACAAGGGTTGCCATTGTGCATCGCGCCCAATTTAGTTCTCTCACTTTGCTTAAATCCAATAATGCATCAAGTACCACGTAATTCACTTCACCTCTTTGGTTCCCATTGACACAACTAGACACCACAAACACTATAAGGTTTCTTTTAAATTCTTCTCTACCTTACTACAAATCATCTCAACCATCTCCCCAGATTTAGGGACACTATCTCAGTCAGGCCATTATTCTTTCCATCGCTTGAGTAAGGTTTTGAATTCCGTACTAGAATTCATTTCACTTTTGGCCTCAGTCACCTCAAGGGGGCCCTTGGGAAGAGCTAATGTCATATAGACATCATGCTCGGTGACTTTCAACCTGCCATGGGTGAGGGGCAAGGAGCATGATCAAGTGTCGAAATTGCGAACTAACGACACTGCTAACTTCCCTGGAATCATCTCAACTTGCAAGTACAAGAAGCTGCCAAAACCAATTTCTTTGACGGCTTCCTTTTGCTTGTCATTTAGCTTTTCAATTAGTTGCCCCAACCTCTTGGGTGACATTTGATTGATGAATTCTTTTGGTTTGCTTTTCTTTATTTTTGGTTTGTTTCTCAATTGGGTAGTGTGAACACCCATTGAATTGCTACTTAATGCCACTACTCCTTGTTCTTGGGTGATTGGTGGTTTATCACCCATATCATGACTTCTTTGTGTACCTTGCTGACCATCCAAAGGTGCTGCTTCTAGATCCATTTGAGAGTGTACATTTGGAGGTTGAAGGCTTGGTTGGGAACATTAACTGGGAAATGTTGAGGTAGGTGTGGGTGTGGGAGTTGTTGTCTCCAAAGGGATGTACTCCTCAGTGTGTGCATCACTAGAAGCTTCATTAGATTCGCCCGTAGTGGTAGCAATGTACACTGATGTTGGTCTCTTTGAATTATCATTGAACTTACAATCTTTTTGGTTGAGTATGAAGCTTCTTCCCCTTTCTGTCTTTTTGTTATCCTTGAGACCGCTTACTTCCAGAGTGTTCATTGCAAAAATCATTTTGATAAACTGATAATAGTATACATAAAGATGAAATTTTAGACAACCCTACACCAACCAAATTAGCCTAAATCTTTGTTATAGCTTAGGGCTGTATTAATAAGGGTGCAGTTAATATACATATATGGTGGACAATTATATTGAATGAGTTGTACACTTAAAATGGATACATATGAGATTAAATCTACATTTGTCAAGGACAATCACATTGGATGAGAGTTTGAGTGGCTTAGTATTGGAAGTTAGCGGTAATACATCTTTACATTCAAACCATATCTGTAAAAACATATATCCAACCTCACTAAAACAATTGCATAATTTTATTACTCATATGTAACCAAAAAGAGCATGCGTTAATTGACAAGACTGAATATACAAGGGGATTGAATTAGTTCACTTTCCAAAAGGCACAAGTTCACCATGATGAACACCCAAGTTTACTACAATATATGTGCAAGTTCACGACTATGAATATGCAATTTCATTAATATGAATGTACAATTTCACTAAAATAAAGTGTCCAAATTCACTAACATGCATATTATTTTGTGGCAAAAGAGATTAGGATAAGTTTTTCACAAAATCACATTATTTAACGCAATCAACCTCAATGCTACATATGAGTAAAGTTGTCGCCAATATATGCACCATTTGAACGAAAAAAAATATATAAATTCATTAAAACATATGAAAGGGATTTAATTAGTACTTAATAAATATATACATCAGTTGAACCCAAATATATGCTTGTATTGAATAAATATAATGGGGATTTAATGAATTCACTTTTAAAAGGCACAATGTTCGTCATAATGAATACAAAAGTTCACTAAAATACATATGCAAGTTCACTAAAGTACACGTATAAGTTCACCATAATGACGTCTTATTATTTCTTCCATTTTTATTTCTTATTATTGCCAAAAAAAAGGTGCTAATTACTAATTTTAGATTCAGGTAATTGAGTAAATGATTTACATAATACCTTTGAGTATTGTGCATTTCAATGGCTACATCTTTTTCACAATCACTGGGGTCTTTTGACTTTTGACTACTTCTTGTATGAACCATTTTGCCTAAAATGAAAAACAAAACCAAGTTGTTAAGAGTATGCTAATCATAAAGCTTGCAAGATAAAAAAAAAACATACAATTTTCCATATGCAATTTCATTAGTATGAATGTACAACTTAACAAATGCAAGTTCACCGCGATTAATATGAATGTACAAGTTCACTAACACAAAAGTGACTAAATAGACTAATATATAAACTCATTAAAATATGGCTGCAAAGTTCACTAAAAAGTGAATTGCTTAATTCACAAGAACGAATGTACAAGGCAGGCATTCACTTAGTTCACTTTTTAAGAAACGTACAAAGTTCACCAAAGTACACGTATAAGTTCACCACGGTGAATACATCCAATTTGATTAATATGAACGCACAAGCTCACTAACGTAAAAGTGACTAAGTAGACTAATATATAAATTCATCAAAATATGGCTGCAAAGTTCACTAAAAAGTCCATGGCTTAATTCACAAGAATGAATGTACAAGGCAGGCATTCACTTAGTTCACTTTTTAAGAAACGTACATGTTCACCATTATGACTAGCCATGTTCACTAAAGTACATGTGCAAGTTCACTAAAGTAGACGTATAAGTTCACCATGGTGAATACATCCAATTTGATTAATATGAATGTACACGTTCACTAACGCAAAAGTGACTAAGTAGACTAATACATAAATTCATCAAAATATGGCTGCAAAGTTCACTAAAAAGTCCATGGCTTAATTCGCAAGAATGAATTTACAAGGCAAGCATTCACTTAGTTCACTTTTTAAGAAATGTACATGTTCACCATGATGACTAGCCATGGTTCACTAAAGTACATGTGCAAGTTCACTAAAGTATACGTATAAGTTCACCACGGTGAATACATCCAATTTAATTAATATAAAATTACAAGTTAACTAACACAAAAGTGACTAAGTAGACTAATATATAATTCCCTCCCCCCCCCCCCCCCCCCAAACGTATACCAAAGAAAAAAGAACCTCTCCCTGGAAAAAAAGGAAAAAGAAAAGTAGACGGGAAGAGAGAAGGCGGATAGGTAGGTAGAGGGGAAAGATTCCTTGATACCAAGTTACCAACCCCCTCCCCCTTTCTAGTTTCTAGCCATGCTTCACTGTCTCACATTCCTTAATGTCATTAACTAATACTCTGTTACAGTTAATCACTAACTTTGAGAAGAATGTTATCAAACTTAGATTGGTCAAGTTTTCAGGAATATACCAAGTCTTGAAATGGCCAAGAGCCACCTCTAGACGGTGGAGCTTTGGTGCTAGGCTTAAATCAACTGCAATTACTTTCTCTCCACAAACAAATGGACCCTGTAAAAATAGTAACACCAAGTAATTTGAATATCCAAGGGAAATCCACAAAAAAAGGCATCAACTACAAAAGAAGGATACGAGGGTACCAATTATGACAATGTGTTTGCACCTACTTGTGACTTCAGATGGTGTAGTGCATTGGTGTCCTTGCTTTTCAAAAAGTTGACAAAAGCTAGAAAAAGCTTAGAGCCCCTGACTTCATAGATATTAGAACATTTAGAAACACACTAGGAAAATAATGGCAAGTATAGGTCAAGAAATCAGTAAAAGCTTTCATAAGAATCAGGATTCTCTCTGGAAACTATAATAAAATCATAAATACAACTGTCAAAGAAACAAAATTGGCAGAACTGACAATTTTACCAGAAGAAATTTCCTAAAACCCTAGCTTTGGATGAAGGACCCAATGTTACACTGGCAAATTAAGGAAAAATTTAGTTTCAACTTCAACCTATTACAAAACGAACAAATTACACCAATTACCAACAAAATCACTTGAGTAACATCAAGTTAGAGCTAGATTTATAACAGGAAAATGAAAAATTCAACCATAAATCCCTAAATACGAGAAGAAATTAACAAATTACAGCTCAGACTAACCTTAATCGCCCTTTCAACAAAAAGAAGAGCAACAAATCGCGCACTTGAAGAGCAGTCCGAAGTTCACCACCGACTATTCTAGAACACCAGATCGAAATTTATGGATTAAAGAGCAGATAAATTTGCAAAGAGAACAAAATCAACCAAGGATTATCGCCAAAGCTTGCTCAAGAAACCACGAAGAAAGAGAGAAGACAGGGACGAGCAAAGTGAGCTGGGAAACAGAAGAGACAAAACTTCATAAAATTGAAAGGCCTGTCCAAAATTGGGAATCGCATTTGTTGGGAGAGAGTAACCGAGATACATCCCCAACATGACATACTTAATATGGACCGCTGCATTAGGATGAGCGGTCCAGATCTTCTCGTCTCACCTGCTCACGGGAGCCCTCTTCTCACCAGATCTGCGCCCTATACACAAACATACATACACACATACATATATACATACATACATATATACATATATATATATATATATATATATACACACACATACATAGATACATATATATATAAATACGTATGTTTATA
>JACYFF010031958.1:32158323-32170272 GCA_017589665.1 Selenicereus undatus | reverse complement strand
TATATATATATGTGTGTGTGTGTGTGTGTGTGTGTGTGTGTATGTATAGATATCTAATGAGGAGGGTTGAATAACTGAATGGACAGCAATAAATAAAGCTTGAGATAGAGAATATGGGGAGGTGGGTATTGAGGATACAGAGGGTGACATGGGAGAGTAGGGAGATTGGAAATGGGGAAAGGGGAAAGGGTTATCCATTTGTGGATTTTTATGAATTTTAAGTTTTAAAATCAAATTAACTTGTAACTAATTCGGGTATTTTTGCGTAATTAATGTGGCGTTTGGATTGAGGGAGGGGAGCATTCGTCAGCCCCCATTCATTTTTAAACTTATAATGTTAAGATTTGCTTCGCACATATAAATACAACTTTTTGACTATAAAACTAAAAGAAAATAAATAAAATTTTAACTGAAAACTTAAATATTCGAGAAATCCTTGTTGTAACTTCAAAATTTTTATGTTTTTGATAGAAAATGTAAGTGATCTTATAACAAGCTTGGAGAAATTGAAAATTGAAAAGCATTTGTAAAATGTAAGGAATTGTAGAATACTATGAGCACTTACAAGCAGCCGCAAGGAATTGCAAATAGAGCTGTAAGATCTAAGATTAAAATTGAATTGAGAAGCTGTAGAATGGTGCTGTCCACAGTGACTATTTCATTCCCTTTTGCAAATTAAGCTCTGTGCATATAGCTTGATCCATTTGTTATCGCCCCTATTTTAAAGCGCGGGAGTCTGATGCCAATATTAAGCCACACTTGTCCTATTGAATCCAATATTATGATATTTTGTGTCCTTGTACTGCCTAATATTTGCTCATAATAAATTAGTTAATTAGATTGTTTTTGTGTTTTTATTGTTTTTTGTAGATATTCTAAGAGTTGAATAAAATGAGTATGAAGATAGGAAGAAAATGGCGTTGGATGAAGAAGTAGCACAAGGAAAAAAATAAGAAGCCTCAGCCTAGCACCAAGGCCCCTCCTCCCTTCTTTCTCTTCTCCTGGTCCAGACCTCAGCACCGGCCCAGCCCAACCGTTTCTCCTCCCTATTTGTTCCGGTTTCTCTTCTTTGCTTTTCCGCTTTCTTTCTCTTTCGCGGGCTGGGCCCATCACTTTGCCCCTTCTTCCCAAGCCCAAACCGGGCTTGTAAGCTAAACCCAGACACCAACACATTCACTTAAATGGTCACATGCGATGCACGTGATCTCCTTTCTTCCCCTTCGTCCACGGCAGCTGGTCTGCCTGCTCGATGCCCAGCAACGCCAGACCTTGCTGGTCTTCTCTGCTTCTTCATCTCCCTCCCCTTAGCCATTACTTCTTGCTTAAAACCATCATCATCACCATTAAAGATCTACGATTACAAGGGCTTTAATGGAAGCAATTAATGGAGCAATGAAACCCGGTTTACAGGAGCTTCGTTTTGAGTGTTGTTTTTCCGATTTTAAAAAGGGAACTGAAACTGAGCAAGGGGGTCAGAATTTCGATTTCTCATTTTATTAGTTTTTTCAGTTCCAGACCAAGTTGTAAACATTCAAACTACTTTAGTCGATTCTGAATTTCAATCATTGAGCGAAAAGAAATACTACTTTGGTGTTGAATTTTCTAGGATTTTTGGTTCAAATTTTGGTGGTTGTTTTGATATTGTGTTCATTGGAGATTTGTGTGAGTGACCCAAGCTTGGTTCTTCATCAACTCTTTGAATGCTTGTCAAATCTGAGTTCTCAAGCTCTGTACTGGATGAATCGAATGCACACCTACGCCTTGAATAATCATCAGATAGATTTGGGTGATGAGTTTTCATTCGAATTTTATTGACATAATTATTCATTAAGTTCCACGAGTTATGCTAATGACTTAAGGCTGTTTAGATTTAATTCCTTAGGTTTTGTTAATTGTTGATTCTAAGTTGTAATTTGTTTTTGGTAAGCTATAATCTAAATCCACAATCCATCCTTGAAGACGATACCCATAAATGCTACAACGATAAACCGTATACTTGCGGAAATTATTAACATTTCCCCAATAGCTTATCAACTAAAAGCTACATATTCACCATTAGCTTATTGAAAAGGGAATCTACTTTTGTTTTCCTTCCAAAACAAGCAAGCAAGCAGGACAGGCGAGGATAGGCAGAACTACCCTGTGAAAAGGTGACTACATTGGATCTGTACAGCGGTGCGTGCGTGCGTGCTCCTTAGTATTGATGTGCAATTGCTTTCAAGCAGGACAGCCAGAACTACCCTTTTTCCGGTGGACGGAGAGTGCATAGCCGAACAACTGGAGAACCAAATCACCCAACGTTTACACTTGTTTTCTCTTAACTTTGAAAGTCAGTCAATTTCAGCTATAGTCAGAAGTCCAATTGGGCCAATTGGATGTAGCTAAAGGATAGACTGCTCGCAAGACCTCGTTCTCCAGAGAAGCAACCTGCTCATTCTTGACTCCCCATGCTATGACTACTTGATCCTTCAGAACCAACTAAAAGCTACGGCCATTGTTATATTATCAAAGTGGCATGTAACCAATCGCCTCACTCAACAAGCTGGGCCCATTTCATCATCCTCCTTTCCTCCCGCATGAGGATAAGGATTCTCTCGAAAAACACCTAACCCAATTTGATGAAAAATTGGACCTAATCTAAACTAAATTGTCCTGAATTTTATCCGATAAATGCTAATCGCACTTTCTTGACAAGGCTACATAAATTGACAACATTCACGAGAAAGGCCTAACTGTGCTAATCATGCATGCCATTTGCCATATCCAAATCCACCCACAAATTAGACCGTATGCATCATAACCAACTGTAACATGCATTAAAGAAACAGGTGTTGTGCACTGGGCAATGGTAGCATAGCAGAGTTCATTTGTTCATCACAAACATCAGAACTCTGCAGGAGTTTTATCATTAAACCATGATAGTCATACATTCTATCGGGGGGGGGGGGGGGGGGAAGCACCCTTTACGTGTTTTCTGCATCCTTTATAATACTGAATTGGAGCCGACCTTTGTATATGATTACTTGAAAAAACAAAAAAACCAGGCAAAGGAAACTGTCAAATGGGAAACATAGCATCACTTGGGGGAAATATGAAGTAACATTCCATGAATTTCTTTTATACCAGTCCAGTTAGTAATCAATGATTGGACAGATCATTGTAAGCATACATAAATTCCTTACATCTAATGGTTGGAGGTCAACAAACTACTTCAAACCCAAGGTGAGGGACGGAGACAAACATGGACTTCATGCTCTTCAGGCACAGCATGTTGTTTAGGAACCATAATCTCAAGCACAGTTCCTGTTTCATCACAATACGCTTCAAGCTTGGCATCATCCGGGATTCGTGTGGACAAGGGAATTTCCCGAACAAATTCTCCAGGAGGGCAAAGCTCAGGTGTTGGATCAGTCAGTTTAAATGTCCTGCCATGCCTCTTAATAAGAGGCGAGCAAGCTGTACTGACACAGGCGACCTTCACAACTCCATGGGAAGGGGTGTTCTTCCATGTAACTCTCACCTTTTGGAGATCAGCAAAAGGCAAGCTGACAATGATCAAGAACCCCTTGTCATCCTCGTATATACTTTTTGCAGCTGTTACAGGACCATACACATTCTTCATCACCCCACTAAATTCGCTTAGCCACAACGGTTCAGTAGGATGGGATTCTACATCTAGAATATCATTAGATTGTGAACTAATTCGTAAAAAGCCATTATCATTGATGCCATTAGGGTAAAAGTCCTTCCTTGGCTTCTTAGAGGGATGGGAATGATCCACCCCATTGCTGTTGACCAGTTTAGCAGCCTGAGAAGAAAAATTCAGAGCTGTATCAGGCATTGCCTTTCTCTGATGATGATTGGTTGCACCTTTCATGGTAAGAGTAGGTTGCTCAATTGCAAATTCCATTGGTGGAAGAGTCCTCCAGGAACCAAAATCACTTGCTTCGTCGGGGATTGAGAAGTTTAAATCCCGGCCAGTGAGCTCCTTCCACCTTTTCTTCTCACATTCATCCAAAACCTTAAAATCAGGAGAGCGAACTAGTTCAATCCCATGAACACACTGTGGATTAGACAACCCCCTATAGTGCTTCCTCTGCATTTTATGAGATCTAACAAACCCCCTATCAACACTAAAAGGGAACGGACGCTCCCCTTGCCTAGAATGCCCATTCATGAAACTTCTCAATTGCATCTTCCCCAATGAGTTCTCTGGTCTCTCCTTAAACACCCACATGTAAATATTCTCCATATCATGTTGCACCAAGAAAGCATCAAGTTTCAAATCAGACTTATCAAAACCCAACCAACCATTACTATCCCTCGTTATCTTACACTTGGAACCATCCTTGAGCACAGGCTTGAAGTAATAATTGAAGAAAAACCAGGCGCCCCATATTGTATCCACACGCTTAGCACATTTACGCCCCACTTTTGGGATGGTCACAATAGTCTCAGCCTCATAAACTTGAGGACCAAGACCCACATCTAAGATCTCACAACTATCATTCCACAATTGAGGGGGCACACTACTAAGCTCTACAGACAATGGTATTGGGATATTAATATCAGGCGGCCCTGATTGCAGAACTGTCCGATTCATATCCCTTTCCGATTCATCATGGGAGGAGGAGCTAGAATCCATTGACAGAACCGTAGAAGGATGGTAGTTCTCAATAGATAAGGTCGTCAATAAAGTTTCCCCCATATTTTGTTATCACCCCTCAATTCAATTTCCCCTACTGTCCCTGAATCTAGGGTTTCAAATTTCAGCACAATCAGAGTAGCATCACCAACATAATCACCACTTTTTCTGATCTCCAATCAAATTCCTAAAAACCCACGATTAATTTATCGCTAAAATAGAAATCAGGGAAATCCCAAAAAGGAAGGCAGAAGGCTAAGGTCAGGAAAGCAAAACCCATCGTCTGTAATTGGAAAAGAGGAACAAAAATTGATGAATTTGAGAAACGAAAGTACAGGTAGAATGAGGAGAAGAATCAAATGAAGACATGAACAAACCACAGGATCTCATGAAGATTCGGCGAGGAGTATCGGATCAAAGTGATCAAATCCATAAAACCCCAGAAAAAGGGGATTTGAAAAAGAGCATAAAGAGAGAGAGAGAGAGAGAGAGAGAGAGAGAGAGAGAGATTCAAGTGTTTACCGAATGAGATATTCCCTGGAACCACATTGAACAGCAAGCTTGATGGGGCTGTGTTGTTCCCAAGAGAACGAGAGAATGGAGAGGTGGGTTTGCATTTCGGGGGCGATTAATAATGTGGAGGCATCTAGAGAGAGACAGAGAGAGAGAGGGTGAAATGGCGAGGCGAAGAAGAACCTGCACCAGTTGAGCCTTGGATGATTGGGAAGGGGCATTGAGACGGCAACAGCTACGTCCTGGGAGAAACCCGTTCTTTTGCCTTTTTAATCAGTTAAATAATCGTAGCCCTTTTTCGATCAAAAAAATTAAAAACAATGCTCGTACTATTTTCCTTCGCCCATACCATATATATATATATATATATATATATATATATATATATATGAATATTTACATTGTGCCCAAAGAGCTAAGACTGGATCTTAAATACGGCCACTCTGGTCATGTTTCTTTCGTTGGTTAATCTCAATGTATCAATTTCAACCAACTTCAACCCACTTTAATAAAAAAATACTCACTTGAATCCATTTCAACTTAATTTAACTAACTTTAACTCAATTCAACAACAAAAATACTCACTTTAAGCAATCTCAACCAATTTCACTCATTTTTCAACCAAAAGAACAAGTCCTCTATATAATAATTTCTTATTTTTAAGCTTCATTTTCTATTTTCATAACTTTCTTTAAAGAAATTATTTCCTCTTCTAAAATGTCTCACATCATTCAAATCTATATACCCAAATCCATAGTCAAGTGTTGTGTTTTTAGATTATTGTTAGTTTAGAGGTTATTGTAGGAAAAATAGGGCTAAATCAATTGTAGAAAAACGAGAACGGGAGTTGTGTTGTGGGAGTACCACTGCCTTGAAAGTGATTTCGACTCGACCTTGGTACAAATCGAAATAGTCGTTCGCTCCCCAAGGCTTACACACACCTAGCTTGCTGAACGCATGCACTCGTGGCTAAAAGCTTGGGGCACACAAGATTACAGTTGCCCAAAACACTAAAATACTAGAGAGTAAAGAAGAAAAGAGGAGAGGGGATGCTTGGTGTGAGTTTTAGCAGCAAAGGGGCAGGGTATTTATACTGTAAAAAAGAGTTGTTAGGGGTGAGAAAAAGCTGAGAACTATTGTGATTTCGTAGCTAAGACTAGAGTTGGGAAAAGCTGACCCGACACGATTACCGACCCGAACCCGACACGAAGTTAAGTGGGTTTGGGTATAAATTTTCGACCCGTTTAATTAAATGGGTTGACACGTTCAACCCGTTTAATTAAATGGGTTAGGTTCAGGTCGAGATTCTCGATACGAAAAAGTACCTATTTAACCCGTTTAATTAAATGAGTTAAATAAGTCAACTCATTTTTTCATTTTTTATTTATCCATTTACTTTTTATTAGATAATTAAGAATATAAAATTTTTTAGAAATTATGAATTATGATGAATCTGTGGAATTTCAAAGAGTAATTATTTAATGTGATACGTAAACCTAATTTTTAACACTGTAATTACGTATTAGTTGAAAATATTAAATGCGTAAATAGTCAATTAAACGACTGAACTTGACATGTTTATCTTAAACGGGTTAAGTGGGTCAACCCGTTTAAAAATTAAATGGGTACAGGTCAAGATTTTTCAACCCGTTTAATAAACGGGTTAGGTTCAGGTTGAGGAATTCTTAACCCGTTTAAGTTCGACACAAACACGAACCCGACCCGACACGACCTATTACCCAGCTCTAGCTAAGACAATGCCACCACTCATCCTACTGAAGAACAGAGCCACTAGCCGACATTGGAAGAAAAAGAGTGGAGAATATTCAGCAAGTGAACATTGATGGTTACATAGCCAACAAACGGAAAAATTTTAAGGATTTTCCTCAAAAAAATTAGTGGATAAGGCCCGCAATTCACAACCTACAGACCACGACCACACCGCACTCGAACCAGACGAGTGGTTGGCGTGCGCGTCCTTGTGTGATATTCACCCTCACCCTAGAACACTACAAACCAAACCCAAAGGAATTCAACAAGCCCAAGAAAGAGGGAGGAATAAGAACCACATAAGGGGCTTCTAATCCTCCTATGTGGAGCAAAGAGTAGGAAAAAAAGAAGATAGTTTTTCCATTACTTCGAACAATGCCCTACTAATGGCATACATACTAACGAAGAATCGATCTGGGAAAAGGAGGAGTTCGATACTTAACTATCAATGTCTTTCAATTGAATTGATACATAGTGAAGTACGGCAACAATCGAGTCTATCGAGTGAACGAATCTTGAACTTGATAGATTTCGCTTGAGACACCCACAACACATATCACCCCTTATGGTCATTGTGTATTCCGCGATAACTCACTTGTACTTTTTAAGGTCATGTGCACACCTTAGGTCTCATAGGTGCTCTAGAGAGACAACCCAAAGTCTCTCATAAAGGCGGCCACACATACACACTTACATAGGTAATTCCATTAAGTCCATCTCAAAATGGACCACTATAATCATGGATATAGAATTATTAAGAGAAATATTTTGCTCAACCTCACACATATCTATCGGGTGAATCCATGAAGTGCTTCTCAGTAGCACCACCTCAACGGGCTATGGATCGGCTAAGAGTATAAGAGCTCAACCTCTCAAAAGCACTATTGTACGCTATAGGGATAACTATGTAGTGCATATTGAGACCAATATGGCTTCATTTGATCACAAGTGGGTATCCACCATATTACCTCAATCCATGGGCTTCAGTCCCATCACCCTTGATGCCTCAAGAATTATTCACCTCGTCAAGCCCTTGGTCAGTGAATCTGTTAAATTTATCTCAGATCTCACATATTCCAACGAGACAACACCATATTTCAGCATCTGTTTCACAACACTATGTCTAATACGAATGTGTCTTTTCTTTCCATTGTACAAGCTGTTATGTGCAATGCTGCTTGCTACCTACGAGTCATAGTGAAGGGAAATAGCCATAGGTTGCCTCCCCCATAGCGGCATATCAACTAATAGATTTTTCAACCATTTTGCTTCTTGACCTGCCAACTTAAGAGCAATGAATTCAACTTCTATGGTGGAGCGAGCTGTACAAGTCTGCTTGGTAGACTTCCACGAAATAGCTCCTCTACCTAAGGTAAACATATAACCACTACTAGAGCTAACTTCATCATTATCAGAAATCCAGCTTGCATCACAAAATCCTTCTAATACATCAAGAAATTTATTAAGATGCAAATACCAGTCCATGGCACCTCTCAGGTACTTGAGTAATCGAAACAATGTGTCTTAATGCTCGTTAATAGGGTTATGAGTATAAGGACTTAACCTACCAATAGCATAAGCAATGTCTGGTCGAGTATAGTTCATAAGAAACATAACACTTTCTATGATTTTGGCATACTTAGTTTGGAAAATACTAAACCCCTTATTCTTCTTAAGGTGTATGCTCGGATCATAAGGAGTTCTCACGGGAGTCACATCAAAACTGTTAAATTTCTTTAACATTTTCTTAATGTAATGAAATTGACACAAAGAAAAATTATCTTTTATCCTTCTAATTTTGATCCCTGAGATCACATCTGTCTCCCCCATGTCCTTCATTTCAAAATGAGAAGACAACAATTTGTCAGTCTTATTAACAACATGCACATTAGTACCAAACATCAATATCTCATCAACATAAAGACATATTATCACCTAATCTGAGCTAATCAAGTTTGAATACATACAAGAATCAGAAGTGTTCACAGCAAAACCATGTTGTATCATCGGACTGTCAAACTTTTCATACCACTATTTAGGGGCCTATTTTAGGCTGTAGAGGGGCCGTAGAGGGGTTTTATAAACTTACAGACTTCATTATCCTGCCCAAGAACCACACTTCCCTTATGTTGAGACATATAAATCTCTTCCTCTATGTCACCATTAAAGAACGCGTTTTTCACGTCCATTTGATGCACAATAAGACTATATATAGCTATCAAGGCAACTAGAGTCCTAATGGCGGCAATTTTGGTAATAGGAGAATAAGTATCAAAGTAGTCATTCCCCTTCTTTTGGTAAAATCCTCTAATCACTAGTCTGGCCTTGTATTTATCAATTGAAACATTAGGTCTTAACTTCTTCTTGAAAATCCACTTACTACTGATGGGCCTACTACCCTTAGGTAAGTCAATCAACTCCTAAGTTTGATTAGACATTATAATGTCTAATTCACTTTTAATGGACTCTTTTCAAAAATAGCAGTTATTGATCTTATGGCCTCTGTGAAAATTTTTGGATCTTCTTCGATACAGAAAGCATAAACCAATTCATCAGTCAAGATATTCACAAAGTCTTCAATCAAAAAGGTAGTTAGAAAGTTAGGACCAAAACTAGTCTCAACAAGCTTGGCTTGAGCTATAGGTCTGGCAGGCCTCTAGTTTGGTTGAGACTATCCCTTACAAAGCGGACACTGGTATGCTTTGTGCCCTAGCTTGCTGTAGACATAGCATAAACCTTTTGGTTGCTAGATCTTTTTGTTGAACTTGTTGTGCTGTCTAGGACGGTTTGACTTTGATTCTTC
This sequence comes from Selenicereus undatus, assembly GCA_017589665.1. NCBI lineage: Eukaryota > Viridiplantae > Streptophyta > Magnoliopsida > Caryophyllales > Cactaceae > Selenicereus > Selenicereus undatus. The sequence goes on along the minus strand of JACYFF010031958.1, from coordinate 32,160,541 downwards.
TTACATTTACCTTTAAATCCGTCTCTGTGAGTGGACATAACATGTTCAACTAGGTTAGCTTTAGAAGAATTTAAGGATATGGAGTACACCTTATATTTGAGACGATTAGCTTCTTTAGTTCTCATGTGTCTAGTCAGCTCCTACAGGGTGAGATCTTTCTTCTTATGTTTCAACTAATTCCCTTAATCACTCCAGGGTGGTGGGAATTTCTCGATTAGCACATTAACCTGCTGAATCTTTCACATCTTCAGGTTTTCATTCAGAAATTCAGCACACAGATTCTTGTAAACATGAACCTGCTCCATGATTGGTTTGTCATTAGTGATTTGAAACCATAGCCATTGCAACCAAATATTTCTTTTTTTCCCGTATCATCAGCTCCATATTTCACCTCCAGTCTCTCCCATATGATTTTAGTAGATTTCAATGTGACAAACAACTCGAACAGGGGATTAGTCATATGATTCAATAAATGTCCCCTAACCATTTTGTTGTCTTTCTTAAATTTTTTTCAAAGTAGCCTCATGAGCAGGCTTACTTTTGTCCTTGATTGTTCCATCAGGGGAAGCAGCAGAGGTTTCGGATGCATTGTTCTCTTCAGGTAGGTCAGAGAACAACATATAACCTACTTCTAATTGTTTAAAGAAAATAAGAAGCTTTTGGGACCATCGTGTGTAGTTGGTTTTGTCCAGAGGTTCGAGTTTTGAGAGGTTTGGGAGAGCTTTGTTAATAGGGAGAGCCATTAATTTGTATATGACAAAATTATTTTCAAATTGCAGGAAAAATATGGCTAAATAAACAGTAGGGAAATGAGAATAGGAGCTATGCCGTGGGAGTAACACTGCCTTGAGTGATTTCGGCTCGACCTTATTGCAAATCGAAATGGCCTTTCGCTTCCCAAGGTTTACACAACTAGCTTGGCAAACAGTGCGCTCGTAGCTAGAAGTTTGGAACATACAAGATTACAATTACCCATAACACTAGAATAATAGAGAGTATAGAAGTAGAGAAGAGAATAGGATAGGGAATGCTTGGTATAAGTTGCGGCAGTAGGGGAGCAGGGTATTTATACTACAGAAAGGAGTTGTTGGGGGTGATAAATAGTTGGGAACTACTGTGATTTCATAGCTAAAAAACAGGGCCACCTCTCATACTACTGAAGACCAGGGTCACCAGCCGTTGTTGGAGGAAAAAGTGGAAAATAATCTGCAAGTGAACGTTGATAATTACACATCCAATGAACGGAAAAATTAAAATAATTTTAGTCTAAAAGATTAGCAAATAAGACCCACAACCCATGGCTCACGGACCACGTCTACGGCTACGGCTACGCCGCACTTGAACCGAGCGGGCATGCAGTGTGCTCGCGCGTGTATAATGCTTACCCTCACCCCACAATACTGCTAAAACCAAGCTCAAAGGAATTCAACAAGCCCAAGAAAGAGGGAGTAGCAAAACCTCCACAAGAGGCTTCTAATCCTCCTCTGTGGGACAAGGAGTAGAAATAGATGAAGCTAGTTTTGCCATTACTTCCAACAGATATTTGGCAAATAGCTTCTTTTTTTTGTTGTTGGGTTATTTGGCAAATTTACATTAGTTATATTAATTGTTACTTGTTAGCCATAGGACACTCAATTTTATGAATGAATTTATACAGGTTTTTTAGTAGTTGCATTCACTTTTTTTTTGGTCGACAGTGGCTTTCATTAATTATATTGAGAAAAATAATTAGTCAATACGTAATTTTTGAAAGACAATTATTGATGTTTGTGTCCCCATTTACAACAAAAGACAAAATAACTTAAAATTCTATTAGTATCAATTAGTTTGTGCCCATGCATTTGCATGGATGTTTCAATTATGAAATAATTTAAATACCATCAGTATCAAGATAGAAGGAAAATAATATGACAACAGAGAAGTATACAACTAACATGAAAAATTATAGTACAAATAGATATGACAAAATTAAAGCTTTAAATTGACAAAATTAAAATAATCGGGTAAACAATTAACTAAAAGAACAACGTTACATGTAGAACAGAAAAAACTATAAATTGGCCAAGAATAATTGTTATAAAACACTCATACTAAAAAAAAATTAAACACTACATATTTACCTATTATCTAACATCACAAACCCCATTTCTTAACCTTCTTCCACCTTAAATGATGTGTGTATATGAACAAAATAACACTATATACATATATATATATA
>JACYFF010031958.1:32107445-32153323 GCA_017589665.1 Selenicereus undatus | reverse complement strand
TGTGGTAATAAAGTGCTGCGTAGCCCTGATTTGGTTGTGTTGTTTTGTGTTTTCTGACAATCCTCAGCTGTTAATGTTGTTCACTATGAAGGGTGTGTGTGTGTGTGTGTGTGTGTGTGTGTGTGTGTGTGTGTGTGTGTGTGTGTATGTATGTAAAACAGAGGGATTATGATTGAAGTCCTGATTGCTTTATGAACGAATTGTATTAACGTGGTTCGACATGACAATAATAATACAACCAACAATGTTATACACATGAAAATCATGTCGGACATGATAGAGAGCTATCTATAGGCACATATAGTAATTTTCTATTTTCCAGTGTTTATTTTGTCTCCAATGTTTTTAATTATACAAATTCATACTATCCCACCTATCCGACCCCTAATCGTAATTATATTCGACCGCCCCATTATTACCCTTCTATTATAAGAGCAATCATCACGTGAGATACGTTTTTTTGATTTTGAAAAATATCTTTATCGAAAATCATTTTTGGATTACTTTTTAACCCCAATTTTTTTTTTTTGAGCATGCGGATGTCTGAAAAATTATTACTATAGACTAAATTTGACATTGAGTTGGCATAGAAGAATAGAAAATTAACCTGTGTGAAAGTTGATCTTTAAAGAAATTGAAGAAACCTAGCTTTCATTTATATATGGCATGAAACATATAAAACTGAAAATTATGTTTAATGTAATTGAAAAAAGGGTTGAGAAATTGCAGGAAACTAAGAATCATACGTAACTGTTATTATATGCATATCGAACTTAATAATCTAATTAGGTTATTTTGTCATTTGTGATCGCCATCATAAACCTCGTTAAAGAACTACTTCCCGCGCTATATATTGATTAGGAATTGAGAATTTATAGTCAACCCTATCATCTAATTCCCAACTCATTTCTGCTTTACTGACATTTGCTCAACTATGTTTGGTTCATTCCTAAGCATATTGTGATGTGACTAAACAAAGACTGTATCCTAATAATATAGCTTTTTACAGCAGCAAAACTGAATGTCAAATGGTGTATTCCACATTGTTAAACGTATATAAACTAACCTTAGAATTATAACCACTTTAGGATAATTAAAGTTATATTGTAGAAGTTAGCTTTAGAATGGTAAACATTTTATTAATTCAAACAGATATTTTTTTACATAAATTTAAAAACAGAAACCATATTTTATTGTTGGTTAATTTTTTAAAGGGATTCAAATGAAAATATTTAAGATATCCATAGAGCTATGCATTTGATGTGATGCTGCTATTTACAATGGAACACGTTGATATTCAATATTATGACAAGATTAAAACAAGTTTGGAAAGGATTGTATTTACAAATGAATGGAGATTCAATATTGTAATTTTTATTTATTTATTTTTTGATAGTGGGTGAAATACATACAAACAATGCGACATAACATCAAGTGACCTCATAGTGTTGGAGTTACCTATAAAAGTCATTTGCCCCTCTCTCGCCCATTGATAATGATAAGGTAGTTGAATGGTTACCCTTAAAGATTAAGATCACTGGAAACCTTTACAATACCTATAGGAGAGCAAAAGAGTAGATCTATGACCAAATCTTGACCCAATGTCCAAGACTAATACACTACCATAGGTCCATGGCTCAACAATGTTAATTCAATAGCCAAGACCAATTGGCAATTGAACCATTCATCTTATTAGGCTCATATTATTGAGCTTGCATGCATTGTTAATTCAATAGCCAATCCGTGCCATCAAATGTCACTTTCAGCACCTGGATTCCGGTCAAGTTGCATTATGTAGTTTGCGCGGCCATCATCATGGTGTTCCTCATCATGATCACCACTAGGACCAATCGGCCACCGCTAATGTTGCCACCACATTAGGTAATCTGATTATCAGCCATTTTGGTGATGTAGGAGTGGAGATGGATATAAATGAATTGGGGGAGAACAATTAATAGAAAAGAATAGTTGATTTTATTAGTGATTACAGATGAATAAAAGTCCAATTTTAAAACATTTGAAATTTAAATAGGGAGATAACTTAATTTGGATACGGGTAGAGTTTTAGTGGGGGAGAATGTTGTTTCAAAATTTGAACATGTATTTAGGTAGGATTCAAGGAAATTACATGATTAGGGGAGAGAAGGCTTTTTAGCCCCATATGATTTTGTTACTTATAACAATAACTATATCTTGGCATTTATTTGCACTTGATTTGCATTTGTTGGTTATTTACTTTTCTACGATACCTAAAATTTCTTTATGCATTTCCTTGATTTACTTTTAATTTGTACACGATTTGTAATTGTTTTTCACTTGGTTTTTTCTTCAACAAAGCTATAAGATACACAAGCACTTGTACAAACATAGTCACACAAAAATTCATACACTTACTAACGCATTCTACTATGTTTGCTATCTATATTATGAGTCTTGTTCGATCGGTACATCTTATCAAATAGACATGCACCAAGAGTTTAGAGTTGTTACGACATCTTCTCTTGTTAATAATGTTCTTGCAAACTAGCAACTATAGAAGACCACATAAACATATCTTTGAGAGATGTTAAAATGTTTATCAATAACACTTCGTACTTCTGCCATCTCGTATTTATAATAAAGTTTAGAGAGTATACAAAAACAAGCATTAAATGAAATGGGTTTTTAACCAATAAAAACAATGTTAATTTTTGGAAAAACAAATTCAACAATAACATGGGACTAGAAAACTCAATGTTTTTGATAGTAAATGTAGGATGACTGCATTGTTATAAATGCATCAATTTTATCCTTTATCATGCCCCATCTTACCTTATTCAACTAACATATGGTCATATCCCAATGCAATGTTGCCATTTATCACCATTAGTTTCCAAACTTGCTATAAGCTAATGTTTCTATGCAGGGGTACATTTGAGCCGAATATAAGTTTTTCAAGCTTGAAATTGTGCTCATGAGCTCACATTCAAGTTGGAGGTCTACTTGTGTGAGGCTCAAGCATAAGTTTGGCTTGTTTAATGCTTGTATAAGAGTAAGTCTAAACTTTAATTTATTCTAAGGCTTTGACCCTAAATTATAATTATTTAAGTCTAAGATATAAGCTTAACTTTAGCAATTTGGATACGCACCCCACTTCTTGAGGCTCGGATAAACGATGAGCCTCTTAAGGAAATAAGAAAAGATTGGTGAATATAATACATCTATGCCAACCAATAAACAATCTTTAATGCCCCATCGTTGATAGGTGATGAGATGCTAGTAACATTAGCCAATAAGGGAGGTAAGGTCGAGCGTACTGCAAGCTGTCGCAAATGATACAATTTCCCTACTTCTACCTTCACATGATATATGAATAGATGTAAAAGTCTAATTGTAAAGATATGAGGTAGAAGAAAGGATAGAAAAGTTGGGTTAAGAGATAAATGCAAAACTGTGTCACAATGAGATTGTGATCATAACTAATAGTTCTCAAATCAAAACTGTAATGTTTATAAAAAGAAAAAAAGTAAAGCATTGAAAACCTTATATTTTGAAGGGTTGTCAAACTAGCTAGGCTCGTTGGCTTGGCTCATTGGTTCACCTTAAGGTCAGTGGGCTCATGACCCCAAACTTATAAGGCTCGAGCTCGGCCCGACAAATCAATAAGCGAATCGGCTCACTAGGCTTACGAACCAGCTCGGCTCAACAACACCCCTATTTCGAATCATAACGATGGGCTTGTATAACTTTGGATGTCTCTATGGAAGTTGCGTTCTCTCTCGAGATCAAATCATAACATGGTTAATTAGTAATGTTATATTTCTTCAAAATTTTGAAGTTAATTAATTCATGTCTAAAAAGGTATTGATTAGTAATAAGCAGATGAATTGTAAAGAGGATTTGTCTAATGCTTCAATGGAGGGAGCTATTTCAAGCAATTGTCTAAACCTAATTAGTTACTACGTCAACTTTGAATATTAGGAGGTCTGAACGTGATGCAATCACAATTCCTATAAGCTCTTTGGACAACACTGAGGATCTTATGTGGGTTTTCAAGCTCCTTTGGTCTTGTAAGTTATAGGAAAACATTCTACCATAATTTGGAGGATAAATAGCGTAAGCATAGATGTAGTAAACAGTCATTTTCAAGGCATCCTTCATCAAGAAAAAGGACTTTGATGCTTCTAAGGAAGTGAACTAGCGCCCAAAACAAGAGTCATAGGAATGCTAAATAGTATGGTGATTGCAGCTAAGCTCCCAATTGTTCTTTCACCTTATGGTAGCTTTGTTTGATTTATTTATAGGTAAAAGTGAGGAAAGTACATTCTTCATTCATTATGGTTAGGTACAAGTTTTCGCTTCACAAGTTAGAACTGTTGGTGTTGTTATTCAAAAAGGAAAGGAACCCTGTAGGCACTAAAAGAATTTACATTATTGCCGCATCATAAAACAAATTGAATTAATTATTTAGATCAATTCAAATTAATTAATTTAATTTTTATATTAAATTGAGCTAAAAAAAGTGCTATCAAGTTAAGGGCAAAATCAAGCCCATTTGATCGAGATTTAGACTAGTTGACCCTCATTCAAGTATACAAATAAGAGATCGAATAAGAGGATTTCATATTGGTTTATCGATCACAAATACAAAGATTGTACTCATGATTTTTAAAAACTAATACGAATTAAATTATTCTATATTTCTTGTTTTATTTAACTTAGACTCAAAATTTGTGGTTACAAATTTTGGCACACTCAATGGGACTATCTGTACCTCTCATCTTTTTCTTTAGAGATCAAATCTTTTTTACAAAGAAGTTATAGCCAAAAAGCTGCCTCTCAATCTTAAAGGAATAACACTAGATCTATCTGTCGAAGATCCTTTGATGCCAACATCATCTCCAACAACCGAAGCATTGAAGCTTGGTGAAGGTTGCTAAAGCAATTGTCATAAAGCAAACAATCTACACCCTTACCAGCACCCAAAAGTCAAAATCTTGGCTTTAACATTCCTACTGAAGTTAGCAACATTTCTGTTGCTAATCGTGCTGAAGGAAAATCTTATGCAGACTTGAAGATGAGGCTTCAATCTCCATTCTTTGAGGTAATGAATTATTACAATAGTGATATTGTCATTATGCCAATCACAATGATAAGAATCATCAACTTAGAAGAAGAGATGACTAACATGAAGGTCATGCTACAGAATCTCATCAAGGAAAACGAAGAAAAGGATGCACAAATCAACCTTCAAGATGAAAAGATTGCTAAATTAACGAAGAAATGAAAAAAGCAGTCAGCTAAATCCTCTAACAAACCCTTTGGCAAGGAGAATCAATGGGTCTTATCAAAGTGAATCTTCAGAAGACAACCATGCATCGAAGAACGACGAGAAGTTACATTCATGGACGTGTCAAATAACGGTGAGCAGCCACACGATGCGCCAAATGAAGGGCGATAAGCCATGTAATGACTCATCTTCAGATTACATGACCTTTGAACAATGTAAGAATTGATTGCAAATATAGTCAATGCTCAACTAGGAGAAGGCTTGCATAGAAGCTACTTGTACATGAAGCCGTACACTAAGAGGATTGAGGCACTTCATATGTCGCACAGTTATCAACCTCTAAAGTTTCATCAATTTGATGGAAGAGGCAACCCGAAGCAACATGTTGCGACTTTATTGAGACGTACAATAATGGAGGCACCAAAGGCGATGTCCCTTTGAAGCAGTTCATGTGATCGTTAAAGGCATTGTTTTCAACTCGTATATAGACATTGCTACCCAATCTATTAATAGATGGGAAGAAATGGAGAAACAGTTCTTAGACTACGTCTATAGCATGTGTCATGTTGTCAACATGACTAGGATTATGAAGAGCTAGTCATTGATCGTATCAACCATTGGCATCCCTTTCACCAAAGTGTAAAGACCATTTGTCTTAAGCTTTCATTGTTAACATATGAGCTCAGGGAATGAATTCCAACATACTCTACGCTTTGTAAATAAACAAGCCCAACACTTTTGAAGAATTGGCAACACGAGCTCATAAAAAAGGGGATGTTTAGTAAATAGCTTTTTGAAGAGCTTTTTGGACCAAAATTAGTTGTTAGACCTAGTCAAAAAGCTAATTTAGGCGTTTGGTAAAATAATGTTTTGGAAGAGCTTTTTGGATCTAAAAAACTAATTTGATGAGCTTTTTGAAAGAACTTTTTGGAGAATTCGCTTCTTGTCTCACAACTTTGATAGAAATAGCTAATTTCACCAAATAATTTTACTACAAGTAGCTAATTTAAGTAGGCAATACAAACAACTAATTCAAATAGATACCAGATAACAACTGTTTACAAACAAAGCCATAGACTTACAATTATGAACCATGGTAAAAGATCCAACACTAGTAAGCCAAAAACTTTCTTTGGAGACATGTTAAAAGGCCCGTGTTCAAAGTTTGAAGAAGATACGTACCCTTTTATAACTCTGATGCGCTAGAGATGTTTGACAAAGTTATGGGAAAATGACTTCTATAACTTCTGAAGTCAAAGCATCTCAAAGAAATGCAGAAAACTAATGATAAAAAATATTGCAAGTATAACAGCATCATCAATCACCCGATAGACAAGTGCAAGGCATTCAAAGAATAAATCATGCAACTAAGAAAAGAAGGAAAAATCATGCCAAGTGAAGAAGACTCTAATAATTCTAATTAGGCATCGTGCCTACAAGGAAGACCATGAATCAACATTCTAGGGGACAAAACACAATTATGAAATCATTGGAGTTACCAACCTTGCTCGTAAAATACAAACTGACAATATTGTAGACTTCTAAATATTATCAAGTTAAACATTCGACACTCCTAAGTTGCCAAAACTTTTGGTCATCAAGTTAGACAATCAAGACTCTCAAGTCATACAAAGACTCCCACCTTATCAAAATTTCGACTCTTAAGTAGCCTTTATAACTTCCAAGTCATCAAACTTGTAGACTTTCACATTAGCACATACTGCCAAGTCACCTACATGACTCTCAAGTCATCAAGGTCATAGACTTCCAAGCCATCAAAATAAGAGACTATTAAGTCACCTAAAGACCATCATGTCAACAAAAATTTTAAACTTTAAGCTATCTCAAAGACTCTTAAGCCATTGCGATTAACCATCTAGCAGACTTTCAAGTCGGTAATGCTCTAGACTCTTAAGTTAATGCTAAAGGCTCTCAAGTCAACAAAGTGATAGCAAACTATCAAGTCACCCATGATACTGACTTATCGGTCACACCTAAAAACTACCAAGTCAATCAACATCACGGGTTACCTAGTCACCTCTAAAGACTCTTAAGTTGACAACGTTGTAGGCTCCTAAGTCACCCTAAAGACAAACCTGTCATCAAACCATCACAGATTCCCAACCCAAACCTAAAGACTCTCAAGTTGTCAAATAACTTTTATTCTTAAGTCACAAAGTGGACTCTCAAGTCATTAGAGTTGAGGACTCTTAAGTCATTAAAGACTACTAATCCATCAAGTTCGTAGACTCTCAAATCATGCTAAAAGACTCATAGGCCATCAAAGTTTGCAGATTTCTAACCACTCCTAAAGACTCCTACGTCACACTAGGTCATCGCCTAAAGCCTAGCAAGTCACCAAGGCATACAAATCACCAAAGTACACAATAATTATTCCAACAAAGAATGTATGGGTTAAAATAACAAGGAAATAAAATATAAAAAATTCACCAACAAGTCCAAACATTTTGTAACGTGTATCTTGCTCTCTTACTTTCAAAATTAGTTGATCAAAACTCGTGCTATGGATGTGATGTATGTGTCAAGGGAATACACTACCCAAGCCAACACACACCAAAAGGAAGCAAAAACTTAAAGCCTTGTCACGGTCAAGGGTGGCACGGTCGTGCCTATGTGCATGGTGTGGTCGTGGCACTTTGCTGCCCTTGGAAGCTAGAAAATGTAAGCAAAGCACGGTTTGAATGTTTTTGAGGTTTGCTTTGATTCTAACCCTCTTGGGGATGCATAAACCGTGGAATAGTATGGGAATGGGAGTATTTGAAGTGGGAAGATGAAGGGATATGAAAGATAAACTAAGTGAAATGAATTAACTTAAGAATCCAAGTTAATTACCTCACTTAGTACCCGTGGGAAGTAATCTAGAACAAGGTAGAACTAAACTTGAGATTGGACACAGAATCACCACCCACCTTTAAGTTTAGGGCCCTTAATCTTGATTAAGATACAGAAAGACCACTTAATCAAGGTTAAGACTCACTTGGACACCACTTAGTTTGGCCTAAACTAAGATAAGCAAGCAAGGATTTGAGGTAGAGAGAAAACTAACTCTCAAACTGATTTTTGTTCTTCAAAATGTCGAATATCTCATTGCCATGGCCGAGCCTTGCTATACATACTCAGCAAGAGAACAAGGGCCATGTCACTTTCCTTCCTAGGAAGGAAAAGTGTTAGCTTAACCTTAATACAAACCGGTTACAACTTAAACTAATCACAAACAAGCTTAACTATCACTAATACATCAAATCATGCTTCTAAACTTTGTCTAAGCCAATTATACATCCATTAGACTTCTGCTCAGAACTAATACAAGCTGAAATTGCTACTAGTATGCATGTGGGCAGCCGAAATTCTTGGCTACTTTTTGGCTAGCCAATGGGAGTGAAGAGACATGATATTTTGCCTTGCATTCTCATTGGTTGCTCTTTCCCATGCTTTCACCAATCCTAGGTGACCTTGAGGGGCGTGCCATACTTGAAGAGTGTGCCAATCAGCTTGTCTAGTGAAGGGGGCCGGCCGGTTTGGGTGAGAAAGAACCGGTTCTAGTCAACCAGGTTCAAGGGAACCGTAGCAGCCGGTTTTTCTTGCATTTTGTACACATAGCAAAAGTGGGCATGATTTGGATTTTAAGCATGGGGGGTATTTTTAGGATGTGTATAATCCCCCCCCCTCACCAAGAAATCAAGGTTAGGATGTGTTTAAGTGGGGTAATTAAACACAAACTTAAAACCGTGCAAATGGAGGGCAAATGGGAACGGTTTAGGAAAACTCCTTGATTTTTCATCCTCTTGTGTGCATAATTTGAAATCAATGCTTGAACTTGATTGTAGACTTCTTGAGGATTCCGAAAATGCAAAAATTCAAGACTTAAGCCATGGTTAGGCCTAAGTAATGAGATTGATAAAACCGGGCTGTTTTGAGGGGGCTAGCCCGTGAACACCTTCTTGTACATTATGGTTACTTTGAAGCAATGCTTGCAACTTGGAGTGTATATTGGACCTTGAACGAGTTGTTGGACCTTCTTCATTGGCAATGGTGGCGGGGACTCCATCATCCTCCCCTTGTTGAGAAGATTTGATCCTCAAATCGGCAAGGTAATCATCGTCTTGGTAAGCTTGCAAATCAGCTACATTGAATGTGGCTAAAACTCCATAGTCACCTGGCAAATCAACTTTGTAAGCATTGTCATTAATACGTTCAAGCACCTCAAATAGACCATCAGCTCGTGGCATTAGCTTATTCTTCCTCTTAGATGGAAATCTCTCCTTTCTAAGGTGAATCCACACAAGATCTCCTGGTTGGAATCCCAGTTGCTTCTTATGCTTGTTGGCGTGAGCTTGATAGGCTTCATTGGTCTTCTCAATCTTGCTCCTTACCAACTCATGTACCTTCCTGATTTGTTCTACCCTTGCAGCTGCATCTGGATGTGGCTTCTGATCAAATGACCTTGGAATAAGATCAAGTGGACTAAGGGGATCAATTCCATAGACCACTTTGAATGGGGAAAGACCAGTTGCCTTACTTGGTGTCCTATTGTAAGCAAACTCTGCATGTGGTAAAAGCAAATCCCAAGCTTTGGCATGAGGCCTAATCACAACTCTTAGGAGAGTTCCTAAGGTTCGATTAGTAACCTCAGTTTGCCCATCAGTTTGTGGATGACAAGTAGTACTATATTTCAGCTTAGTACCTAACTTTTTCCACAATGTAATCCAAAAGTGACTCAAAAACTTGGTATCCCTATCAGAAACAATGGACCTTGGAATACTATGTAACGTTGTTACCTCTTTGAAATACAACTCAGCAATATGTGTAGCATCATTGGTCTTGTTGCATGGAATGAAATGAGACATCTTAAAAAACCTATCAACCACAACAAAGATAGAATCCTTGTTTCTTAGGGTTTTAGGAAGTCCAAGAATGAAGTCCATACTTACATCAACCCATGGAGAGATAGGAATAGGTAATGGAGAGTATAAACCTTGAGGTAGTGAATGACTCTTAGCAACTTGACATGTTCCACACCTCTTCAGAATATCCTGCACATCACGTTCCATACCAGGCCAATAATAATGTTCTCTTAGCATAATAATAGTCTTGTTCTCACCATAATGTCCAGCTAAAGAACCTCCATGGACTTCTCGAATTAGCAACTCTCTTGTACTGCACTTGGGAACACATAGCTGAGTACTCTTGAATAGAAAACCTTCTTGGATATGAAAATCTCCTTTGGGGTGTTTAGAACAAGCAGCATATAATGCCCCAAAGTCTTCATCATTGGCATATAAGACCTATAGATGCTCAAAACCAAGCACACAAGCATCTAGCTGAAACAATAATAGATACCTCCTGGATAGAGCATCTGCACGTTGATTGAGTTTACCTGACTTGTGCTTGATAGTGAAGTGATATGACTGCATAAACTCAACCCACTTGGCATGTCTGGAGTTTAACTTATGCTAGCCTTGAATATACTTCAATGCTTCATGGTCAGAATGTAAGACAAACTCACTTGCAATAAGATAATGATTCCAGTGCTCTAAACATCTCACAATAGCATAGAACTCTTTATCATAAGTGGAGTATTTTCTTCTAGAATCACATAATTTCTCACTAAAGAAGGCTAGAGGTTTACCTTCTTATGTAAGAACTCCACCAATACCCACACCAGAGGCATCATATTCAACTTCAAAGACTTTACTAAAGCATGGCAATGATAACACAGGTGCTTGAGTAAGTCTAGCTTTGATCTCTTCAAAGGCAGATTGAGCTTTTGGATTCCATATAAAGGACGTACCTTTGATAACTTCAGTCATAGGAGCCATAATAGTGCTGAAATTCTGAATAAACCTCCTGTAGAAAGAAGTTAAACCATGGAATGCTCTAACATCATGAATACTCTTAGGTATAGGCCAAGAACGAATGGCTTCTACCTTACCTTCATCTACCTTTATACCATCCTCGGTCACAATATAACCAAGAAATGCAACTTCAGGAGTGAAGAAAGCACACTTCTTAAGGTTACCAAACAACTTCTCACGTTCTAAGACAAGCATTACTTGAGTTAAATGATCTTGATGTTCATGCTCATTCTTAGAATACACCAAAATATCATCAAAGTATACTACCACAAACTTGCCAATATAAGGTCTAAACACTTAGTTTATCAACCTCACAAAATACTAGGTGCATTAGAAAGACCAAAAGGCATTACCAACCATTCATAAAGTCCACCTTTTGTTTTGAAAGCAGTCTTCCATTCATCACCTTCTCTAATTCTGATTTGGTAGTAACCACTTCGAAGATCAATCTTTGAAAACACTTTGGAGCCATGTAACTCATCTAGCATATCTTCAAGTCTTGGTATGGGATACCTGTACTTGATAGTGATCTTGTTAATGGCCCTGCTATCAACACACATTCTCATTCCGCCATCTTTCTTTGGCACTAAAAGAGCTGGAACAGCACATGGACTCAAAGACTCACGAATCAATCCCTTTTCCTGCAATTCTGCAACCTGTCTTTGACTCTCATTAGTATCCTTTGGGTTCATCCTATATGCAGGTTTGTTGGATAGGATGGAACCAAGGATAAGATCAATGTGGTGTTGAATGTCTCTTTTGCGAGGCAAACCCATGGGGATCTCCTCAGGGAATAGATGACAGAAGCTTTCAATGAGTGTTTTGGCAATGGGATGAGTGGGCATCAAGTTTTCTGGTTCTTTTTGGATGCTTAGAATCCACTCTCGAAAGGCTTTAAACTCATGTTGTGAAGCCTTTAACACACTTTTACTCATGGCTAATAGACACTCACTGTGTTTGGGCTTATTTTATGGGGGTTTTTCATGGAGTTTGGATGGGGGTAAAGGGGCTAGGGTGATTTTCTTGCCATCCTTGGTAAATGAATAAGTGTTTAGGTAGCCATTATGCATAACCTTTCGATCATACAACCATGGTCTTCCCAAAAGAATATGACATGCATCCATAGGTATAACATCACACCATAACTCATCTTTATAATTCTTTCCAATGGAAAATGAAACCAAACAACGAGAGTTCACCTGAATTCCCTTGCTTTGATTTAACCACTGCATGTTGTATGGATGTGGATGAGTCATCGTTTGTAGCCCTAGTTTCTTAATCATGCTTACAGAAACAACATTAGAACAACTAGCACCATCAATGATCAAAGAGCATATTTTACCTTAAGAGGTACACCTTGTATGGAATATATTCTCTCTTTGTTCATCTTTAACTCCGTTGTGATTGCTTAGAACTCTCCTTAAAACCAAGAGTTCTCCTTCATCAGCTTCCTCAGTGACATCTTCGTGAACCTCCTCTTGTTCTTGCTCACTTTCACTTTCGTTCTCCTCTTCTTCAAAATCTTCTTTAACAGCTGTCCATTCTGCTAGTGTAATAACCTTTCTGTTTGGACATTCAGAAGCAATATGACCAAGACCTTGACATTTAAAACACCTTCTATTGCTCATTGGGTTAGTGTTAGGATGAAATGGGGGTGCTGGAGCCTTTTGAGGTGCTATGGTACTTTGTGGATTAGAAGGGAAAGGCATTTGTGGTTTTGGAGGTGGATTGGAACTCCCCTTGTTAAAAGGTTGGTTCCTAATAAAAGGCTTGGTAGTTTGGGGTTTGTGGGGTTGTTTAGCCTTCTTTTGTTGTTCCACTTTGTGAGCTAGTACACAAACATCATCAAAAGATGTATAGGCTTGTAATTCTACCACATTAGAATACCTAGGATCAAGACCACCCAAGTATCTAACTATGGTTTGCTCTTCAGGTTCTTGAATGTCACATTTAATCATCAATTTCTCAAACTCATGAGTATATTCTTCAACATTCATACTACCTTGAGTGAGATTATGAAATTGAGAATAACAATCTAGGACATATGTAGGTGGAAGAAAACGTGCCTTAAGCTTAGACTTCATTTTATCCCATGTTCGAATTCTAGACTTCCTTTCTCTAAGCCTCTTAGCATTCAAGTTTGTCCACCATAGGGAAGGATACTTTCTGAGTCTTAATGCCACCAATTTAACCTTCTTATCATCAGGTATATCCTTATACTCAAAGACTCTTTCAACAGTATGTAACCAATCAATAAACTCATTAGGATCAAGTTTACCTTCAAATTCAGGAACTTCAACTCTGAAGTCATTGTTGTTGGCTTGATTTCGTGGCTCTCCTCTAACCATTCTAGGCACTTCTTCTTCACTTGATGAATCAACATCATGGCTATAGACTTGTTCATGTGCCCTTGGTTAAGATTGAAGGGTGTCTTCATTCAACTTCTGCTTTTGCTTCAAGAATGAACCCAGTTGCTTGCGCAGATATTCATTCTGTGCTTGAGCTTTTCGCTTCCTTTGACAGTCTTCTCGAATTTTACTAGCCAAGAACTCATTTTGTTTCATCAAGGCTTCAAACCTTTCTTCCAAAGACATGTTAGTGGAAGTCATGCTTGAACAAAGTTGCTAGAACAAAGATAAAATCGAATTTGAGAGAAAGGGAAGAGGAATGATTTGTGGAAGTGAAAGGGTACACAAGGCCTAGGAGAAGCCTAAGCTCTGATACCAAATATGATGTATGTGTCAAGGGAATACACTACCCAAGCCAACACACACTAAAAGGAAGCAAAAACTTAAAGCCTTGTCATGGCCAAGGGTGGCACGGTCGTGCCTAGGTGCACGGTGTGGCCGTGCCACTTTGCTGCCCTTGGAAGCTAGAAAATGTAAGCAAAGCACGGTTTGAATGTTTTTTAGGTTTGCTTTGATTCTAACCCTCTTAGGGATGCATAAACCGTGGAATAGTATGGGAATGGGAGTATTTGAAGTGGGAAGATGAAGGGATATGAAAGATAAACTAAGTGAAATGAATTAACTTAAGAATCCAAGTTAATTACCTCACTTAGTACCCGTGGGAACTAATCTAGAACAAGGTATAACTAAACTTGAGATTGGATATACAATCACCACCAACCTTTAAGTTTAGGGGCCTTAATCTTGATTAAGATAAAGAAACACCACTTAATCAAGATTAAGACTCACTTGGACACCACTTAGTTTGGCCTAAACTAAGATAAGTAAGCAAGGATTTGAGGTAGAGAGAAAACTAACTCTCAAACTGATTTTTGTTCCTCAAAATGTCGAATATCTCATTGCCATGGCCGAGCCTTGCTATACATACTCAGCAAGAGAGCAAGGGCCACATCACTTTCCTTCCTAGGAAGGAAAAGTGTTAGCTTAACCTTAATACAAACCGGTTACAACTTAAACCAATCACAAACAAGCTTAACTATTACTAATACATCAAATCATGATTCTAAACTTTGTCTAAGCCAATTATACATCAATTATACTTATGCTCAGAACTAATACAAGTTGAAATTGCTACTAGTATGCATGTGGGCAGCCGAAATTCTTGGCTACTTTTCGGCTAGCCAATGGGAGTGAAGAGACATGATATTTTGCCTTGCATTCTCATTGGTTACTCTTTCCCATGCTTTCACCAATCCTAGGTGACCTTGAGGGGCGTGCCATACTTGAAAAGTATGCCAATCAGCTTGTCTAGTGAAGGGGGTCGGCCGGTTTGGGTGAGAAAGAACTGGTTCTAGTCAACCAAGTTCAAGGGAACCGTAGCAGCCGGTTTTTCTTGCATTTTGTACACATAGCAAAAGTGGGCATGATTTGGATTTTAAGCAGGGGGTATTTTTAGGATGTGTATAATCCCCCCCCCCCCACCAAAAAATCAAGGTTAGGATGTGTTTAAGTGGGGTAATTGAACACAAACTTAAAACCGTGCAAATGGAGGGCAAATGGGAATAGTTTAGGAAAACTCCTTGATTTTTCATCCTCTTGTGTGCATGATTTGAAATCAATGCTTGGACTTGATTCTAGACTTGTTGAGGATTCCAAAAATGCAAAAATTCAAGACTTAAGCCATGGTTAGGCCTAAGTAATGAGATTGACAAAACCGGGCTGTTTTGAGGGGGCTAGCCCGTGAACACCTTCTTGTACATTATGGCTACTTTGAAGCAATGCTTAGAACTTGGAGTGTATATTGGACCTTGAACGAGTTGTTGGACCTTCTTCATTGGCAATGGTGGTGGGGACTTCATCAGAATGTGAGTGCTCTCTCCTCAAGGTCTAAATACTGATTCTAATTGCCCCAGTACGTAGCGGTAGTGGGTCTTCAAGTCGCACATACACCATCAGATGTGAGGGCTTTCTCCTCAAAGTCTGAAGACTGGGTCCAACCATCCCCGCATATAGTGCGTCTTTTAGGGTTTTATCCTGCTGTTAAATGCTAGGGCTATCATCTTAGGGTTCAAAGATCGAGTCCTACCACGCCTGGATGTTTTAGGTCTTCTAGAGCTGTTTCTCGTTCTCAAGGTCCAAAGTTGCTTCACAATGTCAGATGAGAGGGAGTCTAGCCATCCCTGCACACAGTGAGTCTTCCAGAGCTGCTTCTTGCTATCAGATGTAGGGGCTTTCTCCTTGAAGTCTAAAGACTAAGTCCGGCCACCTCGCACGTAGTAAGTCTTCCAAACCCACTTCTAGCTGTCAGATGTGAGAACTTTCTCCTCAAGGTCTAAAGACTAAGTCTAGTCATCCTGCATGTAGTAGGTCTTCAAAAGCTACTACCCGTTGTTAGATGTGGGGACTTTCCCTCAAAATCTACAGACAAAATCTAGCCACCCCTACATGCAGTGGGTCTTGAAAAAAATTGAGCACAAGACAACCACATAGCACAAACAAAGAGAGAAAGTCCCTTGAAATAACAAGGGTGTTCCATAGAAAGATCAAGTCCTTTAAAAAGGGGGGGCTTTTAACAAACAAAAAATAAGTATGATGCGAGAAGACCAGATCGAGATTGACCGATATGGCTTCAGCTACTGAGCGATTATTATTGTGTGACCATATATTCTCTAGAATCAAGGAATCCTATCGAAGATAAATGTTTGGTGTAACAATTTGCTACTTTGAGATGCTTCTTACGAAAATCAATTGGCAGCCATTAGGTTAAAAAAAATGAAAGGATGACATAAATTGATTACAAAGTGGCATAGCATTCACATGAAGCCATGGCAAGCATTATCCAAAACACAATTGTTTTTTTTTTTAAGGAAACAAAAAGCATCAAGTTAGTGATATCAAGATTCAAGGCATGATCGACATCAAATCTCCACTTGCATCAATGAAATTTATTAGACACTTATTACTTAATGGGGTAAGATAGGGATAATATAAAGAACACACGAACCCAAAAAAAACGAAGCAGTGATTAGACTTTTGTATGCACCTACAGCGAATGCCACAATCCATTCTTACCTCAAGGTGCAAAGTCCTAGTGCTAGTACTTGTTCTTTTAAGCACCTATTTTTGGGGTACTATGTTTAGGGTTCGTGCATTCACCGCCCTTCCAGAAAAATAAATTTGCAAGACATCGAGTTTCATGAATCATAATGCCACCTTCCAAGTTTGATTGGATGTGATAATGGTGAGGATTTGACATCCTTAAATAACTTGATATCAACCTCTTGAAGCCAATAAATTATGTTTAACTAAAAATTTATATGGATGTGTAAATTTAGATGACACAATTATAAATGACGATAGATTAGTATGATGAGTAATTACCAAATCAACATTCAAATAACTAGGTCTAAAATAAAATGTTGAGATCTCAACAACTTATGGGTCTTGATGCTGACATTATCCATTTGTCATGCACTAGGTTGACAGCACGACAAATCTCGACGATGTGACAAGTTGAGTCTGCAGCTTGCCAAGGCAACAAGTCCAAAAACAGTGTCAAGATGTTGGTCATGCTTAAACACACAAGTTGTGTATGTAACCGAGCCTTGAAGGGGCAATTTGTTGCCACTAAAAAAAATAGGGTTAGGCATAAAATAACTTGAGTTGATTATTTGAATCTATCCAAATTAATTAATTTAATTAATTTAATTAAATTAGGCTAAAAAGGACTATCTTGTGAAGGGCCAAATGACCACCAAGTGAAGGTCCAAATAACTACCAAGTCACTAGTCCAAGTTGAATTCTAAGTCCCCAGTTTGAGTCAACTATCAAGTCAGCAATTGAAACAAACTCTCACGTAAAAGGCCCAGTCAACACACAAGAAGCAAATAAATCGTAAACCATACCAAGGGGGAAGGGGGAGCTCCTCCTTGTAAATAGGACTCTATCTCCCCTTGTTCAAAGGTCGAAGAAATGATTGTGAGAAGAATCTCTATAGAAATAGACAATAAGCACATCAAACTATATCATGAACTCTAGAGATCAAATCGTAAACTTGATCGAGATTCAAGCTCCTCTAGCCATGCTTCAAGTTGTCAAACAAATATCAAATCAAGCCTATTTGATCGACATTCAAACGTCTCATTCAAGTACACAAACAACAAACCAAATAAGAGGATTTCATATTCATTTATTTGTAAAAAATTCAAAGATTATACCCATAATTTTTTGATATTAATACAAACTAAATTGTTTCATATTTTGTCTTATTTAATACAGACTTAAAATTTGTGCTTACAAGCAGTCACGCTTTCTTCCCTCCACTTCAATCTTCACGTTTAATCAATTGTAAACTCCATTATTACCCCTAAAAACAAAAAACAAACAAAAGAGAAAAATGCTTTGTATTACCTTTGTTTGACTAAATTATTTGTTGACATGTTAAAATATAGAAAAATGACGAATGTCTTTAAAATAGACTATACAAATGCTCCATCTATGCCATTTTATTGGCACAAATTGGTTAACATAATGCACTTTGCCTATGGTTTTTGGTAAAGTTTATTGAATTATAAATGTAGAATACTAATATTCATAAATTATTAGACTCTTACTTTAAATTATTATCTTAAGATTTTTATAATTCATCATAATTTTCACCTAAACTAATAGTCAATGTCTAACACGTTTAACAAATTTTTGCAAATATTATGGGACAGAGGGAGTATATGAGATGAAATAAAATTATTAAATTACTCTATTATTTCTATGATATGCACAAATTTTGTTAAAAAAAATTAGTGTTAACTATCCACACTACACACGGGATTCATTGATGTAATTATTTAATTTTATTTAACTCTTAAATTTAGAAATTTAACAATCTTCATTGTAATAAATACAATAATATTTGAAAAACACAACCCATAACTACAATATCATAATTTGTAATTATCATAGTAGTTAATTCTTTGCTAATGTCTATAATAATTATTAAAAATACTAATGTCATGAAATTCTGAATTAGGGTTGTATATAACTTTGGAAATCATGATATCTTATTATCATAATCTTTATTAGAACTTTGGGATTATCACTTGTTGCCAAAATTTTAAAAATCTAATCCTTTATTATGTATATTTTTAAAATTAAAAATACAAAAATAATAATATTAGAAGTGTAAAGGAACCAAAATAATGTTTCAAGACTTGTCTAATAATTTTTAATAAAAATGCAAAAGGCAAACTATATGAGAGGGACATATGTCATTTGGCAAAAAAGGTTTTGTTTTAATATATTTATATAGAACATACATGTTTAAAAATTTTGTAAAATGTTTGCTTCAATGTTCTTTGAGATTTAGCATAATCTATAAGTTGATCTTTGTTAGTATATTTAATTTAAAAATATCATATTCACTGAAAATGTATGACACAATTAAATGAGTAATCTATAAAATATTCATTAAATACATTATTGCATAATTAACTTTTTCAATAAGTTTTGTAATAAATGTCATACATTATGTTAAATTGATGATGTATTAATATTCATTGAATACAAGCACTTCGTTTAGTTTTAGCAAAAATTCCAACTATAAAGTCACTAGTTGAGTCTTGAAGCTTTGTATTGGTAAAAAGTCTAACTAAAAAGTTACTTGTTCAGTCTCCATGCATTGCACACAAATATAGAATGGACCTTAATAGATTAAATCATATTGATAAAAGTGAATTTATATGTGTGATTTTGTAATTGAAGAAAATTTCACATAAAATATGACTATCCATTGATCCATAAGTTCAATTAAACCAACCAAAAATTCCATTTGAAGGAAAATAAATATCTTGGTGTTTCTTTTTTTGGGGATAACATATCTTCTTCTTCTTTCATTCTATGCTATCAACATTGAAGCATTTGCTACCAAAATCATTAATATTCTATTTTTAGTTGTACAACGTCATTAAACGTAAGAAAAATAAGCTTCTATAAAACCGTCTTATATAAGATTTATTACAAGAAAAATGTTTTCGTGGTAGCCTTAATAAACATAAGGGTGGTAAATCACTTGTTTAGGGGGTAACCCTGGTAAAAGTCACCACTTAATTAATTATAAGTCACTCCAACATTAAGAAGTCACTCTACTATAACTTATCAGTCCCTTCAAAACCTTTAAAAAATTAGACTTAGAAGGTCATCTCAAACTCTCATATGAATCGATCATATTGAACAATTTATGAAGCTAAAAATGTCATATCTAATGTCGCCAAAACTACTCTATGTTTGATAAATATGAAGGGATCGAAAGGAACTTGAAAAAATTTCAAAGCAAGGCAAGGATTATATATTATTGCAACATATATTAAATTGGTGGTTTGCATAAGAATGACCCCACATTGGTTCAATGCCATCCGAGTTCAAGTGTGGGAATGGTATCTCATATTCCCATACTTGATATTTTGTTGGTGGATATTTTACTCGAATCACATCCCGAATTGAATGACAAACCCACTAGGTATGGGTTTATGACATCCTAGGTATGGTAACAAATAATGCTTAAAGTCAACAAAGGTGCACCTTCCTTTTTGAAAAGCTCACTCTTAAAAACCTCAAAGTGTTATGAGAGAAATCTTGGGTTTAAAATAGTGATAAGTTCCTTGGTGAATGAATTTTCCTAGGCTAGGGAGTTCTTATAAGACTAGTCAAGGTTAGGCTATACTCTCCTGCTCATTAAGCTCATTGGGTCACGTCTTACATAGGATTCATACATTGTAACAGTCATAAGAGTTTATTGTAAGACCTTAGGAATGTCTAGAAATCAGGCTTAAAGGATTTGAAGTAACTACATATATCATAAAATATGCACCTTCCTTTTCCAGAAGTCTACTTACTCTTAAGAAGTCTATAATTAGGCGTGCTTGCTGTGAATAAATCTTAGGATGGGTAACCTCCTGGCTTGGAAATCTTCTCAAGAAGCGTGTAAGTGATGACAAAGCATGATGGTAAAGCTCGTGGTATTTTTTGAGGCACATCGTTGATCCTTAAAGTCGTTACAGTAACCGTTCATAGTTTTGGACATGTTGGAAGTCTTGCAGATGGTAACAGAGTTAAGCAATGATCTGAGCTACATCAGTGGACATAAGAGCCCTTGGCACTCACCTAGTGGGGCAAAAAAAACCTAAGATTGGACTGCAGGTCACCAGGACCTGTACGTCAGTCGGTTAATAAGGAACATCGAAGGTGATTGTGACATCCCAAGTATATCTAAAAATGAGGCTTAAAGGATTTGAAGTGCCTACCTATATTACTAAATGTGCACTTTTCATTTTGGAAAACCCACTGTTAAGAGCTCCATAGTTAAGCCATGCTTGATGTGGAGAAGTCTTGGAATAGGTGACCTTTTGGGAAGTTTTCCAGGGAGTGCATTGTAGGGTCAGTCGTTGATCCTTTAAGTCACTGCTGGTAAAAAGTCCATAAGCTGAGATGGTTCAAGGCATTATCTGGTTGTTACCAAACCTCTGTCACCCTTTGCGTTTGCATAATAAATGTATACTTAAATTGAATTCACCCATACATTGAATCAAACAAGTATTTATAAGATTCAAAAATCATTCTTATAATTCTTAGAATCACATCGCTTTCCACTTCATTCCAACGAAATTGAGCGAAACACCTCTGAAAAGGCACACTATTTATATTTAGGGGATTTTATTTTAGGTGATAAAAATACTCCTATAGGACACAATATTGCGTAAACCCACATCCTGCTTTATCTAATTTTTATTAAAAGCCACAATTGTTGTATAGACCTAGAAAAGCCAAATTTTGCGGGACCAAGAAGGAGCAAATGAATAAATAATCAAAATTACTAAATAGAGAGGTTTTCTCTCGAGAAATTGGGGCAATTTCTGATTAGTCATCATCGGTGCTAGATTATGCATATACATAAGACATCTATCAAGCCCATTCCCATGTGGGGTGTGAAGAGGCGAATCCTATTTCTCAGATTCAAAATTAATCTAGATCTGAAAGGTTGGGTTGGGCTAATATGTTGAAA
Source organism: Selenicereus undatus (assembly GCA_017589665.1). Classification (NCBI taxonomy): domain Eukaryota; kingdom Viridiplantae; phylum Streptophyta; class Magnoliopsida; order Caryophyllales; family Cactaceae; genus Selenicereus; species Selenicereus undatus. The sequence goes on along the minus strand of JACYFF010031958.1, from coordinate 32,131,717 downwards.
AAGGACGGATGTGAACCTTGTGGAAAGTGAGGTGAATCAATCTAAGCTATTGGATTTGAGTCTTAGGGAAATAAGGGGATGTGTGAGTAATCCTGATTCTATTGTAGGTAGCCATGTTTTCAACTAGAGGAACATTTTGCTTGCTATTTAAAGACAATTGAGAGCTTAATAAGGATTTGTGCCGTCACTTTATTGAACTAGAACTGGATGAGGATTCAATGCTGGTGAATAAGGGGATGTGTGAGTCATCTTAAATTAGTATGCCATCCTTTTGGGTGGTTATGCATTCTGATTTGAATCTAAGGAAGACATAGAGAATATTTTGAGGGGCAGACCGGGGATGCTTAGAAATAGATCTATGATCCTTAAGCCATGGGTTGTAGCTTTTAGCTTTAAACATAAGGTGGTTTGTAAGGTTCTAGTTTGGATTAACTTCCCCAGTCTTGATATGTAATTTTGGTCTATAAATGGTCTCAGCGAGCTTGCAAGTGTGGTAGATAACCCTTTATTTGTGGATAAGTGCACTGCATCAATAGATAGGATCCCTTATGCTAGAGTATTAGGGGAGGCGGATGTGTTTAAAACTCTCCCTAAATTTCTCACTTTTTGGGCATGTGTTTTCATATCAAATTCATAGTGAATGGGCGGCCTATATTTGTAATAAATGTAAGAAGCTTGGTCACCTTGAGGAGGATTGCCAATCGGGTGAATTAAGGCAAATTTGGAGGGCTAAATAGTCCCACCAGGTCATGGTTACAGATACTTCACAAGCATATCCAAACCCATGCTCTGGTGTTAAAGAACAAGTGCTTCACAAGCCAAATGAGGATGCTACTGCTACTCTAGTGTAGGATCTAACTGCTATTAGAGTGGGTTCCTCGAGTTAAAAGCAGAGTGCTAAGAAGACCATATCCTTCTTTGCAACTAAGAAACGAAGTCAACGAGGTGATGATGCTGCTTTAGCTAATCATTTTAGTTCTCTTGGATGGAAAACTAAACATGTAGCTAATAATGTAGGGGGTGGTATGAGTAAACATGATAAAGGTCATAGCATGGGAGAACTTTTGGCAACCCAGCTACATGATTGTTCTTTGCTAGAACATGAGGGGTCTTAATGACTATCTAAAATAGTCGGACATCAAGAAGTAGGTAATAAAGCATAAATATGCTATCAGTGGACTTGTGGAGACTCAACAAAAATAACACAATACTTTTAATATTGTCAGCACGTTATTTCCCCATTATTGCTTCGTTCTTAATTACTATTATCATCATAATGGTCGTCTTTAGGTTTTCTGGCAACCAACTTGATTGTTGATATTCTTGAGAGTGATAGTCAATTTATTCATTGTGCTACTAGAGGTAATGTTAGGTGCTTCATTGGGTTTATCACCTTTGTGTATGCTTATAATTTAGCTGTGATGAGAACTTCACTATGGTAGGCTCTAGACAATTTAAATTTTGGGATTCAGTGACCTTGGATTGCATTAGTTGATTTTAGGATTGTTATGTCACAGGATGAAACAATTTTCAAAGGTCTCGTTTGCATGAGTTGAAATTCATGAGTTTGTCAATTGTTGTGCACAAAATAGTCTATTTGATGCCCTGCCACAAGTTTATTTTATATTTGGTGTAATAACCCAAAAGATATTCAGAGGGTTTTATTCAAAGTTGGACAAGATATTCTTTAACCATTTTGTTGTTGATGGTGAATGAGATTTTCTTATGGAGTTTAACCACCAAGGCCTTTTGATCATTCTTTTATACAGGTTAAAATCCAAGATCAATTTAAAGGGTTTAAGACCCCCTTCCAGTTTCTAAATGTGTGGGCCTCTCATCCTAATTTTCTTAAGATAGTTAGACACTATTAGAACTTTAAAGTGGCTGGGTATTTTATATTCTGAATTGTTATGAAATTTAAATCACTAAAACAACATCTCGAAAAGCTTCATTGTCGTTATTCTAAAGGTGTAAGCTCTAGAGTGAAGTTTCTTTATAATAGTTGATCCAAACTGAGGAAGCTTTGGCTAGTGTCCCCTTTCTTATGAAATACAGTGCACGAAAAGGGATGTGATGACTAACTATATGAAGTTCCGTTGAGTTGAAAGTATTATGTGATAACATGCAAAGGAACATTTCCTAAAGCATGAAGATGAGAATAACATGTATTTGCTGTTGTTATGAAGAAGAATATAGCATGCAACTTCATTCATGAAGTTCTTAACACTCAATGCAGAGAGTGTTGCAATCACTAGGACATTGTCACTACTTTTTTGGAGTTCTTCAAGGATCTTATGAGGAGTGCTCATTCTATTAGTTCACTTGAAGAAGCTTGGATTTCTAATGGTCCACTTTTATCATATCATCATAAGCAGGTTACAATGGCTCATTTCACGTCTGATAAGGTAATTAAGGCTCTTTTTAGTATGGATGATAATAAATCCGCTGGATTAGATGATTATTCCGTTAGGTTCTATAAACACGTTTAGTAGAGTATTGGGCCTGATGTTTGTCAAGCTATTGTCAGCTTCTTTCATAATGGCAAGCTGATGAAGCAGATAAATAGCATGCTAATTACATTGATTTCTAAAAAGCCCAATGCTTCCCTAGTGATTGATTTTAGACCTATTGCCCTCTTCAGCTTTGTATTTAAGCTTATAGCCAAAGTTTTGGCTAATAAACTGCAACATGTCTTGGCTGACATCATTCACTTGTCAAAGTGTTTTTATCAAGGGCATATCCAGTACTGATAATATGATCCTTACTCATCACTTGGTTAAACACTATGAGAGAAAAGATATATCTCCTTGAGTGATGATCAAGATTGATATTCGGAAAGCCTATGATTCAGTTAATTTGTCCTTTCTGGAATCTACTATATTAGCTTTCGGTTTTCCTACTCACCTTGTGAAGTTTATAATGTGTTGTGTGTCTTCTCCAGTGTCAAGGTGATCCACTATCACCTTATCTTTTTGTGATCTGTATGGAGGTCTTGGCTAGAGGTTTGGGATTAGCAGCTACGGAGACAGATTATCACTATCATCGTAAGTGTGTTAGGTTTAATTTGATTCATTTAGCTTTTGCAGATGCCTTATGGTTATTCTCTTGTTGCGATCTCCCATCTATCATAGTGTGGAGATGTTTTCAAAAATTCTCTAGTATGTCAGGGCTAAGTGCTAATATTGATAAATCTGATATTTACTTTAGTGGGGACTCAGCTCAATCAACATATTATTTTTGAGCAAACTGGTTTTTCGCTTGGGTCCTTTCCTTTCAAATATTTAGGTTTGCCCTTATCTACTGAGCAACTTACCCATCATGCTTTTCATACTCTAATTGACAAGATCAAGCAAAAGCTCCATTCTTATGTGCAATCTGTGATGTGTGGCATAACTACCTTCTGATCTTCTCTTTCGTTCTACCGAAATATACTATGCAGATTATTAAAGCTTTATGTAAGCAGTTTCTCTGGAGTGGTTATGCTAACTCAAAAAGGATCTTTGGTTAAGTGGAGTGATATCCATCAACTCTCTTGGAATAAATCCCTTTGTTGCAAATGGTTACGGAAGATTGATTATGATACTTACATACTCAGCCTTTAGGTTAGAGCCTATCTCCTACATAAGTAAGATCTTTTTCAAATTCAGTCTCTTCTATGGGGTGTTTAGGGGTGGTGAATGATCATTTCAATTAGGGATGACCTATGTGTTAATGTATATGTGTGAGGTTTAGAGCTAGTTGCTAAAACATCAAGGCACATTTAACGTCATGAAGGCATATAAGTTGTTTTGGCATCGTAGACAAGATGCATTTTCGTCGAAGGTAGTTTGGAAAAATAAGGCTTAAGATAGGCATTATTTTATATTATAGTTAGCAGCCCATGAATTTTGTCTACTAGTGAGTTACTCAGGTAGCGTCGGTTGAATATTCTTGATGACTACTCTTTATGTGCGGCCCTGATGTTGGATAATTACAAACATTTGTTTGTCGTTGTCCTATGGCCCATCAAGTATGATGACAACTACTAATATGGTCCAAGCAACATGTGCACTGCTAGGGATTTCATAGAGAAATCAAGTGGTTTGCTACTCACTACAAAGGCAATTCTTATTCCTGTAATTGGCAGAAAAGTATTTTTGCAGGGCCTATTTATGAATTATAGGAGGAAGGGAATAAGAGACATTTGTTGGAAGTAATGGCAAAACTAGCTTCCTTTATTCCTACTCCTTGTGTTATATAAAAGGATTAGAAGCCCCTTGTGGGGTTTTTATTATTCCCTCTTTCTTGGGATTATTGAATTCCTTTGGGCTTGGTTTTAGTAGTGTTGTGGGGTGAGGGTGAACACCACACGCGCACGCACTGCCCACTTGCCTGGTCCAGGCTGAGGGAGTAGGCGTGCCTCGGCCGTGGCGGTGGTCAATTGACTGTGGACCTTACCTGCTAATTTTTTGGAGGAAAATTCTTTTAATTTTTCTGTGCGTTGGCTACATAATCGTGAATGTTCACCTATAGATTATTCTCCATTTTTTCCTCCAACAATGGCTTATGGCCATGTTCTTCAGCAGTATGAGTGGTAGCCGTGTTTTTCAGCCATGAAATATGTAAGCTCCCAGCTTTGTCTCACCCTTTACAACTCCTTTTTGCATATAAATACCTAGCTCTCCTACTGCTGCAACTCATACCAAGTTGTGTCGTAGGAGTACCACTGCCGAAATCGCTTTCAAGGCAGTGGTACTCTTACAGCACAGCTCATGTTTTCATTTCCCTACCATTGATTTAGCCCTATTTTTCCTAAAATTTGAAATCGAATTCTTTCATACACAAATCAATGACTCCATCTATTAACAAAGCTCTCCTAAACCTCTCAAAACTTGAACCTCTGGAAGGAACCAACCACAAATGTTGGTCCCAAAAGCTTCTAATTCTCTTTGAATAGTTAGAAGTATATTATATGTTGTTCTCTGACCTACCTGAAGAAAAAAAAATGCATCTTAAATCTTTGCTACTTTCCCTCATGGAATAGTCAAACACAGAAGCAATCCTACTGATGAGGCTTCCTTGAAAAAAATTGGAGAAAGACAACGAAGCGGTCAGGGGACATCTATTGAATCATATGACTAACTCCCTGTTTGATTTGCTTGTCATACTCAAATCTGCCAAAATCATATGGAACAGACTAGAGGTTAAATAAGGAGTTGATGATGCGGGAAAAAAGAAATATATGGTTGGTGAAAGGTTGTGGTTCCAAATCACTGATGACAAAGTAATCATGGAGCAGGTTCATGTTTACAAGAATTTGTGTGGTAAAGTTCTAAATGAAAACATGAAGATGTGCGAGATTCAATAGGCTAATGTGCTGAACGAGAAATTCCCACCATCTTAGAGTGACTACCGGAATCAGCTCAAACACAAGAAGAAAGATCTCAACCTGCAGGAACTAACTAGTCACATGAGAACTGAAGAGGCTAATTATCTCGAAGATAAGCTGGGCTCCCTATCCTTAAATTCTTCTAAAGCTTACATAGTTGAATTTGCTGTGTCTACTCACAGAGATAGGTTTAACGGCAAAGGTGAGAAGAATCAAAAGTCGAACCATTCTAGGAGCTGTTTGGTTCCTAATCGAGCAAATTTTTAACCATCATTTCATTGGATTTTAGCCCACAAATAAACTCTAAAATAGCTAATTAATGGTATTTTATGTTTGTAGGTATAAATGGGAGGAAAAACCCCAAGTTGAGGAGAAGCCAAACCTATTTTGGAAGAAAAGTCCAAAGGGAGTGCCAAAATCCTGAGTGAGTGCCACAGTTAGTAGAGGGCGTGAAACAATCAGGAAGTGCGCACCACAAATAGAGCAAAGAAGAACCCTTGGATGGAGATCTAACACGAGGGCACCATTCCATGCAGCACGACTTGCCCCCGTGATTTGTCTTTTTTAATTATCCGATGATGTAAAGGTTTAAAAGGCAATTTTTGGCATCTGTTTAGGGTATCTTCTTTTTTAGCAGTTATTTTCTCTCTCTAGCTTAACTTGTAGACTCTCTTACCTCCACCTCCATTAATGAAAAGCTTGAAAGTTTAAGCCTTAAATTAATTCTATTGCATAATCTCACTTTCTGTCTCCTAAATTCCTTCAAAGTCTCTACTTTTGAGCAATATTAATCCTCCCCAAATATGGGCTTGATGTATTGGGGATTGTGGGGAGATTTGAGTTTCAGTCTCAATGGATTTGAGACCTAAATCTACCTCTCAAAACTCAATCATCCCCCCTTTTGATTTTTCCTTTTTCTGTATTTGATCATCAATACCATTAGAATAGTTTAAGTTCTTATAAATTTGAAGAAGCATGGTTAAAGGAGACCATTAAGAATTGGTGATGGTATTAGTTCTTAATCTGGGTCACTCTACCTCTTATCTTTTTATTGCACCTTTTAGGGTTAGTTATAGGGGGTGTTTGGTTACATCAGCTGTTTGGCAAAAAAGAGTTGTTTAGGATTCCTTTAACTGTTTTGATCAAGTCAAACATCTAAAGATGTGTTTGGTAATGAGTTGTTTGAAACAGCTGTTTTGTCCCAAACAGATCTTTTTCAAACAGCTATTCTGAATAGCCTTTTGGGAACAACTTTTTGTTAAAATTACTACACTACCCAGAAGTTCAAGAAAATTGCAGCCATGCCATTAGCCTTTCCTCTCTCTTGTCAGTTGCCAAAATTAGAATTCATGTTCGTTCTCCACACTGAGGTAGTTCTTCACTTTCATTTTTCAATTCTATTGACAATATAAATTAATATTTGAAATCCATTGAGAATTTATGAATTAATATTGTTCACCTCCATTGAGAGTAACTATTTGTGACAACATTGCTTCAAGTTTGGTGGCGGCTAGACGACATAGAATATTATAAATTAATATTTCTAAATTACTCAATTGAGAGTTTCTTTTGGAAGTTGAATGTAATTTCAAACGCCTGATACTTACGCCATGTATAATTTGGTTGTCCTCTGCCCCCACCTCCTCCCCCCCCTAAGTTATTTGGAATATGAACTTTTAGTTGAGGTAGGTTATTAGTGATGTTTTAAAGAGTAAACTACACAGAGGTACCCTCAATTTACTGTAAACTATTTTAGGGACCCTTGATAATAAATATAAGGTAACTTGTCTTTTGAGGTAACTAACAGAGAGGACCCCGAAAACCTTATTTGAGCTATTTTTAAGGCCCAACTACTATTCTAATTTGCAAAGCAAGCCCACTACTTTTCATATTTGTACATTTTGCCAAAATCCTTAAAAACTTACTTTTAAAAAATTTAAAATTGTGTATGTGATATTTTGCCTACTAATATAACTTGAGGCCCTCTTGCAACTGGTATCCGAGCCATGTTACCAAAAATAATTAAGATTATGAATCCAATAAATAATTAATTAAGCTAATTAACTATGTTTAACATTGATTAATGCTAAAATCATCATCTGCTTGCCCTGATCCTAATTATTCACACAGTGTTCACTCACCAAAAGGTGTTACCTTGTTAGCACCTCAATTAAACTATCTGACTGATATAGTTTTAGAATTAAAAGCTGAATTAGCTAAAATTAAGACTTCAGTCAAGGAGCTTAAGAAACAGATATCTATAATCCACCTTTCACTAGTTAACAAAGTAAGGCATAGCAATAAATCCACTTCCAGTACTAGTACCCCTTTTCAGCATAAATACCCTTTCCAAAATCCAAAAAACAGAATTCCATTTCCTTTGCATGAGATAAAAATCTAAAAAGAAGTAGGAGATAAAAATCGATCATTCATGGATATCTAGCTTTGCCAACCCTACAAACATGAATAAGAAAAATATAATAAAAATTGATGAGGATACCAAAATCACCATTAAGCCCCAATTATTAAGAAGCATGAGTACAAGATTAGATTAGGGAGAATGATTGTCATAAGCTAAAGGAGAGCTTAAAGAAGATGATGCAATTAGCATAACTAGTGAAATTAGTAGAATGAGTTTTAAATATGCCAGACCAAGTGTAGATCGAATAATGAGTCTAGATAGAAAGGTCATTGGGTACAAAACAAGAACTGCTAATGAACTAATTTTTGAGGATGAATTAGTCAAAAACATGACTATGGAGATATGCTATGAAGCTACCAATACAAATCCCAATAGCATCTATATCCCAATAAAGGTATGTTTAGAGACCTATAATAAATATGAGCTATGTACATACATAGATAGTGGTTGTTCCGTATGCTTTGGAAAGAGAACATTATTTCCTGAGTTTATGTGAAAAAAGTTAAAAATCCTTTACAACTAAGGATAGCTGATAATAGTATTATGAACCACAATGACGCCATAGAAGGGTTATCCATAGAAATAGGATAAGTTCAATGCATTACACCAGTTCTATGGGCTACTGATCAACCCTCTCATGATATGATTATTGAAAATAATTTTCAAAGATTATATTCTCCATGCACCCAGACCATAAACCAAATAGTATTGACAATTAATGGTCACTCAGTCCCTATTGAAAAATTAAGTAAGGCTTACACTCATCAGAAAATTATGAATATGTCGTAGCACTAACAATCTCATTACTCGAATTATCCATTAAAGAACAGATTGTCCAACAACAAGAGAAATTATTTAAAGAACGCTACTCTGATAATCTACTAAAATTTTGTGGACAAAGATAAAGCATTTGCCAAAATCACTCCATTAAATCCTAACACTATTATCCGAGTCAAACAAATGGCGTATACACACCAAGATATTCAAGAATTTGATAAACAAATTAAAGAACTTCTGGATAAAGGATTAATCAAGAATAACAAGAGTCCTCACACCTGTCCCGTTTTCATGGTAAGAAATCATACAGAAGAAAAAAGAGGAAAGATAAGAATGATTATCAATTATAAAAATTTTAATGATAATACTGTTTTCGATGGGTACTATATTCCTAGCAAAACTGTTCTTTTCAATAGAATTCAAGAAGCCTCTTAGTTCTCAAAAATGGATTGCACAAGTGGTTATTGGCATATTAAAATGGAAGAGGAAAGTATTCCTTTAACTGCATTTAGTGCACCACATGGACATTATGAATGGATAGTAATGCCATTTGATCTTAAAAATGTACCTCAAATATTCCAAAGAAGAATGGATAACATCTTCAAATATCTTAATCATTATTGTTTAGTTCATATTGATGATATCCTTGTCTTTTTCAGAACCATAGAATAGCACAAAGATGATGTCTAAGCAATTACCTAGAGATGCATTGATCATGGTATCATACTTGATAAAAACAAATGCATTTATGCTGAACAAGAAATTGAGTTCTTAGACTTAGAGAAAAAAGTTAGAGAAATCATCCTACAAAAGCATATTCTGGAAAAAATAGAAAATTTTTCAGAAACAATTGAAGATAGGAAGCAACTAGAAAGGTTTCTTAGATGCCTCACCTATGCTTCAGATTTCATTAAAGATTTAGCCAAATTAAGAAAGCCATTGCAACAAAAACTGAAGAAAGAAGTAAGTTGGGCATGGACCACTAATGATACGAAGATCGTTCAAAATTTCAAAAAGATGTGCAAAAATCTTTCTGTTCTTAATTTTCCTAATAAATGAGATGATTTAATTTTTAAGACAGATGCCAGCAATGAGCACTTGAGTACGGTACTCAAAATCAAAGAATGTGAAAAACTCTACAAATATTACAGTGGAAGTTTTAATAAGGCAGAATGCAACTATCCCACAATAAAAAAAGAAATTCTTACAATCATAAGGGAATTGAAAAGTTCCTAATCTTTTTGGCTCCAAAACCTTTTCTTATTTGAACTAATTGCAAAGGGATACTTGGTTTTGTGAAAAAAAAATTTATCAAATATGCAAGCGTAAGGGCGACTCCTGCGTTGGCAATTATGGCATAACTAGTTTTCCTTCTCTATTGAACATATATAGAGATCGAAGAACTCTCTGGCAGACATTCTAACTCGAGACCTCGCCAATGGTGATCATCAAGGCCGACCTCCTTCTAGAAAAGGAGGAAATCCTTAATGAAATGTCATTCCTACTAGAATGGGTTACGCCTTCTAGTAATGTCCTTATTGATAACCTGGAATTCCATACAAAAAGTAGATCACATTTTGGTCTACTATCTACTGCCTACCTAATAGCCTAAAGATTTTCCCTTTTAGAGTTACAAATTAATTACCTTAGATGTCCCTATTATATTCAAGAAAAAAATAAGTCCTCATGTTTAAAAAAAATGGTTCAATGAGTGGTATGCAGCCTGCATCGACTTTTATCATCATTATTCCTATGATATCTGGGAGTCTTGGGGTACAACTATCCATTTTTCTGATAAGTCTGGAGTTGGTGGTGTTAATTTCTGCAAATTCAATCTTTTCTAATGACCCCATCATTAAAGCCTGAGAATATGGGATGATACTTTACCTCATACAAATCATAGATCCAAAGTTTCCATTTTTCTTAAGACTAACAAAATTTTAACAATGCATGTTCCGAAGAATCCTTTGGATTCTTACATCTCCTGATGGTGCAAAAAAAATTCCAGTTCGAAGATGCCTAAATTTGAAAGTGTATACCGCATTAACAGAATATGAAAATAGAAAAGCCAAGCCAACCCATTTTATTATTTAGATCGTTGATTACGACGATCTCGAATAGTCAACGACAAGAATGGGTTTCTAAACCACCAGTACATCTAGTTACTGATCCTGCTTTAGTAAGAGCCATTGGATTTTTCAATATTTATCATCAATGTTGGGCATTAATTGAAAAGGGAAAAACAGTAATGCATTATGGAAACACTACTTTCGCCTATGGTAATGAGTTTAAAGAATACATGAAGGTGGAAAGAGCAGTGTCAAAAGATATTTTTCATTATCTCTTTGACATTGGAGCTGGAAAGTTCTTCTCAAGAAAAGGAAAGAAATATCTTCTTGATTTATTTAAGAAATTGGATCTAGAGCATCATCAATTAGATGAAGATTTTGATGATTATCCAAATAATGATGATCTGAAAGATATAATTGGAGATGAAGGCATGCAGAGTCTCAATAATGATGACTAGTCTTGTCATCATTAAAAGTTATGAAAAGTAGCTGCCCCATTATTGTACTATCTTGGCAAGTGTCTGGTTTGTAAAATAAATCAGTGTATTGTAGCCGTCAGTACTATAGCCATCTGAAAAATCAGAATGTACTATAGCCATTAGGGCATCCTATGTACCCCTAACCCTCTATAAAAGGAGAGGTAGAGTGCTGAGAGGGGACACTATCATTTGAGCATTCTTGAGTACAAGAAAAGTCGGGATTCTTCATTTTTCTATGAGCAAGCATCTATAATGATCTTAGGTTAAGTCCCTCTTTGAAGTTTTCCATTTTAATATTTCCACTTTCAAGCTTTCAATAAAAGAAGTTTCCCAGTAGGGAGTGTTATTCAATTGAACCTTATGCCTTAAATATTATAATTTCTTGATTAAAGTCTCACTATCCTTTAAAATACTTAAAACTTGATTAGTGACTACGGTCTGAGGTAGGAAACGAAACATATCTGTGCTATACCTGATCTAAGGAAGGTGTGGTTGATATTAGCAATCTTTGTAAATTGGAAACTAGAGGAACGCCAAGGTCTAGCACTGACTAAGTTATGGTAACAGTCGAAACTCTTTAATTAAGTTTTAATTATTTTTACTAAGCATGGTGGGCCTATAACCATAGAAATTATAATATCTAAGATATAAGTAATAGATTGTGATAACTAGTACCAGTAAAGTCATTATAAGAAGTTTAATCGAGCACATTTCTTGAAAAAAATACCCCTAAAAACAGCTTATTTGTATGTTTTCCTATTTCAAGGATAATTCTGCAATTTCTAAAAGTTCAAAGACTAAAATAATAAGAAAAAGGACCTAAAAATTAGTTGTCTGAAAACTTAGGGTATCCCAGAATTAGTTTTGAAAAGGCGAGGTCCTAAAAATAGTTACCCTTGAACTTAGGGACTTAAGTGTTAGTAATTCCTGTTTTAAATCATGTTTTATTTAAGTTAAATTTAATAAAGATCAAATCATTTGAAACCCATGCATATTTCAATTAACAACAAAAATATAGATTTAGGTTCATATAAATTCAATTCATAAATTGGAAATAACTAATGACACAAATTATTCAAACTATTAAAAAAAAAAAAACAATGTTCCAAGGATGAAGTTCATTTGAATATGAGACATGACATTAATTCCTTTTCAAAAACCAAAAAAGATGATCAATTAATTTAAAAAAATATTCAATTGAAAAGTATTTTATAAAAAGGGCAACAATGGAATTTTACCAAATATGCCTTCCAGAAATAGCTAACTTTACCAAATAATTTTTCTACAAACAACTAATTCAAATAGTTAATGCAAACAGCTAACAGCTAACAGCTAACAGCTAATACAAATAGCTAACAACTGTTTTCCAAACAGGGCCATAGTTTATTTAGAAATTCTCCTTTTAGGTTATCCTTTTGACGAATGATGCTATATTGTTGATGGCCATGTCATGTCATGGACCATGTCGATCCTTGATCACCTCGTTTCTATATGCTACATGTTTTTTTAGGTGTCAGTGAACAATAGTTAGGTTAGTGTAGTGTTCACCGTCATTATTCGTTTTGATTAGTCTTTTTTAGAAGAGTATTAAATTTGCATGTTAAATCACTAATCATTCCTGAGGATGACTTTTAACCCTTTCGCACCACACAAAAATACTACCACCAGCAGCAGAACAAGCTCAGCAACATGACCCAAAAACCAAAATAATTATGCTATGTCTGCGGCAAGGCAAAGGATAAAGCATACCAGTGTCCACTCCGCAAGGAATAGTCTCAACTGAACCAGAAGCCTGCAAGACCTGTAGCTTAGGCCAACCTTGCTGAGGACACGCAATCATCTATGCGGTAGTCAGAGAGACAAACTTGCTGGCAAACAGTGCTGAATGGGTGTATGATACTGGAGTTTCAAGGCACTTCTGAGCCAACGAAGAACTTATACACAATTTTAAAGACGTGATAGATGGTGAATGCATCTGTATGGGAAACTCTACGATTGCTAGAGTTATGGGTAAAAGGAGTTGCTTCTCAAATTTACTTCTGGCAAATTACTGTCATTAAGCAAATGTGCTATATGTGCCTTCCCTTCGTTTAAACTTGGTTTCTGGTATACTTCTTAACAAAGTCAGACTAGAAATTGTTGTTGGAGATGATAAAGTTGTTATCTCTCATAATTGGGTAACTATTAGGAAGGGATACCTGAATGGAAGTTTATTTATACTTAGGTCGTGTTTGGTAACAGCATTTTGATAGCATTTAGTGTTTTGACGAAGTCAATACACTAATTGGTTAATTTTTAGTATTCGGTAAAATAGTGTTCTGATTAGCATTTCAAGTAGCGTTTAGCTTTTTAAATAACGTTTTTGAAAAAATAGTAATATTAACGTTTGACATTTAAAAGTAGCATTTTATATTTTTTAGCCAAAAAATATCCTTTAAAAATTTTATATTTGGAAATTATCTATTTCCTTTTATGTCAATTTATATTAATCAGCTAGCCTAACAACTAAATTTACCGAGCACATTAGTTTCAACCGCTCATCTAAATAGTTATCTACTAATAGCTAAATTAGAAACACTATCCGCTATCTAAACAGCTATCCGCTACCTGAACCGTTATCCGCTACCTAAACAGCTAAGCTTGCCGAACAGGGCCTTAATCTGACTTCTCTGCTTATATTGCTGAGTTTGTTGATCTGTGATATGGTATACTAGGCCATGTTAATTTTGCCTCCATAAAACGACTCAAGAATATGCACTTAATTCCCACTATGAATATTGATAACTTCTCTAAATGCCCTATGTGTTTAGAAGCTAAATATGCTAAAAAGCCTTTCAAACCTATTACTAGTAGAAAAACAAAATTACTAGAACTAGTGCAATCAGACCTAGTGGACTTCAAAAACACAGTTAGTAAAGGAGGAGGAAAAAATACTATACCACCTTTGTCGATGATTACTAGAGATATACCAGAGTATGCCTCCTTGGGTCCAAAAATTAGGCTCAGAAAATATTTTTGAAATACAAGGTAGAAGTGCGAAAACAAACTGGACTGAAAACCTAAACATCTTAGAACCAATAGGGGTGGAGAATATGAGACTAACTATTTTACTACCTTATGTGAGAAGAATGGTATCATACATGAGGTTAGTGCACCTCGTACTCCCCAATAGAATGGGATAGTCGAATGCAAAAATAGAACCCTTAAAGAAATTATGAATGATGTGATTTTAAGTTCAAGGCTTTCTGATAATATGTGGGGAGAAGATGTTTTACCAATCTGTTATATTCTAAATAGAGTACCCTATAAAAAAGTTAGACTAGATCCATATGAACAATAGAAGGGCTACACCTCCAACTTGTGTTTCTTAAGGGTGTGGGGTGTTTGGCTAAAGTTCCCCTAACTTAGCTGAAACGAGAAAACTTCAATCTTAAATCCTTTGATTATGTGCTTATTGGTTATGCCCAAAATAGTGCTACATATAGATTCATGTTATTGAATGACTTCTCTATTGGTGAATCTAGGGATGTAGAATTCTTTGAGCATGCTTTTCCTTCAAAAAAGAATATCTCTATTGTTGTGCATGAAACTCTATCTGTGCATGATAATGTGAACATGCCTGCTTCTAGTTCCGTTGTTAGAGACTCAATTGATGAACCTAGGAGAAGTAAGAGACTTAGAGTTGAGACTAGTTTTGGTAACGCCTTTCTTAATACCTTTTTGATTGAGGACTTTGATGTCAATTTCTTGATCGATGAACTGGTTTCTGCCTTCTTTTTTGAAGAAGATCAAAAAACTTTTGCAGAGGCAATGACATAAATTGATGATAGTTTTTGGAAAGAGACCATTAAAAGTGAATTAGACTTTATGATGTCTAATCAAACATGGAAGTTGGTTAACTTACCTAAGGGTAGTAGGCCTACTAGTAGTAAGGGGATCTTCAAGAAGAAGTTAAGATCTGATGGCTCAATTGAAAAGTACAAGGCCGGACTAGTGATTAGAGGATTTGACCAGAAGAAAGGGAACGACTACTTTGACACTTATTCTCATGTTACCAAGATTGCCACCATTAGGACTCTAGTTGCCTTTGCGGCTATACATAGTCTTGTTGTGCATCACATGGATGTGAAAACAATGTTAGTGACCTAGAAGAAGAGATTTATACACCCAACCTGAGGGATGTGTGACTCCTGCTCAGGAGAATAAAGTCTGCAAGCTTAGAAAATCACTCTACGGCCTAAAACAGACCCCTAAATAGTGGTATGAAAAGTTTAACAGTATGATGACACAACATGGTTTTACTATGAACACTTCAGATTCTTGTGTGTATTCAAAATTGATTGGTTCGTATTGTCTGATAATCTTTCTTTATGGCGATGGCACGTAGATCTTTGGTACTAATATGCATGTTGCTGATGGGACCAAAAGGTTATTGTCTTCCCATTTTAAAATGAAGGACATGGGGGAGGCAGATGTGATCTTAGGGATCAAAATTAGAAAGACAAATGATAACTCTTTTTTGTGTCAGTCTCATTACATTGAGAAAATGTTAAAAAAATTTAACAGTTTTGATGTGACTCTTATGAGAACTCCATATGATCCTAGCATACAACTTAAGAAGAATAAGAAGTCTAGTATTTCCCCAACTAAGTATGCTAAAATCAGAGGAAGTGTTATATTTTTATGAACTATACTCGACATGACATTGCTTATGCTGTTAGTAGGTTAAGTCATTATAGTCATAACCTTAGTAAAAAGCATTGAGAATTTTTATTCATCATTCAAGTACTTGAGAGGTACTATGGACTGGTGTTTGCATTTTAATAAATTTCTTACTATGTAAGAAGGATTTTGTGATGCAAACTGGATTTTGAATAATAATGAGGTTAGCTATACTGGTGGTTATGTGTTTACCTTAGGCGGTGGAGCTATTTTGTGGAAGTCTGCCAAGCAGCTCTCTATAGCTAGCTCCACCAGAAGCTGAATTCATTGTTGTTGAGTTAGCAAGTCAAGAAGCAGAATGGCTAGAAAATATACTAGCTGATATTCCACTATGGGGGAGGCAACCTATGGCTATTTTCCTCCACTATGACTCGTAGGTAGCAATCAAAGTTACACATAACAGCATGTATAATGGAAAGCAAATACACATTCACACTAGACATAGTGCTGTGAAACATATGCCAAAACATAGGGTCATCTCCTTGGAATATGTGAGATCCAAAAGAAACTTAGTGGATGCACTAACTAAGGGCTTGACCAGGCGAATAGTTCTCGAGACATCGAGAGAGATGGGACTAAAACCCATGGATTGAGGTAATATGGCGGATACCTACATGTGGTTAAACAAAGCCATATTGGTCTCAATATGCACGACATATACATCCCTTTGGTGTACAGTAGTGCTTTTGAGAGGTTGAGCTCTTGTGCCCTTAATGGATCCATAGCCCATTGGAGTGGTGCTACTGCGACACACTTGATGGATTCACCAATTGATATGTCTGAAGTTGAGCAAACTCTTGCTCTTAATAATTCCATACCCATGATTATGGTAGTCCATGTTGAGATGGACTTAATGGAATTACCTACGTAAGTGTGAAGGTGCGGTTACCTTTTATGAGAGACTCTTGGTTATCTCTCTAGAGCACTTATGAGACATGAGGTGTGCCCATCACCTTAAAAAGCGCAAGTGAGTTATCCTAGAATATATAGTGACCATAAGGGATGATATGTATTGTGGGGATCTCAGCCAAAATCTATTATCTTCAACATCCGTTCACTCGATAGACTTAGTTGTTGCCCTACTTCACTATGTATCAATTCAATCAAAAGACATTGATACTTAAATATTCCTTTGCCCAGATCGATTCTTCGCTAGTCTCTATGCATTAGTGGGGGATTGTTAGAAGTAATGGCAAAACTAGTTTTGATTATTCCTACTCCTTGCTCCACATAGGAAGATTAGAAGTTCCCCTTATGGGGTTTTTATTGTTCCCTCCTTCTTGGGCTTGTTGAATTCCTTTGAACTTAGTTTTAGTAGTGTTGTGGGGTGAGGGTGAACACCACACGCACATGCATGTGCCCGCTCGCTCACCCGCTCTAATCCGAGCGCGATGTGGTTGTGGTCGTGGTTCGTGTGCTGTGGGCCTTGTCTACTAATTTTTTGGAGGAAAATTTCTTTTAATTTTTCTGTCTGTTGTCTACGTAGCCATCAACATTCACTTGAAGATTATTCTCCACTTTTTCCTCTAGCAACGACTAGCAACCCTGTTCTTCAACAGTATGAGTGGTAGTCTTATTTTTCAACCACGAAGTCACAGAAGCTCCCAGTTTTTCTCATCCCCAATAGGTCCTTTTTGTAGTATAAATACACAGGGGAGAAGCTCCCAACTTTTTGTCACCCCCAACAGCTCCTTTTTGCAGTATAAATACCCTGTTCCCCTGTTGTTGCAACTCACACCAAGCATCTCCTCTACTCTTCTATTCTTTACTTCTCTACTCTCCACTATTCTAGTATTCTAGGCAATTGTAGTGATGTGTGCTCCAAGTTTCTGGCCGTGAGTGCACACGTTCTGCAAGCTAGATGTATAAACCTTGGAGAGTGACCAATTGTTTCGATTTGCACCGAGGTTGAGCCAAAATTGCTTTCAAGAAAGTAGTACTCCCATGGTACAACTCCTATTCTCATTTCCCTGCCATTGATTTAGCCTTGTTTTTCCTACATCATTTTTAGAACACGCAAAGAAGTTGTCAAGACATTGTTGCTACCATTCATTATTTGGTTTGCTTGAGAGGTAATAGATTCTATGTAAATTGGAGTGAGCTCCATGTTTAATCTGCTAGACTTTGGTGTATGGGTCTCACTTTTTGGGAAATTAATAGTAGTTATTGACTTTTTTCCAAAGAAAGAAAACTTATAGTTGGTCCTAAAATACAACATTTCATCTACTATATATTGTGGGTTTTTTTTTTCATTTTTGTGGTTCAATAAAAATTTGTTTTGAAGAAAAATTGGTTTTAATTGAAGAAGAGAATCATGACACGACAATGATTTAGTGTACCTCATGAGTTCGTCCCAATGTCAAAATTGTGATAAACAAGATGTGCCTTATGAACTGAATGAACTTTTTTTTTAACATGTATGATTGCACAAAAACAATCAGTATGTACATCCTAATTTCTCAATTCTTATAATTGAACGTCATCAATAGGGGCATATTATTGTTTCTACATATGTTAGTTTTGTGCATATGTTGGCATCAGTCTAAGGGCCCCTGCGGAAGGGGTCAAAAGAAATTTCTTTTTTTTGTTAAAAATTTGTATAATCACATAACAATACAATTTATGCAAGAGGAATTCTATTTGTACCAATAGAAGCACATCGAAAGTGTAAAAACTAATTTTGATTAATTTAGGGCCTATTCTTTTGGTTGGAAAATATGAGTTGGTAAATAGGTGAAGCTGGTTAAAATTAGTTGAAGTTGGTTGAAATAGGTTGAAGTGGGTATTTTTTTTGTTGAAGTGGGTTGAAGTGTGTATCTTTTTGTTGAAGTTGGTTGAAGTTTGTTGAAGTAGGTTGAAGTTGGTTGAAATGGACTGATTTTTATTTTATTTTTTTGAATGATGGGTAGAAGTTGGTTAAAATAGTGGAAAGTGGGTTCAAGTTGGTATATTTTTTTTTAATTGAAGTTCGTAAAGTGGGTTGATGTGAATTGAAGTTAGTTGAGGTTGCCAACAAAAAGAACAGGGCCTTAGTTTAATTTTGTCCTTAAAGTTTCCCTATTTTCTTGGTAAGATTTTTCATTTAGTTAAGTTACGTTGTGAAAATGTTCTTCGGTGTATCCTTTGTCTATGTATTCAGAACAATTCTTCGTGGACATATGAAATAAAGAGATTTGTGGAAATGTTATTTTTTGAGAAATTCGTAGAGTTATACATGTTTGAGGGGAAAAACCAAAAGACTTCTAAAATATGTAGAACTGTTAAATTTGTAGAAAATAATTTCTCAAGAATATATAGTAAATGGTACACACATGATAGTAGCTAATGCTTAGAATTGAGGTCTCAAACTTTTTCCATATTACTTTTTGTCATTTTTTTATTATATGCATAATGTACTAATAGTTATAAATAAAAATAATAGAAATATATAAATTTGAGCGTGGAATAAACTATACAAAGGTACCCTTAGTTTATTGTAAACTATTTGAAGGACCCTCGATTTTTAAAACTAAACATAAAGTAGCTTGTTTTTTGAGGTAACTAACATAAAGGACCCTCAAAACTTTATTTGACCTATTTTTAAGGCCCATCTACTATTCTAATTTGCAAAGCACGCCCACAACTTTTCATATTTCCACATTTTGCCCAAATCCTTAAAAACTTACTTTCGAAAAATCTAAAACTGTGTTTGTGATTTTTTGCCTACTAATATGATTGGAGACCCTCTTTTAACTAGTATCAGAGCCATGTTACCAAAAATAATTAAGATTATTAAGCAATTGAATAATTAACTAAGCTAATTAATTATGTTTAACCTTGATTAATGCTAGAATCATCACCTGCTTGCCCTGGTCCTAATTATTCACACATTGTTCACTCACCAGAAGGTATTACCTCGTTAACATCTCAATTAAACTATCTGATTGATATAGTTTCAGAATTAAAAGCTGAATTAGCTAAAATTAATACTGAAGTCAATGAGCTTAAGAAACACATATCTGTAATCCACCTTTCACTAGTTAATGAAGTAAGGCATAACAGTAAATCCACCTCCAGTACTAGTACTCCTCCTAGCATAAATACTATTTGCAAAATCCAAAAAACAAGATTCAATTTCCTTTGCACGAGATAAAAATCCAAAAAGAGGTTGGAGAAAAATCAGCTGAAACAGCAGAGAAAGAAGAAGAAGATGGAGTGTAAGCAGTACACTCTTGAAAAACTACAGGATATGTTCGAGAAAGAACAAAATTCGAAAGAATTAAACAAAATGATGAGTGCAATTAGTGAAAAAAATGATGTTTCATCTGATAAAAACAAAGAAACTAATAATGTCCAATTAGAAGAAAAAATATATCAACAGATGAACCTTATTAAACTTCGATGATCTTAACGCATTACCTTTAGAAGAAATTAGAAGAAACTTGGATAAAAAATATGGTAAAATGGCTGTTGAAAATGAGATTAATGAAATTAGAGAAGAACTCGGTTTATATAAAATAGAGACCAATCCAGCTAACAATGTCATTCTTAAGCCTGAAGAGTTTAGTGAACCTTCTAGAAGAAATACTCATTTCTTAAGACCTAGGTACGTTCCAGCAGGACATACAAGTAATTTCTCCTTCGGGTTTATCCCAAGAAAAACCACGACCTATGGAGAAATTGGCATTCCCCCAATTAGCCAAACTAAATACATCCTAAACATTGATGGAGCCCGTAATACAGAAGAAATATTTGACCACTGGAAAAGAGGAATGAATAGTGTCTTAAAGCTAAATACTATATGGATTGCGGTAAATTTCCTAAACTATATTGAAAATACCTTTTTTGGCACTGTGGCTGACTGGCGTGATTCATTAACTGAAGATGGTAAAAATACTTTAAGAATGATGGAAACACCAGCTATAATGTTTAAAAATTTATGCAAGAAAATTGAAACCGAATTTATCGGAACTAAACTAGATTCCGAAGAAAAAGCAAGAGAATGGCAAAGAAGGATTAATAACAAAGAATTATGGAATATGAGATATTTGAAAAATTATATTGCTGAATTTAATCAATATTATTGCAAAATTGGACATAATAAAACCAATCTCAATATGTTCTATGACAAATTGTCATATCCTATAAATTTCATAACTAATGAAAAATACATTGCATATCTGAAACGAGTAGATGTCCTTGATACCCTTGGTTCGAGATTATTTTATCTAAGAAAATGGGTCAATGATCAATGTCTTGATCTCCCAAAGCAAAAGAAAATTAAGAAGCAATTCCTAACGTACTGGGATTGGCCTCATCAATGGGAAAAAGAGCCTGAAAAGCGAAGGAAAAGAAAATTCTATAAGAAAAAGAGCTTTAACAAGCAAAGAAGTGATAAATATAGAAGAAAATATTATAACAAACCAAGTCCTAAAAAATGTAAATTTTTTAGAAAAGCCGCTTACTATCCCACAGGAAAAAACAATTGCAAATGCTGGCATGCGGAGAACTAGGGCATTACGCTAATGAATGTAAAAATAGAAAGAATAACAGGCTTATTGAGACTTTGCGAAGCCTAGATTATGTTGAGCTTAGTGAAGATGAGGCATTAGACCTAGCCCTAAATAACAACAAAGGGATGGTTGAAATTATATTGGACAATGAATATGAAGAAAGTGATTATAATGAAACAAGTTGTAAGATGGAAAGTAGCTCTATTAGCCTTGGTGATCTTCAAGGAGAACAGTTTGTGTTAGACAATGATCATGAGGAAGTCAAAGGAAATTGGGTTCTTCCCATAATCCAAAAAAACATGATCTATAAAAAATCTATCTTTCAATTAAAAAGCAAATACATATGTGAAATGATGGAAGAATATCTGAAAATAAAGAATTGTGAGTATGATGTTGGGGAAGTTAATCTCTTTAATTGGGAAATATCCTTAAACATAACAAAGATAGAAAGTATAGATATATCCATATCAGAAGTGTCCAAGTTCAAATCACTCCATTACAGTATTATGGTAAAGATATTGACCTTTACGTGTTACTCTATGATATTAAGCATACCAATTTTAATAATCAAATTATCACAGGGATAAAGACTAAATTATGTAATGAGTCAGTAGGATTCAATTGCCGATCAGGATATTATGTAAGTCTAAATGATGAATTTGTTAAAAAATTTCTGTTTATTCAGATAAAAACAGTTGGGATGGATATGAGAAGAGGAGGATATCCTTTAAGGATATTTTGAAAAATTATCTATAAATTAGATAATACAATAGATCCAAAGACTAAGGTGACAATGATAGAAGCAGAAAAATTTGAAAGTCATACCCCTATGCAAAAGATCTAGAGGGTTAAGTCCAATACTCAGGAGATAAAATCAATCGTTCATGGATATCTAGCTTTGCCAACTCTACAAACATGAATAAGAAAATATAATAAAAATTAATGAGGAGGGCAAACTCACCATTAAACCCCAATTATTAAGAAGCATGAGTACAAGATCAGATTGGAGAGAAGGTTCGTCATTAGCTAAAGAAGAGCTTAAAGAAGATGATGCAATTACCATGACCAGTGAAATGAGTAGAATGATTTTTGAATATGTCAGACCCAGTGTAGATCAAATTATGAGTCTAGATAGAGAAGTCATTGGGTACAAAATAAGAACTGCTAGTGAACCAATTTATGGGGATGAATTAGTCAAAAATATGACTGCGGAGATATGCTATGAAGCTACCAATACAAACCCTAATAGCATCTATATCTGAATAAAGGTATGTTTAGAGAACTATAATAAATACGAGCTATGTGCATGCATAGATAGTGGTTGTTCCGTATGCTTTGGAAAGAGAACATTATTTCCTAAGTTTATGTGGAAAAAAAGCTAAAAATCCTTTACAAGTAAGGATAGTTGATAATAGTATTATAAGCCACAATGAAGCCATAGAAGGGTTATCCGTAGAATTAGGAGGAGTTCAATGCACTATACCAATTTTATGGGCTACTGATCAACCCTCTTATGATATGATTATTGGAAATAATTTTCAAAAATTATATTCTCCACGCACCCAGACCATAAACCAAATAATATTCACAATTAATGGTCACTCAGTCCCTATTGAAAAATTAAGGCTTACACTCATCAGAAAATTGAGTTTACACGTAGCCAGCGTGGTGAGAAGGTAATGTCAGCACAAAGTGATGCAGCACTAACAATCTCATTACTCGAATTATCACTACAAAAATACATCTAATCTGCGACGGGCGTACCGACGAAAAAAGGTAAATTTTTCGACGAAAAAATGAATCTCCGACGAAAAATACGACGCCGAGTGCCTCGTCGGGATTCAACTCGTCGTAGAAAATATTCCGACGGCGTCCGACGGAATTTCTGACGGAAAACACCCCTCGGGGAACTCGTCGGACAGTTGTCTGAGGAGCAGACTGAACGGCGGGGGGAAGGAATTTCCGATGGAAATTGCCTCCCGCCCCCCAAAAAAAAATTCAAAAAAAAATTTGGTTCTTGGTTCTCAAAAGCCAAAAAAAAATTAAAGATGTTATGAAATGTAATACGTAATAATTATTTTATATCTAACAAAAGAAGGTGCTAAATTAAATATTAATTACAATATTCAAGTTATTTTAGATCTACACGCAGATGACATAAACTACACGCAAATGATATGAATTAATCAGAGTCAGACAAATTTGTGAGATCATCGTCATTGTCAGTTTGAGAGTCTTCTTCATCATCAGGGTTCAAGTTGATGTGGCTGGAAGAACCTGCACTTTGCCCTTTGAAAAATCTTATAACTTTTTTCAGCATGTGCTCTGTCTTCCCCTGTTTCTTGGCTATTTGAGTTATAGCCTCTGCTTGCTTGGTTATGCACTCATTGAGGAGTTGCACTTGTTCTCTTGGATCAAAATGCTCAGCTGATGAGTGACGTGCAGCTGCAATGGTAGCTGATTTCTTCAACTTGACCCCCACCGTGCCAAAACTGTATACACGGCCTTTCTTGTTCAGATTTTCTTTAATCCAGAACTCTTATTGGGCCATAGGTGACAGTTGGGAGCCACCTTGAGTTGCAGCTTGAGAGTACTCCTGCCATTTGTTGTGATGATCCTCCTGAAAATGGTCAAAAATAAAACTATTTTAATTTGTACTAAACCTACAATTATAACATATGAATATAATCTCTGAATAGAATGTGCCAAACTTACATATTTTTTGGCAGATTTTTTATCCACAAAAGTTTTGTCTTTCACCTTGCAGTGAGTGTCCTTAAATAATTCCTCACATGTGGGTTCCCTCCCTAATGCTTTGGCCTGAAGAAAAAAAAACTAAGCAGCAACTAAATATAAACAATGATGATCCGCAAAAACCTCAATCCATACCATACATTATATATATATATATATATATATATATATATATATATATATATATAT
>JACYFF010031958.1:32096443-32107435 GCA_017589665.1 Selenicereus undatus | reverse complement strand
ATATATATATATATATATATATATATATATATATATATATATATATAAGGAATACGCTTATTAATAATCATATTCCTTACCAGGCACCTTTTCCTTTCACTAATCGGAATTAAGCCACTTCGGCTTTTTGTTGTACTTCCTGGCATATCCTAGAATGTCCCTAAGTCGAGTTGCACCTCTGAACTCAAAGTTACGCCGTATCTAAGTTTCATTGTCTGGATGTCAGTAGTAGTGTTTCCGTACCAAAGTTGAAGTATATTAGTAATTAAATATCTCAAACAATCCAATGACGACTTTCAAATTCATTGTACAGATAATTAACCTTGAACTCATTGAACCATATGTCTCTCTGAGATTGTGGAACTTCCCCCTACGTAGACCAAGGACGTGGGTACTTACCTGCAAAGCTTTCAACAATTTTCTGAACTACGCCTTGATATGGAACAAAACTAAGAACAAAAAAAGAATTTGTTAAAAGTAATTAATTGTTGTAGGCATTAAAAGAATATGATTGCTGAAGAAGTTACAAAGTTTGTAATGAACTTACGTGTCACCATCGGGTTGTAAATATATCTTATTATTGGAGCTTGCTGTTTTACTATCAGGTGCAGGACTGTGTCTATCTCTTCCTACCCCTTCATTTTGGACCCCTTCGTTGTGCACTAAGTGGCTTGGCATTCTAGGTTGCCCCATCATCTGATTGTCGTTGAAATGTGGACTAACAGTGCCAAACTGTTGATAAAGTAATGAAGTAGCTGAAGTACCACCCATGTAAGGAATATTAGGTTGGATTGGTGTTTGCATACCCGTACCAAACAAAGGTTGTTGCATATGAGGTTGCTCATTCATACTACCAAAATAATTTCCAAACGGTTGAGTTGGATCAAGAAAACCTCCAAACATTCCAGTAAAGGTGTTTGTTTCATAGTTTTGATCAGCAGGACCATACTATGGGGTCAGTTATGGTGCTCCTCTACCCGCATCATTCCAAACCGTATGACTACGACCACGTCCACCATTGTATCTAGACATCTAACAAATAAG
This sequence comes from Selenicereus undatus, assembly GCA_017589665.1. Lineage (NCBI taxonomy): Eukaryota > Viridiplantae > Streptophyta > Magnoliopsida > Caryophyllales > Cactaceae > Selenicereus > Selenicereus undatus. The sequence continues at coordinate 32,106,391 of JACYFF010031958.1, read as the reverse complement.
AACAAAATAAAAAAATAGAACCATGCAAATATATCACACATTGTCAGTGAAAAAATTACAGTACATATATACAATTGTTTCTCTGAGTTTGTAATTAAGAAAAACTACATACACATGCATAAATATCCATACAACGAAAACATTAAATCAATCATTGTCATCGTCGTCGTCGTCATCATCACCACTTTGCAATGCCATATTTTCATCATCATCATCATCATCAATGTCTTCAGCTTCATCCTCCCATTCACCATCATCATCCTCTTCATCACCATCATCATGTTCACCATTCCCATCATGATCATCACCCCAATCATGTCCATCAACATCATCAGCTGGTGCAGTTTCATCGACTAATGTTGTGGCTGTTACATTATCCACATTCATAGTTGTCATTCCTAATTGTTGATAGGCAAGTTCTAGATTATCCTTATCTTTAGGATCACCGCGAGGTTTGTTTGGTATAGCTACCCACCAATTCGCTTTTCCTGGTAACCCCTCAGGTTACTTAAGGTATACCACTTGAGTTGCAGTATCGGCAAATATGAATGGGTCAAACTTTCCGTAATGTCTGGTATGATTAACCTCAAGAGATGGGGCAAATTTAGGATAACGTAGTCCTTGAGGAACATCCGGATCAAACCACTCACAATTAAAAAGTACACATTTTTTAATTGGCTCACCCATAAATTCAGCACAAATAATTTTGTGAAGTGTGCCATAATAATCCCCTGGTACTTCATCACCTTCGCCAACTCCTTTGACACATACGCCACAATTATATGTTGCTTTACCTTTATTTCTAGCCTTGGTATGAAACCGATAACCATTAACTTTATACCCAGCAAAACACTCCACTATCATAATCGGTCCATGAGATAAGTTCACCAAAAAATCTTGCCTCTTATCATTAAACACCCGATAAGAATTGGCCTATGAAGAAAAGAACAAGGTAATACTCTTTAGAACGAGTTGCAAAAATTTTGTTTAGGAATTGAAGGTTACTTCAGAGAAATTACTTACATTACACTCAAACCACTGTACAAAATTTGTCTTAATAAACAAGTCAACTTCCACATCACTCGCGTTTGGATTATGACCGCGAAATTGATGTCTGAACCAACTATAATGTGTAACGAGTGCAATTAATTAATTATTATTCGACAATTATGAATTATTCAAATGAAACTTTCAGTAACTGATATACTTACTCCAAATATGGTTGCACTTCATCACAATTCAGGAAAATGTGAAGGCGAGTGACACAGTACTCCGCCTCAGTAAGATATTTTTTTCCTCGATTTCCAAATGGAGTGCCCTCACAGTTGAACACCGATAGAGTTGACATTTGTGGTTCGAATTGTTGCATACCCTCATTACGCCCAATAGTTGGGCGATGCAAGCTTGACTGAAAATAATACTCCGCGAAATGTTTAATCTCAAATGCTAAGTATGCATGAACCATAGATGCCTCTACACGAGCTTTGTTCTTTACCGTAGGCTTCAACCACCCAAAATACCTCTCAAAAGGATACATCCATCGATATTGAACAGGACCACCCAACAAAGCTTCTCCGGCTAAATGAATGAGCAAATGTTCCATGACATTCCAAAAACCAAGAGGGAAAACTGTCTCCAATTTACAAAGAGTAATAGCAATGTTCTTGTTCATCTCTTCTAGCATGCTAACATGTAACTCACTGGAGTATAGGTTTCTGAAAAATTCACTCAATTCGATCAAGGGTCCCAACACATCTTCCGGAAGAGCAGCAAAAGCTACTGGAAGAAGATTTTCCAAAAACACATGATGATCATGACTTTTCATGTTTTGCAACTTTGTGTTAGATGGATCCACCCAATTTCCCACATTAGAACAATAACCATCAAGCACATGAACCTCCCGCAACCATTAACAGACAACCCTTTTTGAGGTAATGACAGTGCAAACTTGGCTTTTGGCTTACACAATCTATCAGTTGACCCTCTTGTAGCCAAGTTCAACTCTTGCCTACTAAACAGAATAGACATATCCATTCTTGCTTTGATATCATCCTTTGTTTTTCTGGGAACATCCATCACTGTGTTTATTATATTTTCACTGAATTTTTTCTCAATATGCATAACATTAAGGTTATGCCTCAAAAGTTGATGCTTCCAATACGACAACTCCCAAAAGATACTTTGCTTTGTCCAATTATCTTCATTTTTCTCAAATCTTAGAATTTGAAAATAGATATCAGTAGTCACTTTAGGCAATGTCGATACCCTATCAGATAACATTTCACCAGAAATCCTCTGGGGGTGCCAATGTGTATGCTCTTCCCTTTACAAAAAGCAACTTTATTAGCTCTAAAGCAATGATTTCGAGGCAAGAACCGACAATGGCAATCGAACCAAGATAGCTTCCGGCCATGTTGTAACTGGAATGCACAATTTAGGTGCATACAAACCGAACATGCTAACAACCCATGAGTACTCCAACCGGATAACATAACATAGGTGGGAAAATCATTAATTGTCCACATCAACGCGGCATGCAATCTAAAAATTTCCCCGCATGAAACATCAAATGTATCCACCCCAATATCCCACAGCATTTTTAACTCATCAATTAAGGGTTGCAAGTACACATCAATCCTGTTCTTCGAATTTGTTGGACCCGGAATAATACAATTTAAGAACATGTATGGAGTGGTCATACACATACCTGGAGGCAAACTATAAGGTGTAACAACAATTGGCCACACAGAGTACGATCTTCCATATATGGAAAAAGGTCTGAAACCATCAGCACAAAGACCTAACTTACATTCCGAGGCTCTATCGCAAAATTTGGATACTTTTAGTCGAAATGCTTCCAAGCTAATCCATCCGACGGATGCTGGAGAACACCCGATTCTTGGCGGTGCTCATGATGCCATCTCATATGGGCAGCAGTCCTTTTTGAGGCATACAGTTGTTGTAATATTGGAATTAAAGGCAGGTAGTGTATTTTTGCATATAAAACATCCTTATGACCTCGTTGGTTGGATTTCTTTGGCAATTGTCTTGCATGTCCACAAAAATCGCATGCGGACAAACTATCAACCTGTTTATAATAACGCATGCAACCATTCGAACAACAATCAATTTCCTGAACATCCATACCTAAATCTCTCACTCTTCTGAGCTGCTAATGATGATTTTTTGGAATGCCACTTTCAGAAGGGCATACATCTTTCATCAGGTGAACAACTGCATTGAAACAATGTTGTGACACATTGTGCCCCGATTTAATACTAAGTAGCCTCACCGATGTTTCAAGTTCAGTTATGTTACACCCTTCATACAACGGTTCTTGGGCAAATTCAAGCATAGTGTGAAATGCCTCAGGATTTACGCCATGATGGCTACTCATGTTCATTTCATTAGCTTGGAAGGCAGCATGAAGCATGTTCTCCATATGATTATGATCGTTGTGATCGTAACCAAAATTCATAGAATGTGAACTACTTGCACCCCCTGCTTCCGAATTATCTTCTTCCCCATGACTTGTCCAATACCAATAATTCTTCACAAACTCCTTTCTATACAAATGAGACTTTACAATGTCAGGTGCAAAATATTGCATATTCTTGCACTTCACACATGGACATCTATAAACTCCATTAATTCTAAACTCCTCCTGATTTCATGCAAATTCATCAAACATATTAACTCCCATCAACCACTCATCTCTAAGTCCATGTCCATTAGGATTTCTTCTTCTATACATCCATTGACGATGCAACGGTCCATCCATATGTTGCTAATATGATTGCATTAATTGTTATGTAAACTACAATTAATTGCAATAAAAATCTTTTAGAAATCTATTTAACCAGTTCAACATATATATATGTATTACATAAAAATATATTTAATATACCTCAAACAAGAATACTCTTTACATACTTCCCAATGATAAATATACACAACAAATCAAACAAAAAATTAATAAGATATAAATACAATTAACATAATGAGCAAACTTCAATTAATATTATACTTAACACGTACACCTCAATATATACTTAACATACTTCAACAACACATACACTTCAAGACATACTTACAAAACATTAACATATATCACAAATCAAACAAAATACAAACATACTTAGAAAATTTAAAATATTCACTAAAGCAAAACACATTACACATGTCTAATATAATTATTATAAATGTACATACTTATCATATTTTACTCCATTAATTCAAATAAATACACTTTATAAATATAATTAAAATTTAATGTAATTCAAATCCGCATTTTATGACAAAAATAAATTGCATATTAAACCAAACAAATCATACGAAAAATTAATCATATCTCAAAAAAATAATATTATTCACATACTTACCAAAAATTAATATACAAAAAAAAATCAAACATAAAACAAACATACTTAACATTCTTAAAACATTTACCAAAAACAATACATATATTACACATGCTTACGTACTCACAACTATTTCAATTATTCAAATCAACATACATTACATATTAAATTAGAGTTACATTATACTTGTTTTCTATCAAAATAAATTCTCAAAAAACCTAAAATACAACAATTAATGAAATTAAACATATACGCAAACAAAAATAAATTTAACATAACAATATTATTTATCCACATAAGCCTCAATAAGCATCAATCTTGAAAATTAAACACCATATTTCACACTTCATCTAATTAAACAAACCCAACCAAAAATAACAAAATACTATTAACATACTTAACAAACTTAAATTAATATATACTTAACGTACTTAGATCTTGCGAAAATATAACAAAAATTCTTAACATATCAAACAAATCATAAAAAAATTAAATATACCTCAAAAAACATACATGCCTAACATCGTTAACATTTTAAAATAAACAAACTTGTTTTACTTAAATTATTCACTTCAATAAAACATCTTATACATGGTTAACATATTTAACATTTTAAAATAATTACATAATTATTTCAGATTTACAAAAATAACAAAATACTATTAACATGCTTAACAAGCTTAAATTACTATATACTTAACATACGTAGATCTTGCAAAAATATAAAAAAAATTCTTAACATATCAAACAAATCATAAAAAAATTAAACATACCTCCAAAAACATACATGTCCAACATCTTCAACATTTTATAATAAATAAACTTGTTTTACTTAAATTATTCACTTTAATAAAACATCTTATACATGCTTAACATATTTAACATTTTAAAATAATTAGATAATTATTTCATATTTACATACTTAACATGTTTTACTCCACTTATTGTAATAAACATATTTTACATATTAAATAAATAATTAACGCAATTCACATTCATATTCAACGCACAAAATAAGTTATTCAAACTAAACAAACATGCTTCAACATTAAAATTCAAAAAAATGAACATCACATATCAAATTAACATAATTTTAAAGCACAACAATTCTACTAACCTTTAAACACCCGAAAAATCAAGCGAATTACCGGCGGTGGCCGCACTAGTGGCGACGGTTGCGGTGGCACTGGCGGCGTTCGCAGCAGCGGCAAAACTTGAAAAACCAAGATTGTAAAAAATATCAATTAACTTAACTATTTCATTTTCAAATAACAAATTAACTAAAAAAGTCACCTACCGTTCCATTTTTCAACCACCGAAATCTTCAAATCCCACTTTCTCTCTCTTCCTTCTCCTCCCTCTCTCTCTTTTCGAACCTCACTTCTCTCTCTACACTTTGCAAATGCCTCACAAAATCACCCCCCACCAAATTTAAAACCGGCACGCTGAGCTCGCTCGAGATTTGCGCCAGACATCCGACGGTGACCGACGGAATCCGATGGGTTCCCGTCGGAATTTTCGACGGAACCCATTTCCGTCAGGTCTCGCCTGTTTTTCCGTCAGTCCCTCTGAGATTTCCCGACGTCTGTCCAATACGCCGCTTTTTCCGTCAGAGTTTAGCAGCGTTTTTGTAGTATCCATCAAAGAATAGATTGTTGTACAACAAGAGAAATTATGTAAAGAACTCTACTCTGATAATCCACTAAAATTTTAGGACAAAGATAAAATATTTGCTAAAATTACTCTATTAAATGCCAACACTATTATCCGGGTCAAACAAATGGTGTATACACACCAGGATATTCAAGAATTTGATAAACACATTAAAGAACTTTTGGATAAAAGATTAATCAGGAATAACAAGAATCTTCATGCCAGCCCCGCTTTCATGGTAAGAAATCATGCAAAAGAAAAAAGAGGAAAGGCAAGAATGGTAATCAATTACAAAAAGTTTAATGATAATACTGTCTTCGATGGGTATTATATTCCTGACAAAACTGTACTTTTCAATAGAATTCAAGGAGTCTCTTGGTTTTGAAAAATGGATTGCAAAAGTGGTTATTGGCACATAGAAATGGACGAGAAAAGTATTCCTTTAACTGCATTTAGTGCACCACAAGGACATTATGAATGGATAGTAATGTCATTTGGTCTTAAAAATATACCTCAAATATTCCAAAGAAGAATGGATAGCATCTTCAAATATCTTAATCATTGTTGTTTAGTTTATATTGATGGTATCCTTGTCTTTTCCAAAACTATAGAAGAGCACAAAGATGATGTCTTGGCAATCACCCAAAGATGCATTGATCATGGTATCATACTTGGTAAAAACAAATGCATTTATGTTGAACAAGAAATTGAGTTCTTAGGCTTAGAGATAAAAGTTGGATAAATCATTCTACAAAAGTATATTCTAGAAAAAATAGAAAATTTTTCTGAAAAAATTGAAGATAGGAAGCAACTAGAAAGGTTTCTTAGATGCCTTACCTATACTTCAGATTTCATTAAAGATTTAGCCAAATTAAGAAAGCCATTGCAACTGAAACTGAAGAAAGAAGTTGGACATGGACCACTAATGATACGAAGATCGTTCAAAACTTCAAAAAGATGTGTAAAAATCTTCATGTTCTTAATTTGCCTAATAAAGGAGATAGTTTAATTCTTGAGACAAATGCCAGCAATGAGCACTGGAGTGCGGTACTCAAAATCAAAGAAGGTGAAAAACTCTGCAAATATTACAGTTAAAGTTTTAATAAGGCACAATGCAACTATCCCACAATGAAAAAAGAAATCCTTGCAGTCATAAGGGGAATTGAAAAGTTTCTAATCTTTTTTGCCCCAAAACCCTTTCTTATTCGAACTGATTGCAGAGGGATACTTGATTTTGTGAAAAAGAATTTATCAAATATGCAAGCATAAGGGCAACTCCTGCGTTGGCAATTATGGTTTAACCAGTTTTTCTTCTCTTGTGAACATATACAGGGATCTAAGAACTCTCTGGCAGACATTCTAACTTGAGACCTCGCCAATGGTGATCATCAGAGCAGACCTCCTTCCAGAAAAGGAGGAAATCTTTAATACAATGTCATTCCTACTAGAATGGGTTATGTCTTCCAGCAAAGTCTTTATCGTTAACTTGGAATTTCATACAAAAAGTAGACATTTTGGTCTACTATCTACTGCCTACCTAATAGCTCAAAGATTTTTTCTTTTAGAGTTACAAGTTAATCACCTTAGATGTCCCTATGATATCCAAGAAAAAATAAGTTCTCATGTTCAAGAAAAATGGTTCAATGAGTGGTATGCAGCCTGCATCGACTTTTATCATCATTATTCCTATGATATCTGGGAGTCTTGGGGTAGAAGTATCTATTTTCCCGATAAGTCCAATCTTTCCAAATGACCTCATCATTAAAGCCTAGGAATACAGGATGGTACTTTACTTCATAGAAATTCCAGATCCAAAGTTTCCATTTTTCTCAAGACCAATAAAATTTCAGCAATGCATGTTCCAATGAATCCTTTGGATTCTTACATCTCCTGATGGTCCAACAAAAATTTTAATTCGAAGATGTCTACATTTGGAAGTGTATAGAGCATTAATAGAATAAGAAAATAGAAAAGCCAAGTCAATCCATTATCTTATTCAGATCGTTGATTATGACGATCTCGATGATCAACGACAAGAATGGGTTTCTGAACAACCAGTGCTTCTAGTTACTGATCCTGCTTTAGCAAGAGCTATTTGATTTTTCAACATTTATCATCAATGTTGAGCATTAATTGAAAAGGGAAAAACAATAATGCATCTAGTTCGAAGATATTTTTTATTATCTCTGTGACGTTGGAGTTGGAAAGTTCTTATCAGAAAAAGGAAAAAAATACCTTCTTGAGTTATTTGAGAAATGGGATCCAGAGTATCTTCAATTAGATGAAGATTTTGATGATTATCTAGATAATAATGGTCTGGAAGATATAATTGGGGATGAAGGCATGTAGAATCTCAATAATGATGACTAGTCTTATCATCATTAAAAGTTCTGAAAAGTAGCTGCCCCATTATTGTACTATCTTGACAAGTGTTTGGTTTGTAAAATAAAGCAGTGTGCTGTAGCCGTCAGTACTGTAGCCATGTGAAAAATCAGAATGTACTGTAGCCATTAGGGTATCCTATGCACCCCCTACCCTCTATAAAAGGAGAGGTAGAGTACTGAGAGAGGACACGGTCATTTGAGCATTCCTGAGCACAGTATTAAGTCGAGATTCTCCATTTCTCTATAAGTAAGCATCTCTAATGATCTTAGTCTAAGTCCCTCTTTGAAGCTTTCCATTGTAATATTTCCACTTTGAAGCTTTCAATAAAAGAAGTTTCCCAGTAGGAAACGTTATTCAATTGAACCTTATGTCTTAAATATTATAATTTCTTGATTAAAGTCTCATTATCCTTTAAAATACTTAAAACTAGATTAGTGACTACGGTCTAAGGTAGGAAACGAAACAGATCTGTGTTGTACCTGATCTAAGGAAAGTGTGGTTGAGATTATCAATCTTTGTAAACTGGAAGCCAGAGGAACTCCAGGATCCAGCGCTGATTAAGTTCAGGTAACGGTCGGAACTCTTTAATTAAGTTTTAATTATTTTTACTAAGCGTGGTAGGCCTATAACCATAAAAATTATAATATCTAAGATCTAAGTAGTAGATTGTGATAAATAGTGTTAGTAAAGTCATTATAAGAAGTTTAATCGAGCACATTTCTTGAAAAAAAAACTCCTAAAAACAGCTTATTTGCACGTTTTCCTATTTCAGGGATGATTCCGCAATTTCCAAAAGTTCAGGGAGTAAAATAATAAGAAAAAGTACCTACAAATTAGTTGTCTGAAAACTTAGGGTATCCCAGAATTAGTTTTAAAAAGACAGGGGCCTAAAAATAATTACCCTTGAACTTAGGGACCTAAGTGTCAGTAATTCTTTTGAACATGTATTATTCGAGATAATAGAAAAATAAATATGATTTTTCATGATTATTTTCATTATTACTATTGTTGTTATTGTTGTCATTGTCATTGTCATTGTCGGCAATGTTATCTTCCTCTTTGAATTTAATAACATAGTCAATATTAATTATGATTATCTTATTATCAAAGAGAGATTAAGAGATTATAATGGATATAAAAGTTTTTATTATTTCATTATTATAGAATAAGTTCATGTTTTAGAAGTTTTAACTTAAGGAAACCGAATTATAATTATTGAACAAGCTGTAAAACCTTATGTGACACCTTATTATTAACACATAATATAATATACACATTTATATAGAAATAATAAACATTTTTTATTTCAGTGATTATTATTATTTTGTCTTTTTTTGATACAAATATACATTTGAGCAGGTATTATTAGATATAATAGAAATATAAATATGATTTCCATGATTATTTCCATTATTGCTATTGTTGTTGTTGTCGTTGTTGTCACTATCATCGTTGTTATATTTCTCTTTGAATTTGATAACATAGTCAATATTAATTATGATTATATATATATATATATATATATATATATATATATATATATATATAT
>JACYFF010031958.1:32074778-32086911 GCA_017589665.1 Selenicereus undatus | reverse complement strand
ATCCCCCCCCCCCCCCGTTTAATGTAAGTAGAGCAATCACTCTTTTAATTTAGCTCTGATTTTTTTTTTAAATCTTACACAGTTTTGCACAGGTCGTTCCAATTGAAGGTGAAGAGAAAGAAGCCTCAGTCGTTGCATTGCAAGGTCATCTGCCATTTCAAGATATGTTGCACGATCACTCTTTTAATTTACCTCTGTTTTTTCTTTTAAAAAAACCTTAATCAATTTTGCACAAGTCGTTCCAATTGAAGGTGAAGAGAAAGAAGCCTCAGATATGGGGATTGAATCCAGATATGTCGTTTGGCATTTCTAGATATATTGCACAATCTCTCTTTTATGTTACCTTTTATTTTTTAAAAAAAATTGACTCGATTATGACATGGTTTGGGGAGAATTTTGTGGGTTTTGGGTGTTCTATTGAGAGGTTTACTGGGTATTAACATAGTGATGTTTTTTAATTTGGTTTTTAAGGGGTTGAACATAATACCAATGTCAATTTACTTTTTTTTCCCCCCAAAACTAAATCTGAAATTATATCCACAAGACTTCTATGCACCCACAAACTCTTCGCCCCTACGTCGCCCATACCCACTCACAAATACCTAACTGCTCCCTGCTCACGTTTTCCCCCTCATACTGCACTGTTTCCATTCTCCCAATACTTTCAATTACCCCCAATCTCACACATATCTTACAACCTCCTCTTCCATTTCCTGCATTGTACGCAATTAATCAACTGGATTATTAAACACATATTTTGCAAGCGGGCCGATCTTGCGAGGTAGACATAATCACATTGGAAAAACGTTGCACCTTTGGATTTATGCATTGTCCATCATTTATGAGTTTGTGGATCATCCCAGCTAAATTTGTCAGTCGGAGTCATTGTATGATGTCTTCAATTTTTCTGTTGCAGGATACTTTGGAGCAATTTTTTTCGAACCTGTTTCTCACAGTCAATCTTCTCCAACTTTAGGTATTGGTCTTTCAGAATTTGTTGTATATTCGCAATTGACTAATTATTGATGTAACAACCTATCCACGCGTTTGGGTCTTAAAAGCCCCAGAATTTTTCAGACACCGTCTCTGCCTCTGAACGCTGCTCCTCCCTCTCTCTCTTCTCCAGTGTGTGTCTATATATCATTTGGAATTGTTTGCTGTGTTTGCTACGTTACATTGTAAGTGGTTATATTTTAATTATCTTAAAATTTCCTCACTCCTTTAAATGTTTTTGGGGGAGGTTGAGTACCTCACACCATTCAATTAGGGATTGTTGGACGTGAATAATTCAAATTTTAGAAAATTGGAAGGATTTGGGTTGAGTACACGTGTTGTCAACATGAATTATGTCTATGATGACACACTCTTTCTCACACAACTCTTCTTGGCCTGAAGAAAGACATCATCATGTTACTAACTTTTACAAAATTTGACCTTCTTTATCAGCACTTCACTAATTATTTAAATTATTAGCATTTACTGGCAGCTAGCCTGGTTAAATTTAAGTTAGGTAAATCCTTGAATGTTAATGCTAAGTTGAAAGGTACTAAATAGGTTAATGAAATTAATATTCGATAACTAACAAGGGAAGTAAATTAATAACCACATTCGTCTATATAAGTTTATTGGTATTGTTGTAAATGTTCACATGTGAACACCTTTTAGTATATTTATGATATTTTTTTAATGTTAGGATTAGGGGAATTTTTACTAGTATAATTTTACAAATTCGAAACATATATATGCATATATGTGTTATTGTTCCCATTATCGAATTAGTTTAATGCAAGACCGCAATGTGTGCTTCATTTTTTTTTTTTTTTGAATTAGTTTACTTAATATAACATATTTTGACTTATTATTGCATTCTTGCATATTCTAGTGTTTGGACTTCCTAGCAGTCTAGCGAAATATCATATATTCTGATAACATATTATTTTTGGATTTGGCACCCAAGGTGCTTCATTGACTTTTTCTTGCATTCCTGTTCCTATTATTGATTAGTGGTGACTCTGTCAATGTCAATGCTAATTTACAAAGAATGACCTCCTAGATATGAACTTGACATATTTTGCCAAGTTAAATTCCAAATTGGAAGACATGTAACTAATTACATTTTCCAAAGTTTACTTTTTTCCATACTTTTCGATAATTGAAAATGCAACTTAGATTAATAACCTCATCCTTTTGAATATCAATATCCTTTAAGAAAATTGGCAAACTAACCTTCACAAGTTGATGGTGGATTTCGTTGTACCATTCTTTTCTCCCTTTTTTGATTAATTACAAATTAAACACACCTTCATTGTCACTATTGCAGTGCATATGATATATATCCATGAAGGTTGACACAAGCCATGGACCACATGCACTTAATTTAGTCCCCTCTCCATTACAGTTGCATTTGTAGTAGTTTACATTCGACTAAAATTCCAATACTTTGCCAAAAAAATTTATCCAACAATAATAACGAACGCGTTTCGCCCACCATTGTATGAGTGCATGAGTCACCTTTGCATTATGGATTGTTAGACGTGAATAGTTAAAATTTTAAAAAAATTGAACATAGATAATCCAACAATCCTCTAAATTTTCTCTATATTTATTTTCTATACTGCATGAATTCGATGGTATTTTAAAAATAATGTGAAAAAATTGTATTGTAATCAACATCAATATGATTGAAAATTCAAATTAGATAAACTGTATTAGTTTATGTTATTGTTTAAAAATTCAAATAAGAGAAATTGTATTCTAATCAACATAACCAGCAATTAGTTTTCTGTTGCACTAAATACAACATGAATAAATTGTATTCTAATCAACGTAATTCGATTCTAATTTAAAAAATTCAAATATGACAAAATAATGTAAATATAATTGTAGAGTTATTTTTTACAATGATGACAACTTTGTGGTAGTAAGTACTACTTTCAATTATTGATGGAAAAAATATTCATTCTTAATTCTTCAATTGCAGGTTTCGTTCACAAACTTGCCCTTCATATTCATATTAGTGGAGGTTAGTTTGTGGTATTACCATACTCATTATGTTCGCATATCATTTTTTGTTTCGATTCCATGTTATACAGTGGTTACTACATACATTATCACAATATTTATGATGTAAATAACATAGCTATACTTCTCAAATCTGTACTTCATAATAACACACCATATAGGGGGAACACATGTTACTAAGGCTCTATTCTTTTCGTGAGCAAATTGGGTGGGTAAAAGGGTGAAGTAGATTGAAGTGGGCTGAAGTAGGCTATGTTCTTTTATTGTTTGATTTTTTTCAATTTTTATTTTATTTAAACTTTCTATTTTCTATTTTCTATTTTTTCAAATTTTAAACTTTTATTTTGTAGTTCCTATTTTTTTTATTTGTTATTTTTTATTTATTTATTTTTTTAGTTCTTTATTTTTTTTATTTTTTTACTTTTTACTTTTTAATTTTTACTTTTTTTATTTTTTTATTTTTTTTTGTTTTGTTTATTTTTTATTTTCACATTTTTTATTGTTTTATATTTTCTTATTTTTATTTTATTCTTTTACTATTGACTATCATATGTTAATATTTTCTATAGCCATATGGACATCTATCGCTTTATGCAACTATAGATGATTACATAGGTCAACCATGGGTATTTGTCATGGAGCCCCCATGTCACTATGAAGTAGAAGTTCCTATCGCTTTAATTGCACCAGTTCATTGGAAGGAAGATGTTTATTATTTACGAAAGACCAATGTTAGGTACACCAGGTAGATCACGTGTAAATATAAACTTCAACCCCATCATTGTCATTCAAATTATTTCTAAAACTTTATTTTCCTATAGGTATAAAAAGAGGAGATGAATTCTTCGTTATTGACGTGATAGATTGACTGCTCATCATGTTATTTAGCGTGTCTTTTGTCATAATCACTATCTACTATTTCTATCATTCTATTATAGACCTTTTCCTAAGTCATGTGGTTTTTAGTTGTTCATCCCAATATATGAAGTTGCTATCCACATATATTTTTCATTTATTATTCTATTATCTTTCCTAAATTATAATATTAACTATGTCTACAATGGCTATCGGTTCATTACTTGCATAGTATATGTTATGAAACAGTAGCGGAGCAAGGATTTTAAGCAAGGGGGCGAGATTGGGAAAATTAGAGGGCACTTCCAAAAAAAAAAAAAACAGAGAAGGCAGAACGAAGAGTCGAACCAGGGACCTCCCACTTAAAGCAAGGGGCAACCACCGCCCTGCTATGCACTCCCATAATGTGTACTTATGAACTAACTAATATATATCTATTTTTCTTATCCACAAAAATACCCACATTTAATTATTTTTTTTCCCAAAAAGCTGGGGGGTCAATTGACCCCCCTTGCCTCCACATGGCTCCGCCAGTGTTATGAAATGTCAACTTTAATATGCACCGTGCATAGCACGGGTCCAGACTAGTATTTGACTAATGGATATGCAGGACTTCTATGAAGTTTTAATTGATCTGTCCTTTTATCACCAGCCATAATTGGTGGTGGAGGTAAGTGCAATATATTCATTTGTTAATATTTTATTTAACTAATTTTCAAGGAATTACTTCTAGTTTATATTTTTTTTTAAAAAAACCTCCTTTTCTGCCTTGTAGAGTCATGGTCTTATATGAGTTTGTCCTCATCAGCTTAGTGCGTGTTATCATAGATTTGAAAAATTGCGTGATCACACATGAGAACAATTTATCTTAACAGATGAGATTTGACTGTCTCGATTAGGAAATGAGTTAGTTAAAAAATTTTGGTTTTGTAGTTCATCGTGACCTTTTTTTCAATTGCAATATATCATACAAATAGAAGCCTACTCTATACACTTATACTACATCTTGTCAAAATTCATGAGAGATGCATTGATGTTGAAGTGAGCAGTTGGCAGACAAATAGGAATACCACTAGTATAGAGGTGGTCAACACTATATTTGCATTAACTGTTTGGACATAAAAATTTATTTTAACTATCTTGGATTGATTCTTGTCAAAAAAGCTACATTATAAATGTGGTATGCCTTGTTCAGTTTTCGATAATGAATTTTTCTTGCTTTCATATTTAGAAAAAGAATCTTGTCAACAATAGAGAAAAGTTTTTGTTATATTATAATATGTTTTGGGGGGGACTTCCTTTATTTTCTACGTAATGCATTAGTTTGACATATATGATGATCAGTAAAAATATTTGGAGATTCAAGTATCTTAATATGTTAAACTTCAATATGTGGATAGATTGTTAAATTTGTAAATAAACTCTAAAACTTATAAGTAACTGTAAAACATGTATTCATAGAGGCTTTTTAAACTTTCAGAACGATGCCTCTTGCAATTCAAAAAACATATACATAAAGGCTTTTTTAACTTTTAGAGCAATACCTCTTGCAATTTTAAAAACTTTTAGAATGATGTCTCTTGCAATTTGTAGATAAGAATAAGATCAAAAATTTTCACGAATGAGTTCTAGAAATCATAAAATAAGTGGACAAATTTATTGGATGTGAGAGAACACCAATATGATGAAAGAAAGGAGGAATCTTCGTCCACACTCCAAGACTCAAAAGCTAACAACAGCTCATGAACGTAACAAATTTAACAAATCAAAGTGCCACCAATACCATATTTTGATAGCAAAGGTAAGTTAGTTTGTGAAGCAAAGAGAATTCCAAATGGAGGAAAGAGCACCAAAAGCAATGAGGACAAAGGGACAACTAACCACCCCTTAGCTTCATAGCTAGCTAGGGTCACAATTGCAAATGGTCCAACCCCATTATATTGCCATCCATAAACTATAATTCTACCCCTTCCAACAACCAAACAACTACAAAAAGTATTGAAAATAACATTGGTCAGGGTTTCGTTATTTAAAAACAAAAGGGGGGAAAAATAAGGAAAAGAAATAAACTAAGCTCTTGACATGTTTCACGAGATCCATAATGACTACTCATCATAAGGTATATAGAGTGTCTTAGTTCATGTACTCGTACTAGATAATATATTATATGTGGCCTCCTTGATTAAACACCCAAAGTCATTTATCTTTGTCTTTCGATCAAGGGGCATGAATATAAGAAATACTTTAAAACCGGAAATAGACAAGGATGAGCTACACTATTAAGTTCTCGCTATCGTTTTGAAGAATTGAAATTTGTGAGCAATATATATTGATCAGGTAAAATTGAATCCTAGTTATTTATGTGATTCGAAGTATGAGCAAGAGAAGATCTTTTTCATTGGTTTTTTTCCTTGAAATAGGAAAGTAAATTTGATGTCAACGCAAACTCATTGAATTTGCCGTCAAATTATCTTACAAAAACTTATAAAAATTGGGCCAACTCAAACCTCTAGTGGTCCTAACAAAAAGACTCAAATACGACTCCGATTAATGGTTAACTTTGTTCGGAATTAACACAACTTGAATATCCCATTGTTCCAATAACTTTTATGTAATGTTTGGTTATATGCAATCAATCTTGTAATATGAACAAATTCGTAATTATGTTTTTATTACTTTGTTTGATTGTATCATAGTATTGCAATAAAATAACTATCTCATAATTGTGATAACCAAAACTAAGCAATCATAATTGCATTACATTACTATTACATTAAATCTAACCAAACATCACATTAATTTAACCCAGTGTACTTAACACAAACTTAAGCTTTACACCATTTAATTTGTCTCTTTAAGCCTAAATATGTACGCGCATTATGCCAAAATATAATTTGTATTTTATTTTTTTTTTGCGATCTTGAACCCTTCATTTCACTAAAACCCTTCATTTGGTCTTAGATCCTTCATTTCATTGGAGTCAAGTTACTGTTAGTCTAAGTAGGGGATAGAGCACTCCCATCACAGATTTTGCCTACTCACAAGACTCGAACCCGAGACCTTACTTAAAGGAAACAAGTGTTAAACTACTTGAACCAACCTATTTTACTATATAATTTGTATTATTGTATATATGTTTAGTTCATATTAACAATGATAATATATTTGTGATTATTGAGGTCCTTCTATCATAAAATATGTATAAAAAAAATAGTTGGGCCACACAAACAGGGGGAAAAAAAATTCTAATATGAAAGCTTATCATTTAAGAATTAACAAAAACAATGTAATGACCAATGAAAGAGTCTCCTCCACACTTTTTTTTCCCTTTAAAAAATGGGCTAACATGTGCTTTTAATTTAAAAATACGAAGAAAGTGCCGCCACATATGCACATTTGATTGCAAAATGGGATGTGATGCAGAAGATACTGCCAATGTAAGAAAGTACCTCAAGCCAATAAGAAAGAATTAGGTAATCTTTTATTGAAGGGTCGCAATTGTTGATGGGTCAACCTCTTGACGTCCATAAACTATGATTTCATGCTGCCAATAACAACTGACAAACGACAGAAAATAACAATTGCCATTCTTATTTTAACCCCACGGTGGCACTGACAGAAATTTATCCACTTCAAATATCCGAATTTGTTTGACTCAGAAAAAATTAAGTACGGTCAAAAAAATTTCGTCCGAATTTTAAATCTGGACATAATATTTTTCATATTTCTATTGTTTTAATTAGATTTTGACCCAAATTTTGTCATATCTAAATTGTCCAAGTTGAAAAAAAATTGGAAATTAGTCATTAATTTCTTGTCTGATTTTTCCAACCCAAATTCGATTCGAGCTTAAAGTTTTGCTAGCAGTGCCTGGGAAAAAATTCGAGTACCACTATGCATTGTCATGGAGCCGCATGTGTAAGTGACAATTTTTAGGCAATCTCTTTGAAAATGATTTTTTTTTTCTTTTGGTGATTATGATTGCTCTATATGTTCTCTTCCAGAAAATAATTATGATGTCAAACAAATATAAAATCGTGTGGTTGCAAGTCTAATGTATTATGCCTTCAAAAAAAGAAAAGAAAAGATCTAATGTCTTCTATAAAGGAGTTCAATTTTTTTTTTAAAGTATTCATTCAATATAATACAATACTGATTTGAAATGTATTTTCATATATTATTTTGGACAGTCTAATGTTACATTAATATAAGTTCCAAGAATTATGACCTATGAATTAAACATCAGATAAAATAAGTACACAAGAAAATTGTAGTATATAATAAAATAAGAATATTTAAAAGTTCAATTAAAGGTGAATCTTGAAAACCATATAATGGACTATTACAATAGAAAAATTGTATAATAGTTAATTGCCTTCTAAGAATCATAAAAATGGTGCAAATTATACCGTCCAACTGGGTGGACAAACTGAAGGTACGCCCAATTGAACATTAAGTATAATTAACGGTTCTAGAATAACTAGAACGGTTAGGTGTAGCAGTGGTAAGGGTGTTGTAAATGCATTGGTGAGGTCACGGGTTTGATTGAAATTCAAGCACAAAGAAAAGGTTGTACTTTGAAATTTTAATATTCTTTTCGCTCGATTCAAGCACAAAGCAAAAGTTGTGCTTTGGAATTTTAATATTCTTTTCACTCTAAAAATCTTTTAAGCACCTTTCAAAAAAAATCATTATTTAAAAATTATTTACTTTACTAGTTCATGCCCGTGCTTCTACACGGGTGCTTAATTTTAAAAAGCAGTCTATGAAAGAAAGATAATTTGATAACTGAGAAGTCTGAATTTTTTTTAACAAAAACACATAATAGCTATAAAAAAAAGTAAAAATTTTCATTTAAATAGTTAACTAAATGGGCACTCTGCATTTAAAAATCTATACATTGTTTGGACTTTAATTTTTCAATCTTAATTAACTTTGAATCTTATAATCAATAATTTAAACCTTGAACCATATATTTTTTTTTCTTTCTGTCTGCATCAATTTTTTTTCAAAAAAAAACCTTTTTTGTGAAAATTATATCAAACTAATCATCTCCTTTTTTTTGTTAATGAAGTAATTGAGTTAATAACTTTTTTGGATAGAAATTGAGTTGCGAACTAAAAGAAAAGAAGTATATATTGATTTTAGAAACTCAAAATCATAATATGAGTGAAAATGATCTAGATTCCCTACCCTATAAAAAACTAATGATAATAATAATTCCTTTTTTTGCCTCTAGTGCTTTCACTTTGGGTGTTTCCTCTTATTGTTTTCACCGTTGTGTGTATACAAATTGTGTAGTCTTCACTGCATAATTTGAATATACAAATTATGTGGTCTTTCAACCAAAAAAAAAGTTATGCAGTCTTCGCATCCTTGTTCAATTGTCATGCTATTGTAGTATCCCACCAATCCCATACTCACGTCTTCTCCTGTTTTTAAAAGATCAATAGCTCATCTCTTAGTTTGTTTCTTTAAAAGATTGAAAGTTGCATGATAAGGGGAACGAAGAACAAAATTACATGATAAAACTTGTGAATACAACCTAAAAAGTGGAACCCTATAATTATTTGGTTGTACTTAGCTTCCTGCATCCGCCGCAAAAGAAGTAGGGAGAGATTAAAAGTAAAGAACAACTCATTAAATAATTAGAAGAAGGGATGGATACTAAGGATTATGCTTATTCTACTAATAATAGTATTATGAATACAATGCATACTTGATTGAAAATATTATACCTCGTAGAAGGATATTTAAACTTATTTAAAATATGATATGAACATAGAGTAGAGAAATAAAGAATAAAATTAATTTTACTAAAATTTTGAAGAAGATAATATAATAAGAAAAGAGGTGGAAGAGGCAATCATAATGGCAATTACATATTCTTTACTATAAGAATCAAAATCTACAATATATTACCCAAAATATTAACCTCAATAAGATTAGAACACACATCTTCATATAGTATTACTCTATACAAAAATCATAATAATGTAGTTGCTATTTAAAAGATTAGAAAAATAAAGCAAACAAAACTACATAATGCAAAATGTATTTGATGACAGAGGGAAAGCTATTGATTCATTCATAAACACAAAATATAGATTTGAACATTTTTAGTTAAATGAACAAAAAAAAAGATGTTGATTTATAGATAGTTATCTGACTAATAAAAATATGTGTGAACACCCTAATTTGATATAGGATGTGCTATTCTCAAAATACCAATCTCATATCAAGGTAGACAAATTTTCCATTAGTTTCCACCAAAACTTATGATAAAAATTAATACATGAGACTCTTCCTTCCAAACATAAAAGCTTTTAGCTCCAGTCAAATGCATATCCTCGTGTAAAAATATTTGAAACTGTATATTTGTGAATATAGATAATTAGAATACATATTTATAATATACCTTGTTGGCAAAAAAGGTAAAACAAACAAATAAAAATATTAAAGAATGACAAAATGATTAAATCAACAATAAAAATCCAAACACTAAGAATGATGATGTGGAAGGATGCCAAGATGATAAGCTCCATTACATTTAAAATACATCTTTGGAAACAAAGTATCAATGCCGAAGCCTTCAGTCCATTTCATTAAAAGTTCTGCAAGCTTTGTATCTCATGGAATGAAACTTGGAACAAATATATGTCCTGAAAAAAGTCAAATAACATATCGCAAAAAATTTTAGTGGAAATAATAACTATGTGGAGAGAATTAGTTCAACCCCCCTTATTAGCAAGGTTTATTCACGCTTTTCCTCAAGGTGTAGACAAACAGAAATAGGGGAAAAAAATTTGAAGAGCGAAAAAACAAAGGAGGGCAAGGAAACAACTCTTCTACCAAAGCCAGGTTTCGATCCTAGGACCAGTGGGACCTGTGGATTTGTATGAATTTTAAAATTTAAAATCAAATTAACTTCTCACTGTTTTGAGCATTTTGGCGAAATTAATGAGAAACTTGGATTTAGGGAGGGAAGCATTTTTAAGTTACCTTTCATTTTTACCTTTGTATTATAAAGATTTCTTTTCACCTTAAAAATTGTTTAGTCTCCTTTCAAAAAAATTATTTTTTTACTTACTTTTAATTTATTTAACATCATTTCTTTGTAATTTATATTTAGACATCATTTATTTTCTTCAACTTATTCTATCCAATTAAGTTTTGTGATTTTTCTTACTTGTAATTTATTTTATTAACATTACATTTAATTTTTCAATAGCTCCATTTATTTCAATGAGATTTAAAAACAAACATATAATTAAAATGCCTTATATTACTTTTATTTTTTTCATAATTTCATTTATTTAAATGACCACCTAGGTTTCAAGTAGATGAGGTGATCATCATAATTCTAAATGATGAGTTTATAGTTAGATTTAGTTTGATGAGCATATAATTGTATAACTTATAGTAATTTATCACCAAATGCACAACTAAAGTCACTACATGTATCACCGATCTGGATTTTGAGTGAATTAGGTTAGCGCAACAATTTAAAAGATGATGATCTAGCTAGCTTTGGTTTGATTTACTAAAAAGTTTTATTCACCAACACTATATCTTTTTAAGAGAGCCATTGTATAATGTTTGGGTGAGCGGTGATATATATTTAGTGAGTTATGATATAACAGTGAGCATATGTTAGTGACTTATGTGATATATGTTATTAAGCCGAACCAAATTAAAGTGTACACGTGTAAGTGTTACTAAGTTATATAATATCTTTAGTGATTATAATCTAGGTGTGCATGAGTAGATATCAGTGAGCTACATAATATTTTTAGTGAACTATTAATCAAATTAATAATATTAAAAGGAGAAAGATAACAATAACAATAACAACAACAAAAACAAAAACCACCACCACTGCCAGCAACAACCATAATAATAATATAAATTAGCAAGCACACACACGCAATCTTATTTATATTATAGCTATGATATATATTTAATGAACAATACTTTATGTTCATCTCATAAGGTGCTACGATTTATCTGTTGGTAAGTTATGATATATTTGATAAGTTTTATTCACATGTACTCTGTCTTTGTGAGAGAGCTATTGTATAATATTTTGGTGAGTTATGATATACATCTAGTGAGCTATGATATACATTGATGAGCAAATGCTAGTTAGGTATACAATATATATTAGTGGGTCAAATAATGATAATAATAATAATAATAATAATAATAATAATAATAATAATAATAATAATAATAATAATAATAATAATAATAATAA
>JACYFF010031958.1:32027425-32069037 GCA_017589665.1 Selenicereus undatus | reverse complement strand
TAATAATAATAATAATAATAATAATAATAATAATAATAATAATAATAATAATAATAATAATAATAATAAAACAACAACATGTCTTATTGTATAAATTATCAAGCACTATCACATTCTTGTTTATGTTCTAAGCTATGATATTTTTTAGTGAGTTGTACTATGTCTTGTGGTGAGTTGTGATATATATTTAGTGAGCAATACTTTGTGTTCATTTTGTTAGGTGCTATGATATATCTTTTGGTGAGTTATGATATATTTGATAAGTTTTATTCACATGTACTATGTCTTTTTTAAGAGAGCAGTTGTATGATATTTTGATGAGCTAAGATATACATTTGGTGAGCTATAATATACATTTGGTGAGCAAGTGTTAATGAGTTTTACCATATATGTTAGTGAGTCGGACATATGTGTGCATGTGCAAATGTTCGTGAGTTATATAGTATTTTTGGTAAGTGAAATATGAGAGTACAGAAAATAGGCATTAGTGAGTTCTACAATATTTTTAGTATGTGAGTCACTATTTAGATTAGTAATATAAAAAGAGGGATCAAAAACATTTCTTAAAAACATAGAAAGAGCTTGTTTTATCAACTAAAAAAAAGAGTTTACTTGAATATAAAAGGCTAAGGGAAAAGAGCAAAAATTTTATTTTAAAAAAAGGGAAAGAATTTAGTTCTATCAACGAAGGGAAAAAAAGAAAGAAAGAAAGACTTTGGTTGAGTATAAAAGGCTGGGGGAAAAAACCCATACAAATGATGTATACATTAAAAAGGATGAAAAATTATCAAAAAAAGAAGCCAAATGTGCATGCTGCATGCATTGAACATGGTGTGGATAAAAACCATAAGCCACCAAACCAATACACCTATATTGACATGTTGCAAACAAACCAATTATTTAGCTTTATTACGAGTTATGCCAGGCGTACAATCCATTATATACGCCTGGTTGTACAATATAACAACTGTAAAAATGGAACTAACAACTCTCTAGGGACCTAAAATCCTTGATTGGTATTCTTTAAGGAGCTTAACTTTTATTATTATATATCTGCTGAAGGACCTGAAATCTTTGATTGCCATGATTGGTATTCCTTAAGGGCCTAAACTTTTTAGTAGTGTCCACTAAGGACCTATATTCACATATTTTGTGGAAATAAGCTAGGAAAAGAGAACTACTAGCATTAAAAAAAAAAGAATAAAATACAAAAGGATAGAAACTTTAATTTGAGAAAGTTTTAAGATCTATTAAGTAATTTTTATTTGGAAATCAAATTAAAAATATATTCCATATTTTATATAGGTAAAAGTTAAAATTAGACAAGTGAATAAGAATAATTATCTCTGACAAAATAAAGAACAAAATAAATAAAACCATTACTTAAAAAAGGCACTTGATCCCCATAGTTTTGATTCATGTTTGCTCTACGTATAAGAAATATTATGAGCAGATTTTCTCAGTAATAACTTTTGACAACTTTATTGCTTACATATTAGATATAAGTGTCTTTTCTTCACATGTGAGTTCATAAGATGACTTATAGTTTGGTCATTTAAAAAATATAGTTGTTGATAAATTCATTGTATGTAAAGGATCAATTGGAATTAAGCAGAACAAAACCAAACTGTTAATGTTTGTGTAGATGTCTACACATACCTAAGTTTGAGTTCTGTCTACATCACTTGTGCTTTTTAAACCTCTGTTACAGTCTATCGCCCCCAAAAAATTACAAAACACACACACACACACACAGAAATTACATCAGACAGAATAATTGTTGGTGAACTCTACGAATTGGACGTTAGGTCCCGTATGAGGCTCCTTTAGGGCCAGTTCAGCAGATAGTAGCACAAACTCTTGCAGTCTGAGACAAACAGATTGGGGTCAAATCGGCAAGTGTGAGGCCCTCAGAGAAAACATGATCCAATTCAGCAAATTAAGACAATTTTGACTTGGCAATTATTTAATTAAACAGATTGAGCCCAATAAGTTGTGTTAAAAGGGGTATATGATGCTTGGAAATTCGATTGGAACGAATTTTGGTCCATTCAACAAATTTAGCCTACCTCTGATAGACGAGGTGTAATACTTTCTTCTCCTATATATTATTGCTATATTTTTTTCTTTAATTTTATAATATAGTTACCACCTGATTTTAGTATTTTATAATTTCATTTCTTTCTATCTATGATCACTTTTAAATATTTTCTCAAATCTTTTTATGGGCAATTTCTTATGTACTTCCAAAGCGCATACTCTCATTGTCCACATATATATATTTTTCACGCATGTATTTGTTATGTATTGATTTTTAAATATATATTGCTGATTTGGCTCTTGAGAGTATATACTCCCAAAAGTATGATATACATGTTATTTTTTATATGGGTCTTTTGTGATCAGTCTCTCTACTAGTAGAGATGTCTCTAATGATAAGATTATCTACATATGAATCTCCCTAAACCCTAAAAAATAAGATCTACATTGAGAGTTATTCTTGTTTCCAAATTGACTCATTAATAAATTAAATATATACATGTACGAGACAGCCAAATATTGTAGTGGTTGTAAAATTGTAAATTTGTTGTTGAACTTTTGACAATTTGTTACTTTTAATGCCCCCCCCCCCCCCCCTTCTAACATGTTCAGAATTCTGTCAAGGCAGCAGACGAGAAGAACTTGAAGGGCAAACAATTTCAAGTGATTGATAACGGGCAAGACAACCATCATTTTATTTTTCAATCGTCAATGTCTGAGGGTGCTCTGTTCTCAAATAGCAAAAGCAGCTTTGGTTGCTGCTTTGTACTTAATCTGGTAGGAGAGGGACAATAGGATACATCACAATTTGCAAGAAGCTGAAATTAAAGAATTACTTACTCAGGCACTATCAGCAATTCTTTCAAACTGTTTATGTATGTGTTTTGAGAACAGGGTATATACTTGTATGTCAAGGCACAAATGTACAGGGTAGAGATAATTTCCTGCATTGTCCTTCTTGGTTCATTTTCGGAAGCAATAGAAAGCCCCCCCCCCCCCAAAAGTAAATGGCCTATTACTAAGTGGGTTTTTTTTTCCTTGCTTTTTTTTTTAATTTTAATTGGTTTATTCTTTTTTTTTATATTGAAAAGAAGGTTGTGCGCATGGAGCGGATCCATGGGTATTATTTATTTGATAAGTTAAAGTGGTGAATTTTGCATTGGAGAGAAAGAAGATTGTGCGCCAAAAAGTTAACTCACAAACTAATGTGACAGAACTAGATCTCACTGGTGAGCCAAAAACTGGCTCACCACTCAAAATGCTCTAACTTAGACATATATTTACGATAAATGTTGAGAACTAGGAAGAGTCTTTTTTTTTTGGCATGAACTCCTGACATGTCAGACTAAATGCGGCAAGTGGCAAACATTAGCACTATCTATGGCCAACAGATTCTCCTCATTCTTTGGCAACTTCAAGTCTCAACCATTGATCCAATCTGTAGCTCACTCAAGAAAGATTCACTCAGACCTAGAATACTTGACCCATGATTTGAACCACCCCAAGTCCAATATGAAACAATGCAATCTTGTATTTTTGGGACGAGCTCAACGGATCAACAAGCTCAATGACTCAACGTCCATCAATTAAACCAAACCAAACTCATCTATCAAATCTAAACTTCCTGCTAGAGGACTTTGTAAGTAAGCTGCAGTCTTTTTTAGATGATTATGGCATTGGTGAATGCAAGAATGCAAGCTCAAACACAGCCAAAAGCCATGCTGGTTTTGCATAGATGCCTGGGGACAGCATGTTGCCTGCAAAACTCAGTAAGGGTCTGTTCTTTGTCATGAGAAGATGCAGCTCTAAGCTATAAGAAGCTACAAAAAGCAGTAAGAAGTTGTAAGACGATGTAGGGAGTTGTAAGAGGTTGTAAGGATAGATATAAAAAATTGCTGAATTATTAGAAAGCTATATAGTATAATTTTAGATATGTATTTATAATTGTTGATCTTTAAAGTATGAATTATGAAAAAAATTATTTCATGAAAATAAATTATGTGTATCACTGATATTTATAAAATTTTATACCATCATTAAGCAAATTATATTTTAACATTACACAAAAAAATGAGTTACCTACAATTACCGTTTTGGATAATAAAAAATAATATTAAAATAACAATAATTAATGAAAATAAACCTTTAAACAAGTCAATTAAATATCAATAAGATAAATTCAAGCCGACAAATATATAGAACCAAATATGCTCCACGCTGGAAATGATTTTTTGGTAGTAACTTTAGTTTCACCTCCCTATAGGAAAATTAAAAACAAATAACAATTTTCTCAACAAAATTAAATAGAACCCTAAAAATGAAATTGTAACACCCCAGCCCCTAGGACTAAGAGTACTACGTTTTCTTACTTCCTACTTAACTTCTGGGGTGAAACGGACAGAATTTCCACTAAAAGCTTACCATTTCATAGGCTAAAAGTCTTACAATAAATCCCTGCAATCAACGGAAGCGTAAATAAGTCTAAAATAAGCTCAACGGTTACACGCCGGAGTTCATAACTCAACGAACAACTCGCTCGGAGTACATCAAACAATATAGTTCATTAATAAAGGAGAAATGAAAGATACAACTCAACTGTTCACACAACGAGAATACTGGGGTTTACATCCCAAAACGTAGCTAACTTCAGCTAAAAAGACAACTGACAAATTAGGTGGTTGGCTCACATGGTCGTACCGCGCGACTCTTGAACCGAATGTACTACATGAACTAGAATACTTGTTTACATACATTTGCAGCAAAGAATACATTTTATAACATCGTTAAACAGCAAGACCACTCCACTGTGAGCACACATGACTCCCCTTTAAGCGAGGATAACTTTCATTTAACATAAATGAGTCAATTTCTGCCTGTCACAAAGAAAACCTGGGGAAAAGGGGGAATGAGTAGTGGAATGAGCAACCACACGCTCAGTGAGTATTCCCCGACCCTCCTTAAAACCAAAACCGTTGCAGGCAATAATACCTTTAATAGTCACATATTACGTATTAATGTATTACCATCATATTAGGCAATTATAGTCCCCAAGGACGGTTCATTACCCATAAACCTATTCTAGCCACTCAAACTCATTTCTAGGTCCCTGAATGACAAAATTTATTTTCTAACAAGCACTTAAACACATAAGCAAGCAACGAGGGCTAAGCACATAACTTTCTTTCATAGGTTATGCACATTCAAACTTGAATGTTTGATTCATTGGGGGCGTAGCCATGCCTTACTTGAATTTTCATTCAAACACTCATTCATAGAATAAGCACAGGACATGCACAGAGATCTTCCTTTCTTCTTTCTGAATGACAGAGAATTTCATTAATTCCTAATTATAGGCCATGTGATATAATACGTAATTTATGCCTTGTGTATCTAATCCACTTACACGAGATGCTTAAACACATGGAGTAGAGATTATGCAAGGGGCTTTCTTTCACAAAACATGCACATTCAAACTCATATACTCAATGCATTACAAGGATATGACCATGCTGCACTTGGAATTTCATTCGTACTATACTTAGAATCTTAATCACAAGATATGCACAAGAATCCTTATTTCTTTTTCTGAAAACACTTTACTTAGCCTCTTTAGGCTCATAAAACTCTTTTCTTAGCCTCTTGAGGCTCATATTCTTTAAAAAGAATCTCTTGCATAATAGCCCTATAATGACCCTTAAAAACTGTTCGAATATCATTCGAACTGGCCTCTTAATGACCCTTAAAACTTTCTTTCATTCTGAAATACTTAAAATGGCGAAACGCCAACTGCTTTTCTTACCGACTATGAAACTACTCTTAGCATAAGATCGCATAATATGCTAATTTAGGGGAGATCATCACTCGCCCTATGTGAGGCCATCACTCACGCATCAATTGTCCCCAAGATATAATATATTTGGACCATTACTCTCGTCAGAATCTTCTAGGGTTTCCACTTTTGGGTCTAGCTCCATAGGCATTAAGGTTCCCACACATCGGGTATACTCCCTAATCGTTTGTCCACTCAAGCACTAATCTTAGCCAATTTAAAATGTATGGCCCTAGCGGCTAATAAGTTTGTTGTCTCTTGCAGCGAGTCATTTATCATGCAACGCACTCCTTTTAAAATTCTTTAGGGATTCCCCTCTTCTTGCAGGTTGACTCCCAACTAAAAACTGTATTCGTATAGTTAAAAATAGGTCATCATTCATTAATAGTTATGGCTACTATTATTTCAAACTACGAAAACCTTCCTTTTTTCAAAACTCTCCATCACACACATGATGCAACTTGACGATGAAAAAGAGGAGGGATTTACACATAACACATTCAAACACTTCATAATCAACTCAGTAGAATAAGCCACACATGGCCTCGCAATCCACAGGATTGCGGTTAATCACAGTCCAAGCTCCCTCCTCACACAACACCGATCACAAAGAACCTCAAAATTCTCATTAGTTCATCCTCAAGCCATCCAACTACCAACTCGGTTTCATTTCCTAACCATAGCACAACATTCATAAAAATCACAAGGAATGTGTAATAGCAACATTAAAACTTACAGAGCAAGCAGCCATCATCCGACGGTGCATTACAGCATATATAAACACATACACATATATATCTATATTGCATTAACTTGAAGTAAGTACTTAACGAAGTGAGATAAACTCACAAGGCATGAAACTAACCTACATTCATAACTCGCAAATAGGAGGTAAGCATGCTAAGTTCATGTCATTTTCAAAGTGTGACTAACCAGCTTAACACACATCGTTTTAAAACATTCTTAGGTTGTTTCGAGAACATCTCCAAGCATGGGTCAACTAATTCAACATACATCAATTTAAAGCACATTAGGTTGTTTCGAGGGCTACTTTTAAACATGATCGAACTAACTTATCAAGCGACAATTCAAAGCGTGCTTAGGTTGTTTCAAAGGTCACTTTTAAACATGAATGAACTAACTAACAAGTATCGATTCAGAACATGTTTAGGTCGTTTCCAAGGTTACTTTTAATCAAGAGTTAACCAATTCAGCATGCATCAGTTTAGAGTATCACTTACTCACATAATACCTAATTTGCTAAACTTAACACCACAATTCGTCAAATTACAGGCATGCTCTCTGTCCAACTAAGATGGTTATTCTAACCCATTTTTAGTAGTGTTCCAGACATAAAATTAGTTTAATTCTGAGCACTTTAGGACAGCCTAAACATACATAATCTAAACTCGAATTCAGTCGAACAGGGCATGCACAATCACTCTTTACACTTTCAGCAAACCTAGCTAATACTAAACTGACATGCATCGTCATTTAAGGCTAAAACATTTTCGAAATTACTAATATTTAGGAGGCGAGAAACACCTACCTATATTCCAAGCTAAGGACTCATTCTAAGGGCTTTTGGTACTGATTTAGACCCTCAAGGACCCGGAAATCCGTTTCTTAGCTGCTGCCCAACACAGACCCGAATCAACCCCCCCTTTTTGCTATTGTCGTTGCTGCCATTGCTTCCTCAAGGCCACCAAATTCGAGCCCCGGTCACAGCTGTCGCACTCAACGTCAGCCACCGGTGGTAGTGGTGGTAGCAGCGCTGCTCAGTGGTGGCGTCTAGGGTTTGGCTCCATATCTCGCTCCTTCACTCTCTAGCTCGATCTCTCTCTTTGCTCGCCCTTGTTATTCTGGGTTCGGTTTTGGCGGGTCCCGTGTGAGCCGGGAGACGGTCGGCTGTTCACCGGCGTGGCAGCGCACTGTCACCCTCCCCCCTATCTCTTCCTCTCCTGGTTGTGGTTATCGGGCTGGGGTTTCAGAACCCTCCCCCTGCTTGCGTGCGTGGAGGAGAAGAAGAAGGGGGCTTCGGCCCCTCTTTGGTTATATATATATTTATATATTTGTTTCTTTTGTGTTCAAATGCTACTATAACTAGATTCCCATCCCAAATTCGTTAACGCTCAGCCTAGGCTTGGGTTGAAACGTTCTAAAACCGACGTTCTAACTAAGGGCCTGTTTTATTTCGCGTTTTAGATAGATAGATAGATACAAGGAGATGTAAGGAGCTGCAAGGAGCTGCAGGGAGATGTAAGGAGCTGTAAGGAGATGTAAGGAGATGTAAGAAGCTGTAAGGAGATGTAAGGAGATGTAAGGAGCTGTAAGAAGATGTAAGAAACTATAAGGAGCTGTAAGAAAGCTGTAAGGATAGATATAAGGAGTTGTTGAATTGTAAAAGAGTTGTATAATATAATTTGTTTTAGATGAAAAATAATAATATTAAAATAATATACTTAAGAAGCTGTATTTTGTATTTTTATTTTATTATTATTATTATTATCATTATCATTATTATTATTATTATTATTATTATTATTATTATTATTATTATTATTATTATTATTATTACTATTATTATTATTTTCATTTTTTATTTTTATTTTTTACTTTTTTTATTTCTTGTATTTTTCGTAATTTTGTAATTTTATTGTTTTATTTTTTATTTTTTATTTCTTTATTTCGTTATTTTTATTTTTATTTTTTTTTATTTTTTATTTTTTAATTATTATTTTTTATTTTTTTAAATTTTAATTTTAATTTTAATTTTAATTTTAATTTTTTTTATTTTATAATTTTCTATTTTATAATTTTGTAATTCGTAATTTGTAATTTTTATTTTTATTTTTTATTTTTTAATTTTTAATTCATAATTTTTTAATTTTTAATTTTTTAATTTTTAATATTAAATTTTAATTTTAATTTTAATTTTACTTTTTTACTTTTTTATTTTTTTTAATAAAAAAATGAAAAAAAAATAAAACTAAAAATTTTTAAAATTTTGACAATTTTAAAATAAAAAATTAAAAATTAAAAATAAACATAAAAATAAAAAATAAAAAATTATAAAATAAAAAATTAAAAAATTAAAAATAAAAAACTAAAAACAAAAAATAAAAAATTAAAAAAATGAAAATTGAAAATTGAAAAATAAAAGAATAAACAAAAAAAATAAAAAATAAAAAATAAAAAGTTTAAAAATTTAAAAATTACAATATAAAAGTTTAAAAATTAAAAAAATAAAAAAAAATTCAAAAATTGAAAAATTAAAGAATAAAAAATAAAAGATGAAAAATGAAAAATAAATAAAATAAAAAATAAAGAACAAAAAAATTTAAAATTTAAAATTAACAATTAAAAATAAAAAATAAAAAAATAAAAAATGCAAAATCAATACACAATAAATAAAATGAAGATGTAAGGAGATGTAAGAAGATGTAAGGAGATGTAAGAAGATGTAAGGAGATGTAAGGAGATGTAAGAAGATGTAAGGAGATGTAAGAAGATGTAAGAAACTGTAAGAAGATGTAAGCTCTTAGCTAAATCCTAAAAAACGCGAAATAGAACAGAGCCTAAATTCGGGAAACGACTAAATAACTCGATTAACGATTTCGAAGGTATGAGTTCGCATCAACTCAAGGATTTTCTAAATAATTAACGACAATAATAATAATATAAATGGTGACAAAATATTCTTTTTAATAAAATTATCGCTCACACAGGTACATAAATAACAATTTAACTCATATATTTAAATAAAAATAAGAATTTTGTAACGTAGAAGGCAAAACAGTCAACTTAACGTAAAATAGAGAACGAGGGTCTTATAGAAATTCTATTTAAATTAAGCATTTTGGAATTAAATTCAATCTAATGTTCAATTATACGTTGATAGCAATCAAGTTGTCATGGATAAACTTATGAGTGAAATAGCTAAAATGCTTTCATCACCTACAGTTTGACTATGTTCATTCATGATTCACGTCAAAACTCAAACATAAATGCGATTTTTGTATTACAATTTTAAAACATGGTAACTTATTTTCTCTATAACAGCATATATGCTTCATGTTGAAGCTCAAATATTAATTCACATCGTTATCTGTTTTCATATTTATCCAAATATTATATTCATAAAAAAGCTGTAAGATTTTTCATATTGGTAGTATATAAAAAATATGTACATATTTCTTTATAAATATGATAATAAAATAGATGATAAGTTGAATGTTATTAAAAATATATAAGGAAAATTAAGATGTAAGAAGATGTAAGAAAATATAAGAAGCTATAAAGAGCTGTAAGATATAAGCTAAATATTCCCAATCGCAGAAAAGAATATGACTTAAATAATCAAGATGCACAATCCAAAACATGACAAAGTCAGGATTTGTGACATTGATTCACTAAACATTAGGCCATGTTATTTTTGTAGTTTAATAAACCAAACTCACTCCTTCCTACTTCCACCTACTCATTCCCTTCCTTTCCCATATCTTCTCACTGTTTAAAAAAATACCACTCGTTCCTACTCTTACCCACTTTTACCCACTCCTTCCCACTTCCATATATACCTATTATTTTTTATATTTTAAAAACTTTTATAACTTATGTAATTGTGTGTATGAATAGTCTAATAATAATTATGAAAATTTTTATTTATTTTTCGAATGTTATGGAAATATTTGTTAGTCATACCAAAAATTATAGATGATATAATTTTTGTTATATACATTGAAAAAATAATAATTTTTTTCTGATTTGTTAAGCAAATGTTAGTTTTTTGTGACTAGTAGATATTTTAGGTTTGATTCTGTATAGGAAAGATATGCTTAAATTTTTTTCGTTGGTTACAAAATATTTGTTATAGGTCACCAAAGCGTGGATGGTTGTTGTTATATGTGTAACAGATTTATTTTTCGTTTATCGTAATTTAGGACCAA
Organism: Selenicereus undatus; assembly: GCA_017589665.1. Taxonomy (NCBI): domain Eukaryota; kingdom Viridiplantae; phylum Streptophyta; class Magnoliopsida; order Caryophyllales; family Cactaceae; genus Selenicereus; species Selenicereus undatus. The sequence continues at coordinate 32,058,219 of JACYFF010031958.1, read as the reverse complement.
ATTTGTTGATGTTTTTTCCGACATAATGAAGAAACGTGTAAATTTTTTTGGCGTTATTTATACTTCGTGATAGGAAGTATATATGTATTGTACGTGTATTTGGAGTAGATTTTTTTTATGTATGCGTCAGTAACAAAATATTGGAAGTTCTTCACACAAATTGTACATGATTGTTTTCCTTGTACTGAGGGTCAATTCTTTTCATCAGGAAATATGAGTTGATAAATTGATAAAGTTAGTTGAGATTGATAAAAGTGTGTTGAAGTGAGTATTTTTTATTGAAATGGGTTAAAGTAGGTTGAAGTAGGTATTTTTTTTGTTGAAGTTGATTGAAATTAATTAAAGTGGGTTGAAGTTGGTTAAATTTTTTTTGATATTATAGATAAAAGTTGGTTAAAATAGTAAAAAATTAGTTAAAATTTGTTGAAGTTGGATGAAGTTGATTAAAGTTGGTTGAAATGAGTTGAAATTGGTTAAAATTAGCATTTTTTTTATTGAAGTTCATGTAGTTGGTTAATGTGGATTGAAGTTGGTTGAGATTAGTAAATTTGAATTTATCAACGAAAAGAACAAGGGCTGAACATATTTGTATTTTTTTTTTGTTCGTATTTGATTAATATATGAAGAACAAAATACATCCGTACTTTGTTTTACGAATAACGTAAATTACAATTTTTTTTGGTAATAACGGCCACGAAACAATATTTTGTATCTGAGTCGACACAGAAAAATATTTTTTTCAGTCTAAAAAAGTTTTTCATCATCAGTAATTACTATCACAAATAAAAAATTACATTAAAAAAACAAAATACTTAACTTGCATCAACTCTCCTACTTTATTCAACTAATTCCCATTTCTTCTCACTCCTTTCCCCCCTTTTCCACACTTTAAAAAAAATATCACTCCTATCCACTCCTTCCCCCCTTTCCTACTTTCACTCATCCCACATCTGCAATTTTTTAATGAAAAGAATAGTGCCTCAATCGTTAAATTTATGATTTTTCCTCGCACCATGTAAGTCTGAAGTTTGAATCTCACCCCGCTATCACCCACTATGAGAGATATGCAGCATCACTCCTAACCAAAGAAATCACTGGGATAGTGTTCCTCGGACTCAGACATACCATGTCAGAGCGTCGTTGATTAATGACATGGTTGGACTCGGACATTTTCTAAACATTATGCGTCTTTGTTCTAAACTAAAGGGTCAAGAGAAGTGTTCATCACCACATTAAAGAATCAACCGTTCTATAGGCAAAACAACATTGGGCACGTTCTTTCACTTCAACTCACCCAGAGAGGGAATTTGGCTTTCCTGCTGTAGACAGGCTCAAATCATGGACTCGGAGGGACTTATTGTTGGCCATGGACAAGTGACCTAATTTCTTAAAAGTCTCGGGACCATTCTTTAGAAGCCTTGGCTCAAAGATCATTCTTCACCCCCTCGGACCTAGGACCATAGATATTGAACTCCTCTGTGATCTACAGGAGCACATTAGCATACCTGCTCAGAACACTGGAACAAGCAGTACGCTGGTATGCAGTAACTCCAGGATCGCCATACTACATAACTACCGCACCATGTTTGCAGGCTTGATCAATCCCTTAAATAGACAACCTTGTTTTAACCTGAGCCCAATTGACATGTCCTATACTGAATCAACATAGATTAATTATGTGACGAATAATAGTTCATGTCGTTCACAAACATGTCTTGCGTAGACGATAACAGGCCCAAGTATGATCTGATTTCAACCTCTTTGTATGAGGCAAGAACGGATACAAGAACGGATACAATTTTTGGATAAAGCCCCCCCCCCCCCCAAAAAAAAGAGTGAAGGCAGCTTGTCCGTGTGAACATGGAAACAGGCATTGCATACAAGCAACATATCCATCTTAAGCCAGTATGTGAGGCTCATATACATGATCATACAGAAAACGCAGCAACCTGAAAATACTACAAACAATAGGCTCGCTTACACACCGGTAGGAGTGCAGAGAGAAGACAAAGGGGGAAATGAACAGCCTCTAGCACATTCATCTTTTCCTACCTTACTCATAAGTTCCATGTAAATAATACCTTTAAACGCATCAGCATTGCAGTTGGAGTTAAACAAGCTCTAAGAATAACTTACCGTTCGAAATGATTAGAGGACATACCAGATGAGTGTGCTTCATGGATTCTTTCTACCGGAGTTCCTGTCACTAGCCTGGCAATCAGCACTGGGGGAGACATTGTATACATTTTTCAGCACATCTTGAATCTTTGAGAACATCTGAGATGAATCATTCCCACCATTTGGATGCAGTGGACGAGAACTCTCTTGAAGCTTCATTTTCTGAAACAGACATTGCTTCTCGGCCTCTGCTTCACTCAGCTTAAGCTTTAGGTATGAAGTGCGATAATCTTCTTCAGATTTCTCTGATTTGGCAAGAGCGATATTCTGGAGCATTTCAGCTTCCCGCCTTGCCTCGTCAGCCTTAAGCTGGAACATTTCTGCTTCTGCTTGTTTAAGTTTCACAATGCTCTCAAGCTCATCTATCTTCTGTTTCCTTCTTTGCCTCTCAAGCTTCAGTTCTGCCACTTCTCTAGCTTTGTCTTCAAGCTCACGCTCACAGGTCTCAACAGCCAAACGAGCCTTCTTCAACAGCCTGAGCTTTTCATCAGCAACCATTTCCATTTTCCTTATTGCCTCCTCCACCACTTCTGCTATTTGTTTGCAGGCCTCTTGAGGAGCTAATAACCTACCACCTTCTCCAAGCTCCATGCTTCTGGTTGAATCTGCCTCAAGCTCTAGATCGGAAAAATTTTAAGTATAATAATGGCCTTACTTGAACATTCACATCACATCTAAAGCAGAAATTTTAATGCATATTAACTTTGTCCGAAAATCCAAAATGTGGAATGAAATCTAAGCAAGCCAGGACGGGTTGCCAAGAAAACAACAGGATAAGTACATCAAAAGCCAACAAATCAGCTTCGCTATGGTCAAATCACAGCTGCCATGATGTCTCAGACCCAGTGACAAAACCTAAAAGCATAGTATGTTCACTAATTTGTCTAGGAATATCATTGGTTACTAATGACAAGAATGTTACATTCAACATTTTCCAGAGTTCCTTTCTAAAGGGAATTTACCGTTCATACTTGAGTTTCTTCTTCTATTACTACACTTAACTAGGCTATTTGTCTCAGACCCAGCGACAAAACCTAAAAGCATAGTATGTTCACTAATTTGTCTAGTAATATCATTGGTTACTAATGACAAGAATGTTAAATCCAACATTTTCCAGAGTTCCTTTCTAAAGGGAATTTACTGTTCATACTCGAGTTTCTTCTTCTATTATTACACTTAACTAGGCTATTTGTTGAAAATGATGATTTTGTTTGGTCTTAAAAACAAGATTTTTTGCTTTGTCAGGGGTAACATGCACACATCTTTGCCCAGGAACCCCCTCCCCCACCTCCCCCCCCCCCCCTAAAAAAAACACAAAGAAAAGAAAAGAAAAAAAAAAGCAGGACCATTCCATGACATCCAAGCTAGGTGGTTATTTCTGTCTTGATTCGTCAAAATGGCAATACCACTGCCGTCAAGAGACATTCACAGCATGTCAGACTTCTAAATCTCAACAAATTCTGCATAAGATTCTTAAATCTTCAAAGTCCAAATCCTCAGTTGGCCGTTAAGAAGCAATGTATTCCTTTGCTGGTAAAAATTATAAAGCATTTGCTGCCTAGTTAAATCAAATCCTGAGCCCATAGAATGCATGAATAACAGATAAAACTTATACACCGTAAGCTCCAACTGGTATGTTGGTACATGAAGCAGCACAACACCAGATGATTTAAAATGAAAACACAGAGCTCAAAATCTCGATCCGTTGCATCCAACTCTTAAGCAGGGGCAAAATCAAATGGGAGTTGAATATGTACCTTGGAAGAAGATCAGGATGACTCTACAAGCCGTTGACTCTGCTAATCCACCCTTCATCTTCTCTATAAGCTCTTCACACTTCCAGAAAAGTTTCCTTCCCTTAACATCTTCACTCCCACGGAAAATACGACCAACTATGTCAAGTTCATTCATTAGTGCTGCCCTGTTCCATGAAGGTGCGCAGTGCTGGAAGACATCTTTAACCCAACCTAAAAGCTCAGATGTCCTATTGCAAGCCCTGCACCTGAATAGCATCTCCGCCTGCCCTGTTCCACTTCTAGTAGAAGTACCCATACAAACTAATCCATCACGTATAGCACAGTCAGTGTGGGTCCAATGTGAACACAGGTCGCACCCAATCCATCGACAAGTATTCACTTCAAAGTCAAACGTGGTACAAATTACACACATGCAAACATTACAGAAACCGTTTTTGTTGGTGCATATTTCACAGGTACAGTCGTCTACAGGAAGCTGCTTTTGGCATGCTATATTTCTACATCTCTTATATGCAAAGGTCTCGACCAAGGAAGCCTGAGAGAGACTGACATTTGGATGCAAAAAGGCCTGAATTCCCATCTTTATGGCGACAAGAATTTCCAATTGCACACGGTGGGCTCGAAGCAAAGTTTTCACTGTTAAGTCCGGCCTAGTTTGAACGAGTTTCTGCAAGGCCATGAACTCCTCCCGCTGTTGTGGGCCACCATTTCCCTCTAGAATGACACACAGTCCATTCTTCAGTTCTTCAACATACTCATCCGGAAGAAGTTGCATTTTCTCAGAAATGATATCAACTCTTTCTTCAGCGATATTTCGGAGAGTGATCTTATCTCCTATGAAGATCCGACGAACCACAGATTGCTCAAAACAATCGTTCTCATTCCTATCATTCTCTAGTTTCTTCATAACAAGCCCATCAGCCGTAGGTGATGTATCACGTGAACTCGCACTCTCAGTTGGGGACTCCCGAGCCTGATTGGGCGCTAATCTAGGATCCATCATAACAGCTGCTATGTGACTATTTCACCTTCAGTTCAGCTAAAATTTTCCGTACTCATGCATATAAAGCCTGAATCCGATCCATGACGTCAACTGAAGAAATTGATCACAGTTATCATCACATGCATATGTCAAACATAAATATGCAAAACTTGGCACCTTCAATTTACAGGAAGAAAACGGAATGCACAAGCACCTAGATATCTACCAAAGTAAAATACTTGTAGGCATGTTTGAGGAATATCCTACACATAAACTGATCACCATTTATCAAAATCCATTCTTCATAGCCATATTACTCAACCATTCACCTAACCCATAATTCCCACTATTGATGCTAAGGTCCCAGAAATATGATAAATTGATACACCTGAACAGAAAGACTGGAACACTTTTATTTCCGAAGAAACAGTACGGCCTAGCAGTTCAGACAAAAGAGTTGGATGCATTACACTTCAAACAAGACCAAAAGCTAAAGGAAGGATATCAACATTCAAAGGACATGAATGAAAACATTGGCATGTACCAATGTCACTGACTCAAAATGCTGATCAAAATGGGAACATCGCAAGAGAATACCAGTCCACAACTACCACAAGATCCAACAATATAAACAAGCCACATTGACATCAAAATTCAAGTGAAGTATCCTTTCTTTACCAAACACGATACACATTTTTTGTTTCATGTCCAAAAATCAGTCAAAAAAAGTTGAACGATTTAAATTATAACACTTCGATTGACACGATATCCACTATGCTTAGGCAATTCCCCTTCAATTTCTAGGGTTCCCTATTCTAGGTTGTGCTTGGTAATAGAGGTTGAAGTAGAGGTTAGTGGTTTGTAGTGATTAAAATGTTATGGACTCCTAATTAAAAGTGTTTGGTAAAGTAGTGGATAAGGTAGTGGTTAGAGGTTTATGTAGTGTTTTTCAAAACCTAATAAAAGTAGGTTTTAAGAACATTTATCCAGTGGTTGCATTGCAAATTACAAAATTCTTCTTTTTATTTAGTAAAAACCTTTATTTATTCAACCCGTTTAGTCATTTTACATAAATCTACGACCTCAACATCCACATTTACCAAAGACATTTATTTTAAGTTACTAATTGAACAGCTAACCACTAACCACCTAATGGGCCTAAGTTAATCGCTACTAAAACCGCAAAAACAGCTAACCATTACTAAAATAACTAATTTTACCGAACATGCCCTTAATCTCTATCATATTCTACCCTAATCACCAACTTTCTAGTACATAGTCATAATCCCAGACGAGAGGGGAATAAAAGCGACATTCTGCCTCAGAAAGCAAAATTCCATTTCTCAAAACATCAAATTTCCACCAATCTTCTCAAACTGAAGAGGGAAATCAGCAATTGCTTGGTCCAGAAGCGGGTACATGATGCAGCGATTACAATTAAAAAAAAAAAAAAAACAGAACTTAGGTTTTCAAAACGACATTCTTGCGGAAAGAAAGGCCCATCTCCCACAACTTACAGAAAATTAAAGCGAAATTTGAAGGAAGACAAATGTGTCGAGAGATCTCGTACCTCTTAAGTGGTTGGATTGACGAGAGTTGAATCCACTACGTGACAAGAGACAGAGAGCCAGTTCAACAGCAGGGGCATGAATGAACTCAGAGGGCGAGCGCTTTCAACGGGTGGCTAACTGAAGTCAACGATAGCAGAAATTAAAAGCTAAAAGAAAAAGAAACACAGAATGTGACTGCTGGGATTCGAGCCCAGGTCTCCACGGCCACAACGTGGAATTCTAACCACTAAACTACAGCCACCTAGATGTCCTTCAGCTGCATGACATATTACCAATCCAAACATCACAATTTAAAAAAAAAAACGTTAAAAAAATCTCAAACTTACAACAAGTAATCCATTTGATGGTCTCATTTAGGAATACCAAATGGTCTTATTTTTACTGTTGTATGAAATTAGTTCGCCCCTCTTTCTCCTATTGTTCGTGACGTATGTCTCAAGGACAGAAAGATATCTAGTAAAAATCCACCAAGTACACGACTTAAGCAAGTGAAACAAAATGGCACAAGGGTGGCACGGTCGTGCCTTAGGACACGGTATGGCCGTGCCAAAGTTCTGCGAAGCAAAGCCGGTTTTGGCAAGTTTCAAGGTTTGAGTTTGACTTTGTGTTTGGGATGGAAGCTAGACCAAAGTGGGTAGCCTTAGCTTTGGTTATTCAATGTAATGGATGTATGGAGGCTTGTAAATGTATGGAATTGAAAGAGAATCAAAGTTATGATCCACTAACTCAAGATTAAGCTAGCAAACCCACTTTCCGCTCTTGAAACCGTGTGGATGAAGATGAATTGGATAAAACTAAACTCAGTGTTTGGATACAGAATCACCATCAAACACAAGCTTAGGGTCCCTAATATTTGATTAAGATACAGAAACACCACTTAACAAAGCTTAGGACTTACTTGATCACCACCTTAATCAACCAAATTAAGGATAAGCAAGTGAAGTATTTGAACAGAGAAAGCTAGAAGCTCTCAAACTGAAATTTCATTCAACATAAGTTATGAAGCAGCCAAGGTCGTGTGCTTCCCTTTTGTTACAAGCATACAAGCAAGCTAGCAAGCACACACAGACCTAGAGCTTTCCTTACTAGGAAGGAAAGGTGTTAATTATCCTAATACATTTAGTTTAGAGCTAATCGTATACAAAGCATTCTTAAGCTAATCTAAATACATCCAAAGCATAAAGTAAAGCAAGTCTAATGTTTATTACAATGTAATTAACTCATACTCAAGCTTAAACAACCAGATTGCTTATTGAATTGTGATTTGTCAATTGAAAAGCAAAGTCTCCTTTTTGGCACGCCAATGGGATGCAAGAGACATCTTCATTTGCAGCTTGCTCTCTATTGGCCATTCTTCCCAAGGTTGCAGCCCATGATTGATGCCTAGGGACGTGTGCCATGCCTTGAAGAGTGTTCCGCACTAGCTGAAAGTGAGTAAACCCACAGTTGAAGCAAAATAAACCGGGTTCACTCAAACCGAGTTCACGTACAGTTTCTGCTCAGTTTTCTGATTGGTTTTAAACTTAGCAAAAGTGAGTATGATTTGATTTTCAGGCCATGGGGGGAAACTTTGGGATGTGTATAACCCCCCCCCCCCCAAAGAAATCAAGGTTATAGCAAGTTTAAGTAAGGTAATTTAACTCAAACATTTAACCGTGCAGTTTGGAGCCAAATCTAATCGATTTGACAAAAGGCCTTGATCTCCCATCCTATTGTGGGTATGATTGAAAACTAATGCGTGGACCTGAAAGTAGACACCATGAGGATTCCAAAAATACAAAAATTCAAGACTTAAGCCACAATGTAGCTTAAGTTATGAGGTGAACAAAATCGGGTAAAATTTGGTCCTTTAACCCGATTGCACAACTTTGGCTCTCTTCAACAATTTAAGCCAATGCTTGAACTTTGGAGCTTGGAATGGACCTTGTAAGAATTGTTGGACCATCTTCCTTGTCTATGGTGGTGGGGACTCCATCATCCTCCCCTTGTTGAGAAGATTTAATCCTCAAATCAGCAAGGTAATCATCGTCTTGGTAAGCTTTCAAATCAACTACATTGAATGTGGATGAAACTCCATAGACACCTGGTTAATCAACCTTATAAGCATTGTCATTAATACGTTCATGTACCTCAAAGTGACCATCAGCTCTTGGCATGAGTTTATTCTTCCTTTTGGATGGAAATCTTTCCTTCCTAAGGTGAATCCACATGAGGTCTCCAGGTTGAAAAACCACTCTCTTCTTGTGCTTGTTGGCTTGAGCTTGATATGTTGCATTAGTCTTCTCAATCTTGCTCCTTACCAACTCATGAATCTTCTTGATTTGTTCTACACTTGTTGCTGCATCCGCACTTGGCTTTTGGTCTAAGGGTCGTGGTGTGAGATCAAGTGGGCTAAGGGGATCAATTCCATAGACCAGCTTGAAAGGAGAAAGACCAGTAGCCTTACTTGGTGCCCTATTGTAGGCAAACTCTGCATGGGGTAAAAGCAAATCCCAAGCCTTGGCTTGAGGTTTAATCAAAGCTCTTAGGAGTGTTTCTAAGGTTCGATTAGTAACCTCAGTTTGTCCATCAATTTGTGGATGACAGGTAGTAATATACTTCAGGTTAGTACCTAACTTCTTCCACAATGTAATCCAAAAATGACTCAAAAACTTGGTATCCCTATCAAAAACAATAGACCTAGGAATACCATGTAATCTTGTCACCTCTTTAAAATACAATTTAGCAATATGTGTAGCATCATTAGTCTTGTTGCATGGAATGAAATGATACATCATAGAAAACCTATTAACCACAAAAAAGATAGAATCCTTGTTCCTTTGGGTTTAGGCAATCCAAGAATGAAGTCCATACTTACATCAACCCATGGTGAAGTGGGAATAGGCAATGGAGTGTATAGGCCCGTGGGGTAGTGAATGACTTTTGGCCATTTGACAAGTCCCACACCTCTTGAGTATGTCCTGTACATCTCTTTCCATAGCTGGCCAATAATAATGCTCTCTTAGCATGGTGGTAGTCTTGTTCTCTCCATAATGCCTAGCTAAAGATCCTCCATGAACTTATCTGATTAGAAGCTCTCTTGTGCTACACTTTGGTACACACAGTCGCGTACCCTTGAAAAGAAATCCTTCTTGGATAAGAAAATCTCCTTTGGGGTGTTTAGAACAATTAGCATATAATTCCCCAAGGTCTTCATCCTTGTCATATAAAGCCTTTAGATGCTCAAAACCAAGTACACAAGCATCTAATTGGAATAGTAAAAGATACCTCCGAGATAGAGCATTTGCACCTTGATTGAGGTTACCTGAGTTGTGCTTGATAGTGAAGTGATATGATTGCATAAACTCAACCCACTTGGCATGCCTTGAGTTCAACTTATGCTACCCTTGTATGTACTGCAATGCTTCATGGTCAGAATGTAAGATAAACTCACTTGCAATAAGATAATGACTCCAATGCTCTAAACATCTCACAATGGCATAGAATTCTTTATCATAAGTGGAGTACTTCTTTCTTGAATCACATAATTTCTCACTAAAGAAGGCTAGAGGTTTACCTTCTTGAGTAAGAACTCCATCAATACCTACACCAGAGCCATCACATTGAACTTCAAAGATCTTACTAAAGCATGGCAAGGATAGGACCGGTGCTTGAGTAAGTCTTGCTTTGATTTCTTCAAAGGCAGATTGTGCTTTTGGTGTCCATATAAATGATGTACCTTTGATAACTTCAGTCATAGGAGCCATAATAGTGCTAAAACCATGAATAAATCTCCTGTAGAAAGAAGCTAAACCATGGAAAGCTCGAACATCATGTATACTCTTAGGTATAGGCCAAGACCAAATGGCTTCTACCTTGCTTTCATCTACCTTAATACCATCTTCAGTGACAATATAACCAAGAAATGTAACTTCAGGAGTAAAGAAAGCACATTTCTTAAGGTTACCAAATAACTTGTCATATTCTAAAACAAGCATAACTTGAGTTAGGTGATCTTGATGCTCATGCTCATTCTTAGAATACACCAATATATCATCAAAGTATACTATCACAAACTTTCCAATATAAGGTCTAAACACTTGGTCCATTAACATCATGAAAGTACTAGGTGCATTAGAAAGACCAAAAGGCATTACCAACCATTCATAGAGTCCTTCTTTTGTTTTGAAAGCTATCTTCCATTCATCACCTTCTCTAATTCTGATTTGGTAGTAACCACTTCGAAGATCAATATTAGAGAACACCTTAGAGCCATACAACTCATCTAGCATGTCTTCAAGCCTTGGTATGGGATACCTGTACTTGATAGTGATCTTGTTAATGGCCTTGCTATAAACACACATCCACATTCCACCATCTTTTTTTGGCACCAAAAGAGCTGGAACGACACATGGACTCAAAGACTCACGAATTAATCCCTTCTCTTGCAACTCTGCAACTTGTCTTTGAATTTCATTGGTGTCTTTTGGATTCATCCTATATGCTGGCTTGTTTGGTAGGATGGAACCAGGAATAAGATCAATGTGATGTTCAATGTATCTTTTAGGAGGCAAACCCGTAGGTATCTCCTCAGGAAACAAATGACAAAAGTTTTTAATGAGTGTTCTTGCAATGGGGTGAGTGGGCATCAAATTTTCTGGTTCATCTTGGATGCTTAGTATCCACTCTTTAAAGGCCTTAAACTCATGTTGAGAAGCCTTTAGGATGGGTTCACTTACGGACAATAGACAATCATTGTGTTTGGGCTTATTTTGTGGTTGCATTTAGTGGAGTTTGGATGGGGGTAAAGGGGCTAGGGTGATCTTCTTGCCATCCTTGGTAAATGAATAAGTGTTTAGGTAGCCATTATGCATAACTCTACGGTCATACAACTATGGTCTCCCTAAAAGCATATGACATGCATCCATAGGAATAACATCACACCATAACTCATCTTGATAGTTCTTTCCAATGGAAAAAGAGATTAAACATCGAGAGCTCACCTGAACTCCCTTGCTTTGATTCAGCCATTGGATGTTGTATGGATGTGGATGAGTCATTGTTTGCAGCCCTAGTTTCTCAATCATGCTTAGAGAAACTACATTAGCACAACTTCCTCCATCAATGATCAAAAAGCATATCTTCCCTTGGGTAGTACATCGAGTATGAAATATATTCTCTCTTTGTTCATCTTTAACTCCTCTTTGTGTACTTAGAACTCTTCTCAAAACCAAGAGTTCACCTCCATTAGCCTTTTCAATAACCTCATCTTGTGTTTCCTCAAGTTCTGGTTCACTTTTAACCTCATTTTCTTCCTCCTCAAAATCTTCCTTCATGGCTACCCATTCAGCCAAGGTGATTACTTTCCTGTTTGGACACTCCGAAGCAATGTGACCAAGCCCTTGACATTTGAAACACCTTCTATTGCTTATTGGGTTAGGATGAGGTCTATTTTGTGGTGCTTGGCTTCTTTGTGGTGCTGGGGTTCTTTGTGGAAAGGAAGGGAATGGATTTTGTGGTTTAGGAGTAGGATTGGAACTCCCCTTGTTAAAAGGTTGGTTCCAGTTCAAAGGCCATGTGTTTTGAGGTTTAAAGGGTGGTCTTGCCTTCTTTTGCTGTTCCACTTTGTGAGCCAACACACAAACAACATCAAATGAAGCATAGGCTTGCAATTCAACTACATTAGAGTACCTAGGATCAAGACCTCCCAAGTATCTAACTATGGTTTATTCTTCAGGTTCTTGAATGTCACACTTAATCATCAACTTCTCAAACTCACGTGTGTATTCCTCAACATTCATACTACCTTGAGTAAGGTTATGAAATTGAGAATAACAATCTTGGACATAGGTTGGTGGGAGAAACCGTGCCTTAAGCTTAGTTTTCATCTTATCCCAAGTTCGGATTCTTGATTTTCTTTCCCTAAGCCTTTTAAAATTCAAGTTTGTCCACCATAAAGATGCATACTTTCTGAGTCTTAAGGCCACTAACTTGACCTTCTTATCATTAGGGATATCTTTATACTCAAATACTCTTTCAACAGTATGTAACCAATCAATGAATTCCTCAGGATCAAGCTTACCTTCAAATTCAGGAACTTCAACACTGAAATCATTGGTGTTAGCTTGAAACCATTGCTCTCCTCTGGCTAATCTAGGCACTTCTTCTTCACTTGAGGTATCAATATCATAGCTATAGACTTGTTCATGTTCTCTAGGTTCAGATTGAAGAGGTTCTTCATTTAACTTTTGCTTTTGTTTCAAAACTGAACCCAATTGCTTTCTCACGTACTCATTTTGTGCTTGAGTTTCTTGGTTCTTTTGTGAGTCCTCTCGCATTTTGCTAGCCAAGAACTCATTCTGCTTCATCAAGGCTTCGAACCTCTCTTCCAAGGACATGCTTGGTGAAGTCATGCTTGAACAAGGTTGCTTAAACCAAGTAGGAACTAAATTTGCGTTTGAAGGGGAATGGATGAGTGATTTGTGGAAGTGGAAGGGCATGCAAGGCCAAGGTGAAACCTTTGCTCCGATACCAAATATAATGTATGATTCAAGGAAAAAAAGATATCTAGCAAACATCCACCAAGTACATGACTTAAACAAGTGAAACAAAACGGCACAAGGGTGGCACGGTCGTGCCTTAGGACACAGTATGGTCGTGCCAAAGTTCTGCCGAGCAAAGCCGGTTTGGCAAGTTTCATGGTTTGAGTTTGGCTTTGTGTTTGGGATGGAAGCTAGACTAAAGTGGGTAGCCTTAGCTTTGGTTATTCAATGTAATGAATGTATGGAGGCTTGTAAATGTATGGAATTGAAAGAGAATCAAAGTTATGACCCATCAACTCAAGATTAAGCTAGCAAACCCACTTTCCTCTTTTGAAACCGTGTGGATGAAGATGAATTGGATAGAACTAAACTCAATGTTTGGATATAGAATCACCACCAAACACAAGCTTAGGGTCCCTAATCTTTGGTTAAGATACAAAAACACCACTTAACAAAGCTTAGGACTTACTTTATCACCACCTTAATCGACCAAATTAAGGATAAGCAAGTGAAGTATTTGAAGAGAGAAAGCTAGAAGCTCTCAAACTGAAATTTCATTCAACATAAGTTATGAAGCAGCCAAGGCCATGTGCTTCCCTTTTGTTACAAGCATACAAGCAAGCTAGCAAGGACACACACACCTACAACTTTCCTTACTCAGAAGGAAAGGTGTTAATTATCCTAATACATTCGGTTTAGAGCTAATCGTGTACAAAGCATGCTTAAGCTAATCTAAATACATCCAAAGCATAAAGTAAAGCAAGTATAATGTTTATTACAATGTAATTGACTCATGCTCAAGCTTAAACAACCAGATTGCTTGCTGAATTGTGATTTGTCAACTGAAAAGCAAAGTATCCTCTTTGGCTAGCCAATGGGATGCAAGAGACATCTTCATTTGCGACTTGCTCTTTATTGGCCATTCTTCCCAAGGTTGTAGCCCATGATTGATGCCTAGGGACGTGCGCCATGACTTGAAGAGTGTTCCACACTAGTTGAAAGTGAGTAAACCCACGGTTGAAGCAAAATAAACCGAGTTCACTCAAACCGGGTTCACGCACAGTTTCTGCTCGGTTTTCTGCTTGGTTTTAAACTTAGCAAAAGTGAGTATGATATGATTTTCAGGCCATGGGGGGGGGGGCTTTGGAATGTGTATAACCCCCCCAAAGAAATCAAAGTTATAGCATGTTTAAGTAAGGTAATTTAACTCAAACATTTAACCGTGCAGTTTGAAGCCAAATCTGATTGATTTGACAAAAGGCCTTGATCTCCCATCCTCTTGTGGGTATGATTGAAAATTAACGTGTTGACCTAAAAGTAGACACCACGAGGATTCTAAAATGCAAAAATTCAAGACTTAAGCCACAATGTAGCTTAAGTTATGAGGTGAACAAAACCGGGTAAAATCCGGTCCTTTAACCTGATTGCACAACTTTGGCTCTTTTCAATAATTTGAGCCAATGCTTGAACTTTGGAGCTTGGAATGGACCTTGTAAGACTTGTTGGACCTTCTTCCTTGTCTATGGTGGTGGGGACTCCATCAGTTCGAATATCATGTTTTTTTAATTAGTCTCAATTCATCATTTCGATTCATTTTGTTTCAACTATTTTCAAAGTTAGGAGAAAAATTATCTTGAAATTGCATTAACGCATATGAAATTATATTAATCCATATGATCAGAAAATTAACCTATATAATCAAAAAATTAACTTGACCCAATCAATTAATTCCATTGATTTGATGAGCTATTGATTCCTATGAACTATGGTTGTAAACCAAGAAAATTGATCAAATGTGATTAATTAATTATCTAACATTAAGAATAGTGATCAAACCACATATAATCTGTACACACATAATCTTACATGCGCATATATATATATATATATATATATATATATATATATATATATATATGTAAGATTAATGACGAAAACCAATAACACAATTGAATAATCAGTAAAACAAATAAAATTAACCGAGATTATGGTAGTGAAAATAGAAAACCATAGAAACATAGCTTAAAACTGAACATGATGCAAAAAAAGTGTAAGAGCAATCAACATAAGAGAACGATACATAGCAATGATCAAATTGTCCAAAGAAAGGGAGAGGACATCACCAAAAGTCCAAAGCTACCATAATAATGATCCTAACACATCGGACATCTTCTTTAACTTATTGGATTTTTTGAAAAATTCCAAAGCAACATGGTTGTATTTGAAATATTACCGGTAGTCTATGCGTCTTTCCTTACACATTTCTGAAAATCGTAAAAAACATCATATTGCCTTCTTTTTCAATAGTTGAGGAGAGGTTCTAGTTAATACTTTAGCCAGTTATTAGGGGTTTTTTTAGGGCATATTTTTTTCAACTTATTATAAGTAATTATCAACATCATTCAGTATCAATCAGCATTGATCAGTACAGCTAATAGTTTCTACTTATAATTTTAGCCTTCATCTGCACTAGTTAGCATTGATTAGTACTCCTCAGCACTCATCAACACCGATCAGCACTCATCAACACTCATCAGTACTAATCAGATGTAAGCTACTTATGACAAGTTGAAAGGAACAAGCTCTAGATCAATCGGTAAAGAATTATTTACACTACTATCAAAAATAAGAATCAAATTTTTATTTGTATTGAGCCTTCATGCGGAATGTCCCATTTAAAGCCTAACATTTATAATGATTAATGGCTTCTTCTTTTCAACTTTCATGAATAATTTATTGTTGACAAGTACTAATAAGTGGCAATGAGCATTAATGACTGTTGATCGGTACTAATGAGTGCTTACCAAATGCTAATCAACATTGATTAGTCGTAAAAGTGATAATCTATGCTGATGAGTGTTCATAAACACTAAATATCTGTAATAGTTACTTATTACTAGTTGAAAACAACATCCATTTATTAGCTAATTAAAATGATTATCGAACCATATATTTACCTAAACTACTAGGCATTAGTTTCACAGATAATGGTAGCAGTTTTAGGATTTGGAGAGTTTTAGAAATACAATACCCTTGAACTTTTGGTGAATGTAAGTAAATACTAGGACTTCAAAATCAAAGTTAATACCATTTATTTATCTAGTTCTTTTTTATGGCAATTATTGATGACATTGCTTATTTTAAAAGGTGATGTGGCAAAATTTATAGAGCCACATAATGATATTGAAGAAAAATAGATACTTTAGAAACATAATTATACTTGTTAAAATATTGATATGATAAACTATTTGTATAAATATGGACAAAAAATTGAACCTAAATAGCATAATTTATTTTGACTCTAAAAAAGGTCAACAAATTATCGGACAATGTAATATTTATATGAAAATATTCATTATTTTTGGTAATTTACTAAAAAAGATTTAGACTGATTATGTATATATAATTGGACTTTCAATTGTCCTTGACATTAACATATTAATGTATAGAACTATCATCATAAACTTAATTTGATATGAATTTAGATCACATTCATATTAATTAAGATGAATACATTATTGCATACTTGGTCTTCCTATCACGACTGAAACTGAGGAGATAATTGAACAATATTACTTTGAAGAAATTTATTATGTATATTTCAAAGATTCTAAAATGAATTAGATTAATTTTACATTCAATAAACTTTAAGACGATTAAAGTTTAAGTGTGTGTTGTTAATCATTTTCATTTAACGATAAGTAAAATTAATTAGAGCTTCCTCCTAACTTGTCAAGAAAATCAATCAAAAAAATGCAATTTACATGACTAAGTCAAATATTAGATATAAATATGTTCATGGACAATCAAATTCGAGTATAAATTAGGATTGTTATTTTAGTCAAGTCGAGCTTGGTCATTGTCGTTGGTTGTAAGCCATGTATAAATTATTTACTACTAATGAGTAAATGGTTATAGTTTTATCACATTGTAAGAAACATTTAATTTGTACACATCAGTAAGCTGGGACATAAAATCTAAACATGTCATATTTTTTTATGCCACATTATTATAGACTACAATATATAAATGATAATTTTATTATATAAAGGATATCTGCTTTAATTTTTAAGTTCAAGAGTATTTACCACCTTAACTAAAAATCAAGGATATTAAAATTTTGAAACTCAGGATTTATACTAGTGTATTAATACAGGGATATTGCATTGCTGGCGCTAGGGGTGTGCAAAACTGGTTAAGCGGAGTTTCGGTTAACCGTTTTTTCGGTTCGAAAAATTATGAACCGTAACCGAATCAAAAATTTCGGTTAACCGTTTTTTGGCTAACCGAAAATTTTGGTTCATCCAAAACCCAAACCGTAACCAAACCGAAAATTTCAGTTAACCGGTTTTTCGGTTCGGTTAACCGATTTTTCGATTCGGTTACCGGTTAACCGTTTACAAATAATAAAAAGCTTATCCTTTCTTACCTAAATTTGTCATTCTTTTATATTTAAATTCTTTTTATAAAAATTAAACTTTGGTTACCATTTATAAATAATAAAAAAGTGAACTTTCTTACCAAATTTTTTTATTTTTTATGTATAATTTTTTTAAAAAATAAAATTATTTTCGGTTAATCCGAGCTGTAACTGAACCGAAAATCGAAAAAAAATTTCAATTCAGTTAACCGAACCGACTTTTTTAAAAAATTTGTTCGATTAACCGATTTTTTAGTTCAATTTTCTCAATTTTTTGATTTGATTTTCAATTTCGAAATTTTTTGCACACCATACGCTGCTGGAGGATCTAACGGGAATCAAATAATTAAGCAGGTAAAACAACAGTCAGGTAACCAAATAATAGTAGGAACAGTGACACGTACACAGCCTTTTCTCAGCACTTCCCATGTGATCTTCTCTTGGAGGATGTGCGACCTCTCAACCGCATGGAGCAGAACGCTTTGCCGCACCCTCTCACTCATTGCCCATCAATTTTTACCACCTCCTTCGCTTTCTTTCTCTTCTTTCTCTCTCTAAAACTTCATCAATCCTCGCCTTCGACATAGTTAAGCATAGATCACCCGCAAACCAGCATTTTCTCAAAAACATTCAATCTTTGCTGCAAAAAAGCTGGGAGCATTTTGAGTTTCTTTTAGGAGTTCATCCAAAAAGGAGTTTCAGAGATGGCCTGAATGTCTCAGTAAGATCTCTATTTCAGCTGTTTTTTCATCTGGGCATGCACATTTTGGTGATTTAATTTGTGGGCACAGCTCAAAGTTTGGAGTTTTGGTCAGCATTTTGTGTTCTTGGATTTGGATGTATTCAATGAGCCAAGAAAGATGAAGTCTTTAAGCACTTTAGGGCTTGGTTTAAGTGTGATATTTGTTTGCTTGTTATTAGCCCTAATTGCTGAGATTTACTACTTACTATGGTGGAAAAAGAGAATAATAAGAAGAGAGATTGAGAATGATTACACCAACCCAGCAAGGGACTACTTCTTGTACATGTTTGGTCTGAAGAAAAAGCCATCACTTTCATCATCATTATCAATAGTAAATCCCACAAACGCCCCTCAAGCTGACTACCCAGAGTTCCAATTCCATACCCAGAACAGCATTGACAACAAGGACTATATTGTAAAACCACTTGATGAAAATGGGGTTCTTGAACCAGGGCTAATTACAGGGCCACCGAGGTTTCTCTTCACCATTAAGGAGGAAACAAAAGAGGATCTAGAATCAGAAGATGGGAAAACAAGAGAAGGTAAGAGGAGTAGTTTAAGTGAACTCCTAAAAAACATGGAAACTCCATACTTGACCCCTCTGTCTTCCCCTCCTTTTGTCACACCTCCAATCACACCAATGGGTTCTTGTCACAGTAGCCAAAGTGGTAGTGGGTGTAATTACAACCCCCTCTATGAGTCTTCAAGTGATGCCGAGTTTAGTAGAATGGTTAAGTCTTCTCCACCTCCAAAGTTCAAGTTCTTAAGGGATGCTGAGGAGAAGCTCAAGAAGAAAACAATCTTGATGGAAGAAGCCAAGAAAAAAGATGCAAATTTGGTTAAGTCATGTAATGGGCATGAAGGTCATCAAGATGGGTCTTTCCTTACTGTCATTGTGGCTAATTCTAATAAGAACGGAGAGATTGATCAACCTAATCACCATTATCACTCCCCTCAATGCCTTAATTTTAGCTCATCTTCTTCTTCATCTTCTCAGGTATACCTTTCGCTTCTTCCCCTTCAAGTTTGCCCCCATCTCGAAACATAAACTAAAGAGTTCCATGATAAAAGAGATGGGGATTTGGTGGTTCTCCTAAATTGTCCTTTGCTTCTTGGTTGTCAAATAAAAGGCCAGTGAATACTTTTTCAATCATGGGTCTTTCAAAAATAGCCCTTTTTGCAATTGTAAGGATAAGGTTGTGTATAATCTTAATCTGACCCATCAATCGGGGCAATGGGAAATTTTCATAAGACAGCATCGAGGTAACGATATGGTATACTGTGATGGCTTCCCTCTTCTACAACAATGGCAACAATCGATCATGAGCTGATATGTGATGCGTGATGCAAAGAGTTCAAAATGGATGCAGTCTTGTCTTATAGTTTTTCAATTTTACAAATTTGCTTCTCCTTGTAATTTTTGTATGAACGAATTTAGGAGATGTTTTTGGGCTTTGGAATTACATGGGGGTACTTTGGAAATGCAGGTTTTGGTAGACCACATTACCTGCAAATTTGTTTCTTTACTCCTCTATTTTCCCCCCTTTCCCCCCCTTTTCCCCTTTAAATAATGATCCCTTTCCCCCTGACTCTGATTCAATTTAATTACACTGCAATGACTTAGCAGCAAGTGACCTTTGTTCACTGAACCAAGGATAAATTTTATAAGAGAAAACACCATTCTTTGCAGCAAATGCAACTGGTGGTGTACTTGTATTTTTGCTAGTGGGGACCCAGTGGAGCTTGAATAAATTTTATTTGTATTGGTACGACAGGATGTTTAAGTTAGTCACACACCCACCATCATTCATGTGAGTGTCTGCTAACTGTTAGTGCATTGATATCAGTTTCCAGAAAGGTGATTGTTATTCTTTTCAGGCCAAAACTTTTTGCTCTGCTGGCTTTTCATTTGATGCAAAAAATAATGGGAGCTGCCAAAATTCATGTTCATTTTATCTGTGTGTTGATCATATAAAAATAAAGCTGGTTGCAAGTTTCAAAACCTATAGGTAAATTGAAGTGAATTGGGTGGCTAGTCAATTTTATCTAGATTGAACCGAATTGGGTTTGGTTGTTCGAATTGAAAATTCAATTTGGTACTAGAGAGGTGTACCCTATTTCATGTATTGTTCAAATTTGTTCTTGATACGAATTCTTACAATTTATCCAACTTAGAATTCAATTCATAGTAAAGAAATTATATTAGTTGTGAGGATGTTATACAAAATCTTAACACAGCCTCCCCCATCAGGTTAAAGGGGAGGAAAAGAGAGAAAAAAACCATCTAACTGAAAAGAAGGTTGATGGATTGGAAGAATTTGATTATTTTCAACTTAAAAAGACATAAGTCTCCGAAACTAAGATTGTGGATGAAAGATGATGATGGGTGTTATTTTTAGACATATATTTGTTTTTCTCACTAACAAATCATAAGCAATGGTAAGATAGATAAGCGAATGATGCTCCATTGATCCAAACACAAATCACTTGTCGCTGTCACTTTCTTCTTGTCTATGTTCGATTGATGACGGGCGATAGATAATCCTAAGAAGACTGCAATGTGATGCAGAGCATTTTTTAAGATCTTAGTCTATCTTTCACGGAAAATAAAGGAAATTGAATACCTATGGTCCTAGTTTTAACTAAATCAAACCGGTGTTAACCCATTCTTAAATAAACATAAAAGACAGTCCATCTATTCTAAAGCCGACACTAATATTTCTCTCTCTGGTGGTAAAATAACCAAACCGAACTTGATTCAGCTGTAACATGACAAGATTTCCATTGTAGTATAAGATGATCAAAAATCAAGTATTGTAGTCTGTAGATGCTTTTCCTCCTGAAAATCAGAAGAGATGACTTCTACGGTAGGGACCAATCCCATTTAGGTACCTTAACTTGTTTGCATTTCTGCAAATTTGGCAGTTCTTGGGTAGGAATTGATCGCTAAAGTGACAGGAATTTGGGCACTGTTAATAAGTTAAAAGGGTTGGGGAGAGAGAGAGAGAGAGAGAGAGAGAGAGTGGAACTGTTTTAGTCAGTGACTTGTGATTTGTGAATGGTGAGGTGTATCCGTGTATGGGGTTTTTTTCTTTTTTTTTTTTGGCGAAAACAAACCGAAGAAGAGAATCAGCCCGTGAAGGGTTTGTCGCTTCCTCACAAAGCTGCGCTGCTGAATCATGTTGGCCTTTGAACATTTTCCAACTCTCAAGTTTGTACTTGACATTTTCTTACATGTTCTCATCCATGTGCTGGACTTGGTAAAATACAATGGGCATGTTTGACAAAGAATTTTTTGGGTATAAAAAGAGTTTTTTGAGGGTATTAGCTGTTTGACTCTGATTAAAAAGTTCTTTAGGGTGTTTGGTTGATTAACTTTTTAGATTGACTTTTTATACCCAAAAAGCTCTTTTACAAAAAGCTCTTTGGGATAGCTTTTTCAAAGAATTTTTTGATATTTACTATTATAATGACCATACTAATCTTATAATTTGGACAAATTTACATTACATGTCATTCACAAATGATATTCCCGAATGTTGGATGCTTATACTTTAATTTTTTTTTTTTAGACGAGTTGTGGATGGTCATGATGTTGAAGATAATGCTTTTAATTTTAATGCTTTCTTAATTTAACAAATAATTTATGTTAGTTAGTCTTATATGATATATAAATATTTTTTATATCACATAATTTCAATTGCTATTAAAAAAAATATTTAACATTAAAAATATATTTTGATTATAAGTACTAAAATTAGAAAAAAGTATAAATGCAATTTTATATATCACATAAGTCTTAATTCATAATTCATATCGAAAAGAAAAATAAATATCCAATGAAAAATTATTTTGTTAGAAAAATAATGAAATTGAGTAATGGGTATAAGTGGAATTTTATCAAATAGCTTTGTTAGAAACAGCTAACTTCACCAAACACTTTTTTCACAAACAGCTAATGCAATCAGCTAAGTCAAACAGGTAATACAATCAGCTAACAACTAACAGCTACTGCAATCAGCTAACAGCTAACAGCTAACAGCTGATTGCCAAACAGGGCCAATGTTCTTTTTGCATTTATTGGTGTTTTTTGTTACCTCAAACAAATAAATGGTAGATCTAAGATGTAAATATGAACTTTGCCTTTTAAACAACTAATACAAATTATAAATTTTTTTTCCCGATTAGTGGTAGGATAAAACCCAAAATAGTCTCATAAAGCAAGTCTATAGACAACTTCTAAATTGCAAATACACAACTAGCATGAAGAAAAATGAACCTCTAAAATCCATCATACTAGCTAATAAAAAATCGAAAGAAGTCACTACCAATAATCCAAATGATTTGTCACCTTATTATTGCTTCTTTCTAGTTTCTTCCTCAAATTTTGCGTAATCCTCCAAATGGTAAGGGCTTCATCCCCTATGACACAAATACCCAACTGCTTATCCAAATCCAAGCATTCTCGAACAAATTCTGTAGGTGTAGGAGCAAATTTTTAGCAAATTATAAAAATGTTTGACCCCGAAAATATGAAAATTGTCATGAATGATCTTCAATGACTGTAAATCTTTATTGTTGATTGAGAATCTCATAACCCGCTCGATCTACAGTAATTCAAAAATATAAAAATTTTATGGTGTAATTGTAGTATACGGCCCCTTGGAGCTCATTCAGTTTATAAATCAGAAGCATTAAGATGTGCACTTTGCTCTATAATATATGAAATATGACAAGGAAGAAATCTGATATTTCCGCAAGAATTATCCGATTCCGGGTCAAACTATTGTGCTGAGATGATCTGCTTACCAGGTAGACTAATAGGTGGTGATGCTATTGTTAGTGTATTTCAGTAGTAGGGGCGATTGCACCTTTTACCCCGATCTAGAAATGCCCAAGGCAGTAGCGTACTATTTTCTGACCACTGACCACTATTCGAATTTATATACATTTTTGGTTAGCAATGAAATTATTTTGAAGATGCTTTCAAAAGTGAAAAATATTTAAAATCAAGATTCAACAGAGATGATGTTTTGATTATTAAAGAGTAAAATTCTTATATTTGACCCCAGCATTATAATTAGATAGAAATAGTAAAATATGTGACTGAATTTTATGATAAAATTAGTGTTAAGGTCTCATGCAACGCATGAGATTTATATATGTAACTATCTTGGCATTAAAATTTGAGTTTTTTTAGGGTGTGTTTGGTAGGTAGGAAAATCATTTTCCCGGAAAATGATTTTTCTATTTTACGCCGTTTGGTAAAACAAAGAGGGGAAAATCATTTTACCCCATTTGAAGGAAATTGTTTTCCCTTGAAAAAGTAGGGAAAACGATTTTCCAAGTCCATTTGAAGGAAATTGTTTTGAAGAATTTCGCAATCTGAGACACTCATCGTCTTCCCGTTCGTCATTTTCTTTAATTTGAATTTAATATCACTAAAAGTCAACTAGGTAATCATTGGGAATAGTGAAAAAAATTGAAATTCAGTAATGTTGACTATCTGTTTTGCTGAGTTTATTACTGGGTATATTTCTTACTGATGTTTTGGGTTTGATTTTGAAGAGGAGAGAGAAACAAAATTCGTTGGTTGGGTCGGGTCAGAGTAGTGAGCAGGGAAGGGGGTTGATGGTAAAAAGAAATGAAGTGAGGATGAGGGGTTCATTCTATCAAATAGCAAAAAATGAAATGGAGAGAAAATGATTTTTCATTCTACCAAACAGCTGAAAATGTAAGTGAAAAATCATTTTTCTGGGAAAATATTTTTTATGGAAAATGATTTTCTGGAAAAATGATTTTCCCCCTTACCAAACACACTCTTAATTTTGTAATTAAGAAATTTAATAATTCTTATTATGATAAATGCATCAACATATGATGAAATATCATATTTTATAGCCATCATGACAACAACAATAACAACAACAAACTCCCAGTGTGGGTCCTGCTTTCGTGGGGTCTGGGGAGATCCAACTGTAGACAACCTTACCTCTACCGGTATTTCTACAACAGCCATCATGGTAGTTGATTATTTATTAGCATAGACTTGTGTTTTACATGGTGTAACACGATATGGAAATATATTTTCAAAAATAAAAGTCATATAAAATTTATATAATCAAAGACGTCCTCCTTTTGTCATCTTTATTCGAAATAAAATATTCATAAACGATGGTTCAACAAAAAATAAAAATAAAAATTGTCAACCAAACACAGTGGGGGGAAAAAAATGCACGTTAAAACATCCAAGTAAAATTATTTAAATGAAAGGATAACACATTCCTCCATTAATTAGCACCTAAAACGTAACAGAGGGAAAATTATGCACCTAATTAATTGCCAATAATTTTTTTTTTGAATTTTTTCTCCCTTATCATTGTCAGATCCATCTTGATCCTTCTTAGATGCTACAATTCAAATAGACCCCAAGTTCATAAAAATAAACAAAAAATCCAAAATCCTAATGGAAGATTGATCAGCTCACTGTTACAATTTTTTTTTTTTTTTGGGTTGATAACTGAATATATACAACTGTTAAAAGATTCTTATGATAATAGTATAACTTAAAAAATCTCACAACAAATTGAGAAACTCTTCTCTTTAAGGTCCCCGTAGAACACATTTGAGCTTTATATACAAACAAAATAGGTAAATTTACCAACTTTGAGAGTTGAAGCCCTAAGATGAACTCTATGGTTCAATTCTGTCCTATACCTGCAGAAAAATGGGGATTCAAGTGAGGAGATAAATGTAACTTCAAACAAAAATTAATGTCATCAAATCAAAATATCAAAACTTAGCAATGAAAGTAAAGTTGAAAAAAAGGAAAAGAAAGCAGACATTTAGCAGAGCCCAAACACAACTATTTTAAAGCACATATATACCACAATGACCCCAAAATATGTTTAGCCTGATATTCACAAATGAAAAATTTGAGAATAGGCATTTAACACAACCAAAATGTTCATAAACAAATTTCAAATTGAAAAACTAAAAAACATTGAAGAAAAATTTGATAAATAGCCCCAACACGTACGTAGCCTTTCAGATAGATTTCGTTTTTAAGCAATTTTCTTTTGGTAATATTTCTTTCATGTTCTATCTTGTTGTGCCATCAATTATGCAGTGAGACAAATTAAAGCTTGAGGCAAATCATGACCTTTGAAAGAGAGATGATTTCACAAAGAGATTTTTTTGGGGTGGGGGAAATTTCAAATAGACCTTGATCAATGTAGACATTCTTTTTGTTGTATTTTAATCCCTGCAAATTTAAAGAGAAGAAAAAAGAAGAATGAGTATATTTTAGAATCGAGCATTAGACATCAGAGAAATGATAAAAGAAAATAAAAATAGTTCAATATTGTGGATGAATGATGACAATAGGTGTTGTTCTAATTTAATTATAATATGAGGTTAAATAAGGGAACGAAACAGGGGAAAAAAGTGAATAACTCTTGGACAACCGTACAAAGATTATAAAAGAGTATCAATAATTAGAAAGAATTGTTGATTTACCTTACAAAATTCTATCTTCACTTGGAAAGCAATATTAAAAATAACTTTTTTTTGGGGGGCAAACGGCGTGTAAGAAAGAGGAGGTTATGTGGGTTTACAGATTGTGAATTAGAATATATTTAATTAAGAAAGATTTTGAATAAAAATATATTTAATTATGATGTGTGTTGCAATTACAAAGATTGAGAAGGTATGCCATCATGTTTCTCCAATGATTCTTATTTCGATAATTCTTATTACCTTTTTTATTTTATTACCATAATGTTTATTATGTTTTCTCTTTTGTCAAATTACTTATAATAACATAGCGGCATGTAGGATATCTATCAATATAAAAAAGTTTGTGCAATACTTTACACCCACAATATGCTAAATTTCTAGTTCAGAATGCATGCCAGTAAAAAGAAGAAAAAAGAAAGTTAAGAGACCATGAGAATAAGAACCAGGATGAAAGGGGATGAAGTGAGAAATTCTAAGTATACGTCGATCTATGTACACATCCTTTTTCATGTATTTTAATCCCTATAAATTTCAAAAGAATACAAAAGTAGAATGAGTACCTTTTACAATCAAACATATATTATTGGAGAATGACCAAAAATTAAAATTGTACACCATGGAATGTGGAGAGAGCATAGAGCCTGAAAAAGAATAATTTTTGTAGTTATGATGTAAATAAATTATGATTGGAACAATTAAGTATGAATAGTGAGAACTTAAAAGCCGAAGGAGGCACCTCACCGTAGTTGTGATTGGGCCTCGAGTGTGGGTCCTCGCCCTAGTTATATTTAGCGTAGCATATGGAGCGTGAAGAGTTATTAATTAAGATGGGTTCATGTTGGGTAATTTGCAATGGCTCTATGTTAAATATTTGGCTTTCTCGATGGCTCTCGAGGCCTGTTTCTTTTCGCCCAATGACTCCAGTCAAACCGGGTTGGGAGAATGCGAAGGTTTCTGATTTTATTGATTTCGACATTGGTGGGTGGATAACAAATATGGTTGAAGAGGTTTTTAACCCTTGTGATGTCAATACTATTGTCCAAATTCCTCTTTCTCAACGTTGGCCTGACGTTCATCTCATATGGCACTATACCCCGTCTGGTTAGTTCAATGTTCAGTAGGCATATCACCACATCAGAGACATGCAGAATGGTGTGCTGAAGTGTTCATCTTCCACAGGGGTGAACCCTATTTGGAGGAAAATCAGACGCTTGAATATTCTACCACGAATCAAGCTGTTTGGCTGGAAGGTCTGTAATTTAGCTTTAGCAACAAGGAAGAACTTAGCCAAAAGAATTCCAGGAGTGGAGATGAACTGTACGATACGCTGGGCAGTTGAAGAAGGAGATGTTCATGTGTTCTTTCTTTTTCCCTTGGCTATGGAAATTTGGCATGGGAGTGGCCTCACTGAGTTTAGTTCTGGAAGTGCATGGGATAGCCCAAGGCTATGTTTGGAGGAAATTGCGACAACGTTTGATTCCGATACATTAGGCCTTTATGTGGCAATACTTTGGGAAATCTGGAATGTACGCAACTGTTTCATATTGGTAAACCCGATTAGGAGCTCTCCATGGTTGGCCTTAGAGCCATTGAATTTGTTAATCACTACAGACATGCCAAGGGTCGGTTTAAGCCCTCGACGACTCCTCTTGACACGTACTTGAACCCCCCCACCCTCAAAGTGGGTTATGGAAAATTAATTTCGATCGGTTCGGATGGTTCGGATGGTTGAGGACGGGTATGGTTATGGGTTCGTCGTGCGGGATGCACTGGGGAACGCAACTGCATTGGGTGTCAAGCAAGGATATTGAGTTACTGACCCATGTGTAGCTGAGGCTAGAGCTTGTATTTTTGCTATGCAACAAGCTTGGGAGGCAGGGTATACTCATGTTATTTTCCAAGGAGACAACCTCACTTTGACGTCCAAGCTTAAAAGCGGTGGTGCACTTAACAATGAGCTAGGTCTTTTTCTTAAGGAAATGCTAGAGTTGTCTTGTTCCTTTTCTTTTATTTCGCGGTCTCAGTGAGCGGATAATCGGGTTGTTCATTCATTTGCTCATATTCAACCTTTTGTGATGGGTCAAAGACTATGGCTTGATGAGAGTCCAACTTTGATTTTAGACCTTGTGGTTGATGACTGGTGTAAATTTATTGATTTGAGTAATATATGAATCCCTTCGCTTTCCCATAAAAAAAAGTAAGAATAGTGGCGAGCAGGGAAATTGCTTATTAATTATGATAGGTGACGTGATGTAAATTAAAAGTAACAAAGAGGTACATTAATTATCAAATGAAAATATTTAGGAGAAGTTTTTTTTTTTGGTCAAGAATGGGCCTCACGTTATCAAATGAAAAGATTTGTTTAGTGTGCATGTTTTGTTTTTAGGAAGTCAAGAGATTTTGTTGTCCAAAAGAAGGAAAATTTGAGAGATTTTATGTTTTTAATTATGGGGACAATTATTTTCAATTGATTTAGAAAAATTTATCAAATGAAAAGATTTGTTTGAGGTATGCATAATGCATGTTTTATTTTTAGGAAAGTAAAGAGACTCTGTTATACGCAAAAATGAAAACTGAAGAGATTTTGTATTTTTTAATTACAATGGTAATTATGTCTAGTGAAGAGATTTTATAGTTTTTAATTATGATGCTAATTATCTTTATTGAAAATCTAATGATGATGATTCTATAATAAAATAATGTAATGGTTCAAAATCTCAAATTTATGAGATAATTTAAAAAAGGCACGTCATCACAACATTGATTCTATGTCATAGTATAGATTAATAGTTGAAAATATTAATGTCATGGGATTTTGAATTAGGATTATTATTGGAATCTTTATTATTAACATTGGTACTATCATTTGCTATCAAATTTTTTGTAAGATTAGAAATTAGAATCTTTTATTATATATTGTCTCTTTAAAAGAAAATAGAAAGATAAAACTAATAATATTAGCAGTCCAAAAAAGAAATCAAAATAATATTTCAATACTTTTCCAATAATGGGGATGAAAATATTTAAAAGGGATAAATTATGTGAGAATGAGTGCAATTGAAAAAAAAGTTTGTTTTGTTTTAATATATTTATATAGATTCCTTTTTAATAAAATCCTCTACTAAGTCAATATCAAATCTTTTTTTTGGGGAGATACATCAAATCTATTTTAATAAAAGCATCATTTCATGCCACAACCATTTAATTTTTGATGTTTAAAACAATTTGAAACAAATTTTTTAAATGAAAGACAACCAATGAGGTTTATATGAGGTTTATTCCTTCTTCAATTCGCAAATCATTAGTCATTTCTACATATAGAACAAGCTTTGAGCCTTCTTTTTTCTTGGTCTTTGGACTCTGTTTACCTTATTCGAACTACTATTGGCCTAAGGTGAAAGGTACTATCAAAACATATATTTTCCTTCTTTCATGAGTATAAAAATATCGGTTTTGCTAAATATCGCCCTTAGGGCAATGGATAAGGAGTATCTATTACCATTTATGCAAATAATCTTATCCACATATGTATGGTAAAAGGTTACATAATATCTCCTTTTCAAATAAATTTTTTCCCTTGTCTAATTAGTCAAACCTCTCCAAACAACAATCCGACCAATACAAACTTATATTTTGTTTTCATATGGAAATTGCTTAAATCTTCATACAGATCATTAAAGTTTGGGTGCTCAATTGATGCGAGATAATACCTTTTGGCTCCATCTTCTATTCGTCCCCCTTAATTTGTTTTTGTTTTTGTTTTATCTTTTTTACATGCTTCTTCTTGGCTGCTTCTACCCGATATCCATGAATTCTTTACTAATTTTACATGGGAAATTTACCTAATGGTGTTGGTTAAATTAATACTTTTCAGTTTGTTGCTTTTCTTACTTAGGGGTGTTATTTTTGTCTAACACAGTGGGCCCTTATGTCTGTTGACGTGGCAGCTTAGGAGGAGAGAGGGAAGTTAATGTGCCAAAGTTGCATCTCCCCCATTTCAGTCATTTGCTTTCAAAACTGAATTGAGAGAGGTTGAAGAAGGGTGTGAGGGAGAAGAGAGTGAGAAACCACCAAATAACGATCAAGGGGAAGGGTCGTGGTTGAAGGGGACGTGGAGGGAGTGGAAGCCATTGATAGCGACTGCGGAGGAGCAACGAAGGTCGCTCAATTGTCTCCTTTGTGGGTGCTCGCTTAGTGAGCGACGAATTGCACTGAGTTGCTGTTCAGATCTCAAAAGTGAGGGTTTTGTTTGTTTAATTCAGTGTAATTTTGGTGGTTGTTGTTGTTATATGTGACAGAGGATGTTCAATTTCAGTTTGGATTGGTGAGTGGTACGGGTGGAGAGGGATTTTGCTGTGTGTTTGGAGTGAATGAAGAACGGTGTTGTTGGTTTGTAAATGTGAAGGAGTTGGAGAATTGGTTGTTGTTGTAGTAGAAAAGGTGGGCATTTGGGAGGGAAGACATGCGTTGAGTAGGTTGTAAGTAGGTCGCATAGGTGCAACATCCCCGAATTGCATAGTGGTTAACCTAGGTTGTAGACTAAATGGATGTCGATGGTGGTGAGATAGGGAATGGGTCAACTATGTTGTAATTTGTGTGAGTAGTTGCTGATTATTATTGTCTAGTGTTTCAAGTGTAGGCATGGTGCAGGATAAGGAGAGGGGTGTGAATTGGTATGCCCTAAAATCCCAAAAAATTCATGTACGTAATATGGGATAAGCATTGAGTATGGTTGGTAATTGGTTTGCATGGTGAGTTATGGAAATTGTATATCCCAGGTTAGGAGTAATGTGAATTCTTGCATAATGAGAGTGTCCCAGAAGTTGCCGTGCTATAACCTTGGATGTAGAGGATGGTGTAGGTTGTGTTCCACAGATGGCTATGTGACTGACCCTGAATTTGCAAGTGTAACCGAGGAAAATTGTCCTGAAAATGGTATGGCATGTGAAAAGTTTGTTGTACATTAGTATCCTTGTAAATGCAAATGCATATCCTAGGTGATAATATTAGTAATGTGAATTGTCTTGCATAATGTGGGTGTCCCAGAAGTGAACATGCTGTAACCCTGGATGTAGAGGATGGTGTAGGTTTTTCAAGTGTTCCAC